>VZSF01007657.1:378152-492484 GCA_013398295.1 Chionis minor | reverse complement strand
TCGTGGCTCGGCTGCTTTCGGGGAGGGGGGAGGGATGGATTCAAGCCGCCCAACCCGCTGCCTTTGTTTTTTTGATTGTTTTTTGCTTGGGTTTTTTGGTTTTGGGTTTTTTTTGGGGGGGGCTCAGCCCCTGAGAGCTGTCACCCTGCCCTGGGTAGGGAGGAGGTGGCGGTGCTGGACACTGAGCACCATGCGCCCCCCTCATCGTGAGTTGGGGCTTTGAGGGGACCCCCACCCCAAATGCACGCACACACATGGGGGCTGTGGGCTGCAAGGGCTGTGGGCCCGGTTGGTCACCCCCCCACACCCCTCCAACCCCATGGGGTTGACCCATGGGTGCCCAGGGATGGGGTCCTCCATGGTGGCTGCTGTGGGGTGGGCTGGAGGCTGGTGGGGACCTGCAGAAACACAGCGCGGTGGGGAGCACCAGGTTGGCCACAAGTTGGGCTGGCCCGAGCAGGTAGGGTGGCACCGGGGCTAGAGGATGGGCTACCAAAACCTTTTTGGGCATTTCTGGGCATCAAGCACCAGGAGTCTAGCAGCAGCTGGCACAGCGCACCCCTCTTGCATGGGGCACCATGGTGAGGTGCAAGGGGGTGCGTGGATCTCCTCGCCCTGACAGGTTGTTTCCAGGGTGTGCTGGCAGCGAGGGGCGAGGGAAGAAACTCCGCTCCCAGCTGGGCATGGCGGGGGCTGCCCACCGCGGCGGTGTGCGTGAGCCCTGCCACAGAGATGCCACGTTTTGTTCCTTCCCGCTTGCCCAGGCACCTTCCCCTCGTCTCACAGTGCTGCTCGGCGTGCCTGGGTTTTGTTTGGATTTCCCCCCCCACCCCGCTTCTCCAAAAGTCCACAAACTTGGGATTTTCTGTGCAACTTGCAGGGGGGGCCGAATCAGTATGAGGGAGCACCCTTCTCATTGAAACCGGAGGTGAATAAATTATGAACAGGCGAAAACTGGAACAATGTCTCTGAGCGAGTGTTTTCTAGAGAGTTACTATTCCAGGCTTTGAAATCAATTGATACATAATTAGATTCCTCAAGAGAGGACAAACAAGGGCTGCCATTCACCCCCTCCTTCTCCCACATGCATCCCAAAGAGAGACTGGAGGCTTTAGCAGAAACCAGACAGCCAGCATTCTCCAGCACTAAAAACATATTCTGGCTTTGGGTGTTCATTTAACAAACAGATCCTTGAACCTTGCTTCTGTTTTCAGTTTATTTCGACCATGTTTCTTTGTGTGCAGTTCATTAAAACATGTCTCTTTTGAGATCTATTTTTACATTTCAAGAATCCAGTATTGTACTTTTGCGGTGGCAGATGGCCCTAGACATCCAAGCATAGGCTCTTTCCTGCTTTTTTCCCTTCTTTCTTAGGTCCTTTCTGCGCCACACTTGAAGCTGTTAGCAGCAACCATTCCTCTTTGCAACGTCTGGGGCTGGCGTGCGGTTCAGCACCAGGGTACAAATGCGTTACAGCCCCCACTGAACTCTCAAGGTGTATTTTAAGCAGAACGGATGCTACTTTCTGTCAGATGAGAGCGCTCCGCAGCTGGATAGATCCAGGTCGTGTGGGTGGCATGCTAACTAACTTTGCATCTTCACCTCCTGTTTACCTTCTGTTAACATTCTGTAGTCCCCCAAATGACTTTATTAGCTGTTGAGTTTCATTTTTTGAGGGAGAGAAAAGCTAGGTACAATAGCAAGGGCACACAATAGGATGCTTGAAAAAAAAAAAAGATTTGCGTTTGTGAAAGTGCTCTGAAGGAATGGGGCAAAGCATACAGTGATTAGAAAAGCTGTGTTAAGGGTTATTGAACAAAACAGAAGCACCCCTGCCCAAGCGGGCCACCAAACTGAAGGCAACGGCTTTGCTCCCCTGTCTACCCTTGTGACTGATGTATTAGCAACAATCACTTCAAAACCTGGTATCAAACATGGATCGGAGTGCTGTAGCTATTAACATAATTTATGTCAGATATGAATAGGATTAAAAAAACCCCCACCTGTACCAGCAACCAGAAAAGAAAAAAAAAGGTGCCTGAGCTGCCATAGACCCAGCTCTTAGGTAAGGCACCAGTACTGTAGTCTACAATAAGCCGGGTGTCTTAAAAACTTTACAAACAGAATGACAAATTCCTACATTGTATTAATTAGTGGAATCTTTAGGAGTGGGTAAGGTAAACCTGACACAGGTGTTCTGTAAACTTAAGCAGAGGTAAATCTATGTCCTCTGCAGTAAAAAGAGAAAAAGGCTAGGAAGTTTTCCAACAAAGATGTTAGGTTGGATAATAACCTAAGCAAAAGTGCTCAAATGTATACAAGAGGTGATTATTTTGTTTATGTTTGGTGCACAGATGGTATATATTTATATCTGCATGTGTGTATTTCAGTAACTGATTTGGTGTTCGCTGTTTTCCCCGGGTTCAGCAACAGGCTACAGGCAGAGCCATCTGCCTTGGTCACTGCAGGCAAAGCTGGATCTTGCTGCTCCGCACATGTCCTGACACAGTCTGCTCCCTGATGGGAAGCAGGACAAGCTCAGGAGCATGCAGTGCTTCCTCTGCAAGGTGATGCTCTGCCCTGGTGCCCGCTCCTGTATCCCAGCCTTGTCCACAGCAGCCGCGGTGCTCTGGCATAGGCGAAACAGCCTGCAGGCCAGTTTGCTGTCTTGAGCAGTCCACTGCTTTTAGCAATTAGCCACTTCGTGTTCAGAACCAGCCCTGGCAAACTCCAAAGGAGGAGGATATGGATTGGAGTTAGCCTCAAAGGTTTTTGGTTTTTTCCCCTCCAACCTCAGTGCAGTCTAGAAATCCCAGCACACATCTTTTTGCCTTTCTGGTGAATTGGGGCAGGAGATTAATACGTGTCTATGGCTCAGTGGAACAGGTTTCCATTGCTGCTGCGATTCCCAGCCACAACATGGAGTGCCAGCAACCCCTGGTTGGATATACAAAACGCTTCAGCTGCACCAGGGGAGAATGGCACCAGGATGGCACAGCAGCAGGACCTGTACTGGCAATGGCAGGCTCCTCCAGGGTGACCCTATTTCAGGTTTGCCTTGTGTCAGCCTCCAGAGACTCCCAGGATTTTGGGAGTGTGCAGGAGGGGAAGCAGCAATACAAGCTCCTTCCTTTCCCCTCCATGAGGCTTCTCTCAACCTTTTTTTGATGGGATGACACTCAAAAGCGAGAAGTGGTAGAATAAATCTCTGTCTTCAAAGCTATTTCCACCTCACAAACCACTTTGGACTTCTGCAGGCCCTCCAAGTTCAGGAGGACACCATTTGGGAATGGAACAACCCACAGACTTACAGCCTGGATAGAGGGGACCTTCGCAGCCGAGAGTCTTAAGGAGGTTGGAGAAAGGAAGTAAGAAGACAGAAGTAGTGAGCAGGAAGTGCTCACGGGGCAGGGAGTGTTTTGGGCTTGTCGGGAGAGGGAAAAAACCCCCAAACCCCAGCTCTGCAGATCCAAGCTTGATTACTCTTAATCCTTCCCCAAAATATCTAGGTCCTGACAGTATTTGCTTTCTTCCTTCCTTCCCCATCAGCTTTGTTATTGCTTGTCTTGATGATTTGCTTAAGGTGTACTGGGCAACTCTAGGTCTTTTACTGATAGAAGTGTCAAAATAGAGGATAAATAGTATATATCGACTACAAATTTACCCGCAGTTAGCACAGCCCACAGACAGACCTGCCAGATAATGGCTTTTGAAAGGAGCTTAGAGACATCTGGAGTGGCCATTTTCCCCCATTGTACGTCAAAAAGAAAGATTAGATAGGGCACAAGGATGGGCTAAGAATATAATCAAGGGGAACAAACTGACATCACATCGCTTATCTGTGTCGCTGGCTTCAGCTCTACTCCTGCAAAACGGTTTGAGCAGACTGCCCTGAAGTCAGTGGGTTTCCACCCAGGTGGAGGAGTTTCCCCATCAGGCACCGGTTTGTGAATCTGGGGTCTCAGATCACAGGCTTTTTGGGGTGGCTTTCGTCTACAAAGCAGCTGGTTCTTCCTGAGTGCTAGATGCAGGAATAAGTTTTTTTCCATGCACAGGTCTTTTCATAAGTCTTTCCTTAGTATGACCTGGTTTTAAAGTTTGATTATTTTCATGCAAAAGATCTATTCAAACCAGTCCTGCATCAAGGACCAGTAGACTTTGGGACTGAGGACAGCTGCTGGCGCCATTGGGCCCTGTCCCCCATCAGAGCGTGGTAGCTCCAGCACCTGTAGTTGGGGATGTTGACAGTGATCGCAGAGGTGATGGTCACCACATTCCAAGGGCCAATGGCATATTGGAGATGGCGTTCCCAGAAACAGCATCTGCTTAGAACGCAAAGTGGCTATTCATGGATTATTTTAGCATGGTTAAAGAGATGCCCCGATGGACCAAGCACAGCCCTGCAATTCTTGGTGCGGCGTTTCATCGCTGCAGCAGGAGCCGCCCAAACCGTGTCGCAACGTTAAAATGATGGGGGGAAAAAAAAAAAAAAAAATCACATCGCCCGGGCTACTGTCGGGGTGGCGAAAGGGCGAGACGTGGCGGTTTCGGAAATAACCTTTATTTTCCCCCCCCAAAAACACACCCAAGCTCTCTCCGGCAGCGGGGCCGGGGCCGCAACAGCACCGCGTCGTGTGCGCTCCCTCTGCTGGCCCCGCCGCGGCAGCGCGCCCCTCCGCGCCCCCGCGGGTGCGGGGTGGTGGTGGGGGGGAGTGGGGGGAGATATAGGGGGAAGATGAATTACCCTTCCGAAGGGCCCCCAGCCGCTCCGCTCTGCTGGGTGCCACAGAGCGGCTGAAGGCAAAACGCCACAATAAATAAATCATAATTCAAAAAAAAAAAACAAACCCACCCCAAAAAACCCCACACAACAAATTTCTTCTGGGGAGGGCCGAAAATCCCCAACGCAGCCCTCGTCCCCACTGGGGTACTGCTGTGGGTTGGCACCCAGAGATTGGAGTCTTGGTGCACAGCCCCCCCCCACCCCCGGCAGGTATTTTGGCATGCTGGATAAAAAGTAGTTTTGAGTTCCAAAATCTCCATTGCAACTGACTCGCACAAATGCATCCCCTCCCCGAGACTGCCAAGCATGCACCTGGAAAAGGAGAGCAGAGGGAAAACCACATCAAGCTCACACCGTGTCTTGCTGCAAGCCCTGCTCCCACCTCAGATGGATAAGGGAGCGAGGGGGAAGACACGTGGACAAGCTATGGTAAACGTTCCCATGTGCTGCCATGTTTCTGGTGGAGGTGCACACGGAATCCCTCCCATTGTGGAGGCCTTCACATTGAGTAAGAAACGAAGCTGTGACTCCGATCGAGCTAAATTGGGCTGCAGAGAAAACCCCTGCTGTCTCCTGCTTACCAGGGAAGTAAGAGTAACAGGTGAAAAAGGTCAACAAATAAGCACGTCCGTGGTGATACTGAGACACCAGGAGCTCAACCCCAGTAAGATACAACTCCAGGGTCAGCGCTGAGCTTGACGCAGCTGAGTGTAGTTGCAACTACGAGGTGCTAAGGGGGAGAGCTAATGATGCCGGAGTGGGAAAACTTAAATATGTGTACTGCTCCTGTTCTCACAACAGCTGGAGTTTTCAACCAAGATGTTTGGCACTGGCACAGTTCATATCTAATACCATGTTTTCAATGCAGCATTGAATTTTCGAGTTACCCTGTCTTTGAGATAAAGGAGGCAAATTGCATCGACTTTAAAATTACCAGTTGAGATCCTCAGGTACGCTTCCAAAACCTTGACAGTTTTTTCTGTCTTCTCAGACTAAAGAAGGCAACAAAAAAAACCCTTCTGGATCACTTGACATTTTAGATGTTTATCCACATGGTAGGGCTAGAAGTTTGGGGTTCTTAAAGTTTTATTTTTATTTCACTAAAATGCACTCCTATATTTTGTGCTGGAATAAACAGAGACATTTTTGCCCTTGTTGGCATCCCACTTCCCACCTGCTCCACCCATTCCAAACCCCTCCAAATCCAGACTCCAATGACTGTTGCAATTAGAACAGAAATCACAGAGCAGTGAGTGTTTTAATTGCCCACAGAGTACATGGCACGTTTAAATCTTTAGTGATAACACAGAGAACATAATGAGTAACCTTGATGATTTTTTTTTTTAAGAAGAGTATGTACAGTTTAATTTTATTGCACAAAGAAAACACCTGAAGTGATTTTAAAATGATGATAATGCTTTTTCACAATAGGCAGGTGAGTGATGGTAAAATTAAAGCATTTAAATGTTGATTTTTGGATAGATTTTAAATACTGTATGTGTCATGTTAAATAATGTTTCATTAATAAAACATTCATGTAATTTGGCCAAAGAGAGGTGGCAGAGTTGTTCCAGGAGCAAAATCTACCATTATACAAAACCAAATGTGGTATTTTTAATAGGAGTATTTAGTCAAAAGAAAAGGTAACAAAACATACAGATTCCCAGACAGACAAACGGGGAAAAAAACAGGGATGGGAGAAGTATTCAAACAGGGGAGATAAAGCTCAAATCATAACAAAAGCTACTTGAATAAACATATTAGAAATGTAAAAAAATATAAGGCAACTAATGAGGCCAACACTAGGACTGTAAAGAAAAAAAGTTTTAATTGAAGTAGTGAAGAAGTGAAGGGCAGGATTGTGACAGTGTTTGGAAAATTTGACTACCTCGTGGTGCAGTCCTCAACTGGTTCCGATTTTCAGCTGGCTGATGCTTTGTTCTTGCCAAAATCCATCTTCAAGAGGGCTCAGGCTACGTTCATTGAAACACAGGGACCTAGTGTTGTTGATTATGTATGGAAAACTTGCCTTAACTTGTTTTTGTACTGTTGAATATGGAAAGGAAGGAAAAATGAGCAAATGGAATTGCAGTGAATGGGGCTGTGGAAGAGGCAGCAGCCCCAGCAGCGTAGGGAGCCATGAGCTGGAGAAGGAGGATGCAGGTTATAAAGGGACAGACTGGGGATGAAGTCATTGTGTTGTGAAGTTGGCAGCTTTAAAAAAATTGGCTCAGTCTGATCTGCCTTGGCTTTTTCCTAAAGAACAGCCACCTCTGAGATCCTGTCTAACACCTGAGATGTTTCTCCATCTTTAGAAACTTGGAGCATTTGCCAAACAGCATATTGCACAATGCCCCTATACAGTATACCTGGGTAAAACCTAGCTGTATATCCATGGATAACACCAGAGAAGGTGCCATATTTTTTAACAGCTCAGTGCGTCTTTTCAGCTCTTGATTTTTGCCTCATTTTTGCCATGCTTTTGCCAGCATGGAGTAGGTTTCCCAACTAGGAGCAAACCTACTAAGCTAGCAATTCTAAAATACACCAAAAGGAAAATACCAGCCTAAACTGTCCTTGCTTGTGGTGACCAGAAAAAGGAGCCGTGAGCTGTTTTGTAGACTCTGTGCAAGTATATGCAGAAAGACAATAACACTCCCCAGAGAGGAACACCAGGTAGGCATCCCTCCATCCTCCTTGGGAACAGTTTAGCAACGCTACTACTTACCCACGATGTGGTCTTTTCCAAGACTCCCTGCAGAGGGAATTAGGAAAGCAGGATCATCAGGGAGAAGGGGAGCTTTACTCATGGGACTGTTCCTGCAGCTCAAATTGCTGGCCATCCCATATCCGTGAGCACCCTGGATCCAGCAAAGGGCACAGAAGTGCTCAGAGGCTGCAAGCTGAAGTCAATTATGTGCCAGGTGCATACAAATCAGTTTTTTCTGGCTTTCAGGATGCTTTGCAATCTGATCACATTTCCTAGCTTCCCTCCTCCTCCCCCCAAATAGAGAGCTAAGAAGCTACTTCTTGTAACAAAAGACCCAAGACTTTCACCTACTCCTATGGCTTCAGAAGCTGTGACTCGGAAAACAAGTCACCAGATGATGGCTGGTCACAAATAACAGCGATGTTGCCATTTTAAGCAGCTATGTCTTCCCTGGTTGTAGCCTAAATACCATTCATTTCAAGCTGTAGCGTTATATCTAGCAGCGAATTGGTGTGGCAGGCTGGTTTCCTGGGAGATATTGACCTTCATCCTCCGGTCTGTGTAACCAGAAGAACACTCAGCCTGGCTCAACGCCCACTGCATCCCCTTACAGTACTTTCACCAGCCCCAGCAGCGGGTACATTAGGCCGGGACGAACGGTGCATTTGTGCAATCTCAGTGAATCCTCAGTTGCAAACGCCTTTTAATTTTATTTGCGGGCAGTGAATGTGTCAGAGAGGATACCAGGATCAGAGAGGCACAAGGCAGCTGGAGGAGAAACAGTCCCTTTAGTTTTGCAGACAACACGTTATCTGACCAGAGCTACCAGCGTGCTCAGTAGCTTTTTATCCTAACCTTTAAGGCAAGGTAAAGCTGGAAGTGCCACAAATACCCTCAAAAGTTCAGAGGAGACCACCATCTGGATGGTCCTTGTATCTGGCGTTTTCTCTGTACGCTTAGTAAAAGACAAGATATTTTGCTATAGGTGGGGCCTAGTGTTTGACACAAGCGAGTTACAGAAAGTCCATAATTTATATTTAGATTTATAAAACATGTTAAGCAAGGACTTTTCAGGGAAAAAAAAACTAAATACAGAAACTGCTGAGAAGAGCTACGGTCATCACCCTCACCCTGTGCGGAGGACAGGAACGATGCACTCGCTAACCCTGCCCCCCTCCCTCCCCCAGGTTTGGAAGAAATACAAAACATTCTCCTGATAAACCTGCATTTTTCCATGCACAACTGGCTTTGAAGGAATCCTAACCCTATCAGTTGGTTACTCAGCAACTTCTCAAGAACCCAAAACGGTATTAGTCCCTAAAACACTTTCTCATGCTCTTTTTTCTGATGACAAGAGCTTAGAAGAGGAGGGACTGGACCTTCCTATTTTAAGTTACAGTTCAGTAGGCAGATAACTCTTCTAAAGACGTGAAAGGACATTAACCAACACAGAAATAGAGAAATTCTTATAGATAGCTTATTGTCCAGCTAGAAACTGTAGTGTTTTATATGACTATTTTTTTCTAAGTACAAACCATTGTCTGCTGCAGAGATGATGTACAACAGTCTGACCCCGCCTGGCAATTACTGTTTTCCTATAGAGAGGTTTTCGCAGGCTGGAGCCTGATCCATTCACCATCGGCTGCTGGATCTTATACTGTATTAAATGTTCTCTTCTGCAGAGCTCTGACTTACACAAGCTTCACTGGCACAGTGAAAATGCTACCCTAAAATTCAGATTAAAAACAGTCTCCAGGAATCATCTCGTCAAGGGATTTCACTGCTAGAATGATCTTGTATAGCTCTCACCTACAAAACATGGAGCCAAACTTGTGTCAATGTAAGCCACCCAAATCCACGCTGCATTTCAGATCTGTCCAGTGGTTTTATCTCCCAGTGCATGTGATGTGCATCTGCTCGCTTCACAAAACCCCTTTTCATTCCTGGAATTGTGAAACAAACTCCATCCTTTCCTGGAATATCTGTATTGGCAGGCTTACCCAACAACTTTACATAAATACCTTCATTTTTGTTACTATGCAACTTACTCCTCAACAACACAGCAAACTCCATCCCTTGTTCAGTTGTTTTTCTTCTTTAGGTCTGTGAGTTACCTTGTCGTAACTTGTTGGTTATGACAGCTAGCCACAACCAGAACAAAACTGTCATTCTCATTTTTTTGGGCATATTAGTTAAAGCCAGGCTTTTGACCAGTATTTTAGGCAGAACAAGGACTTAACAGCCTCTGCAGGCCCAGGGTGGCGGGGTGCGGGGAGCGGGCAGTGGGAGGAGGACTGTTGCTGCTGCAGTAGGGACCTCAACTCCTCCTGCAGGCAAAATCTCTCCCAGATTCTATCTGAAACTGCACTGCTACGTTAGCTACACTAAATACAAGAATCAAAGTTAAAACAATGTGAAGGCTTCTACAATTCAGAACAGATTTTATCCTTGCTGTACAATTTACAGGTTTGGCTGCATGCTTTCTAAAGCAATTGAAGACACTTGTTCTGCACATCTCACTTTCTGCTCACTTGTCTCTTTGTCTGGCCCAGAGCGCCACGACCCATATTTCTATTTCGACCCTTAAACTGTTATTTTTAAGTGAATGCCCTGCCTTGGCCCTGTTTCCGCAGCAGCCAGTGGCTGTTTCCGGACATGTTGCAATCGAGGCCCCGCTTATGCTGCCGCAAGTTGGTCCCAAACTCCGTACCAGGCTTCCTGGATTTCTTTTGGTCTGGCAGAAACAACATTCTGCAAGAGGATTTCTGCAAGCTCGGGATGAAAAGAAAGAATAAAATAATTTGCAGTCTCTGCCGGTGTCTTTGATTCAAAATCCCGTGAGTTACTCTGCCTGTTCTCCTCCAGTTTCCCGGCAAGCTGCACAGTTTTGCGGTGTCGGCACCTGGGAGGTCCCGGCAGTCGAGCAGGGACTGTTGGGGCATGCAGCACCCAGTGAAGCCCGGGGCTTGTGTCATGAGCATGTTCGTTGGGTAATCCTGGTATTGTGATTGGCCTCAGAATCGTTAATGTTGGTATTATCGTGGGCTCACAGTACCGCTGGGAGATGCCACATATAAGCACTTGGACTGGTATGATATGGAGACCGCTCAATGCCCAATGAGGCAAAAAAAAACCCCAAAGGATGCACCAGACTGTTTACAAACGACATATTTTAGCTTCTGTGTTTCCCCTCTAGCTTTTAAGGCTGTGTTGCGCTGTGTTGACACCAGCAATACCATAGTCCGACAGCAGAAGTGCACGTAGTCATAGAGAGTTATTTACTAGTTATCAAACATTTCCTCCCCTACCTCCTTCTTTCCCCCATTTGCTGCTCATTTTCTTATCCAGCCTGGCTTGCATTTTGCACATGGCATCTCACTTGGTGGGACACCCTCTCAGAGTGAATCCAGACACGTTCGCGCAGTCATGCAGATGTCAGACTTTACAAGAGCATCCATAGTGATGCAATAATACAATAATTAAATATAATAATGATTACAAGCCCCATCCAAACCTCCCTTGATGTGAGGGGAGCTGTATCGAGTCCAACAGCGCTTGCCAGTGCCAATAGTCTGCATGAGATGATGTGTAATTAAAGAGTAAGAGGATGCTGGTTGCAGCTGTGGAGGTGACAAGGCTGATGTAGTTCAGGCTGCTGGAGTTTTCTTTCCACAAACCTAGAAAAAGGACTTTGGAGAAACTGTCAAGTTTTGGAACATTCTCTAATGGTCTGTGGAAACATCCATCGTTAACTGCCACAAGAATGTCACCCACGGCTCCCCTCTTACAGGTCAGTGTTGCACACAGGTTGTTATAGCATCTGTGTGGTCTTTGAAGGACCTAAGCATGTCACCTGGCACACTGCTAGTATTGGCTAGAGAGCGATGAAAGATGGTGGGAACTGGAGATCGGCCCCCAGCCCGGAGTGCAGCTGGACACGGTGCCAGTGGCATTGCCATGCAATTGTACAGACTACAGGTGCTGTTTTGCTGCAGAAGTTGAATGCAGCAAAACACACGCAAATTGTATATTCCATATTTTGCTGGGTTTAAAAGTTTGCTGGAAAAGCAATGCAAGTTTGCAAATCCGGAAAGAATATTGTTGGGGCTTGCTGAAGCGCTCAATATAAACGGTAACATGCAAGCCATTAAAATAAACATATTTGGCATTTGCAGTCACACATATGGGCCTTTCAAAACCATTCTTCTGGTTTGGCAGCTCCTATGCTCCTTGAATGATGCACAACCTACTTTTACATGTTCCTGTTAGATGCTTTGGCAAAGTTGGCATTTTTAAAAAAAAACTTGCGGAGAAGAAATCTGATGAAGAAACCCAGATCTGATCTAAGAGAAACTTTGGAAACTTACTTCATTTGCATGATTCCTTTTGCAAATCCTAGCCAATATCTCTGCTTTGTGTTCGGTTTTTCATTTGGCTGCTTCTAGATGCGCAAATCTGGAAGCAGACTTTTCAAAGCACCCTTGAGCCAGGCTTTGCAAACAAAATGTCAGCGCTGTCCGAGGCCGGGGACACTTTCTGTGCTGATAAGCAACTCCTCTGAGTGGCCAAACTGATCCATCTCCTGCTCTGACAGTACCATTGTCTAACCTGACTGTTGAGCGAGGCTTTAAGGCTAAGCAGAGGATAAAACCCTACAATTGACCATGTCCAATGACTGCCTCCATCATGTGACATTTCCTCCACGTACATAAAAGCATAATTGACACTTTGGACCTTGCAGATGTTTTGCAATTCATTTGGTTCCCACAAAGATACCAGAAAGTAAGTCTCGTGAACTGGCAATACTGTGTTTTCCTCTGAACACGTTCTTATCGCTAAAACGTATTTAGATGCAAATTGCATCATGTCTCATGGCCCCACTTGTTTTGTTTTGCTTTTACCCCTAAACAGACTGTTTCCTCTAAACAGACCGTGTTTTATAGTTTAATATTTCAAACTACAAAAATATTCAGCTGTTCCTGAAAAAACCAAGTGCGTTTGACTTCTTAGCAAGTGATTTGCCTCACATGTGAACAGCAGTGTATTCTGCCCTCTGCTCATGGCACTCTGCTTTGTACTTCCTAATTTAATTTGCCCTTCGGACTCTTCAGTGATCCTTTCCAAAGGGAAACCTCTTTGCTAAGAAGCCATTTGCTGTGCTCTCAACAGAAGCAGATGTTATGAACAACTGGTTGCCTTCATCTGGATCATGGGGGTCTGGACAAAGGCGTAGCAGCGTGGTTGAGCGTGGCCCTCATGCAGCAGGGAGATGTCTTGGTACAAACCCAGCAAAACAATCCCCTCTTCATGTGACTGAGCAAAGCTTTATCTTCTGTGCTTGTCCTTCCTCTCCGCAAAGATGGAAAAGATGGTAATTCCCTCCTGATTTGGTTAAGTTTTTTTCCTGCAAGCAGCCTTTGCTTTCACATGTGGAGACCCCTTGTGCTTAGCCCTACATTCACAACACTTTTTGCCCCTGTTTGCTCCTTATTAGCTGCTCTGTAAGTAAAGGCATGGGTACTGCTAGATGCAGTGTCTGCCTGGTTTACCTTCCTCACTCTGGATTTATCAGAGGTGAGAAAATGGCAGCTCCTTTTTTCTATAAAAGAAATAAAAATAGCTCCTTTGGACAAACCATTCTAGGCTGAGTCTGCAGGCAATCATTTCTTCTGGAAACGAAGTGAGTTCTGTGATTTCTTTGCATACCGCATGTATCACTTGTGCCTCTGCCTGTGTGGTTTCATATGTGTCTAAATACCGATCAACAATTATATATATATATAAAAACACATAATCTTTCCTTCTCTGCTGACGGATACTACATGTGCACACATACATCCATACACACGCTCTCCTCGCTTCCTCAGATGATGAAGCTTATGCCAGTCTGACTGACATTCGTTGAAGGACCTCGGATCACCACAGGACAGGGAACTCCCCCCAGTATCATATAGGAAAGAAAGCCTTGCCCATTAGGCAGAACTATGCTCTGGTCAGCGGAAACAAAAGAAAAGCACAGATCTCATTTTATTTTTCTTTAAAAAGATGTGAGGAGACCCATCCTCATTCAGGAGGCCAACTCTGTGTCTTATTGTCCTGCATATTTTTCTTTGCTAGGTATTTTAAAAATAATGTCAAATACACTTGGCGCTGTTGTAGGTATGGACTGACAGCCATGGTAACTGATGTCCTCTGGTCATCACTGCCTGTGGATAAGCTGGGCAGCTAGCACATCTAGGGATACCGCAGCACATCTAGGGATACTGCAGCAACTCCTTTTCCACCTGCCCCTTCCTTTCCTCTGCCCCCACAATATCCAAGAAGAACATTTAAGGATCCCAATGCCCAATTGTGCAAAACCCCACAGTCACCAAGGAAACCTGGGTGATTCTGCTGCAACAAGGCACTGAGGCAATTTTATCGCTTTCAAGCAAGCTTCTAAAACCCAGTGTACAAGGTCAGAAAGATGGCTAAATATGGAAGATACAGCACAGAAAGCATGGCTAAAAACCTCACCTTTTCTGGGCCAGTTAGTGTATTTACCCTAGTCTTTGCTCACAGACCAAGCTCATCGTTGTCTTTGCTAAGGCAAGATCATTTCCTGTGCTAGAAGGCTTTTTAATTTGTCTGTGGAAAGCCTAATAAAAATCAAAGATATTGGTGAACAAATTCAGAGCAAAACAAGAAAAAGCTGTCCATTTTAACTGTGGGGAGTTAAGGCTGCGACAAGCCTCCGGGAAAGGAATAGTTCTTGGTGTCTTCATGTCAAGATTGAATGACCTCTTGTAAGATAACGCTTAAGTCAGACAAATTACTGGGCTCAGCAAAGAGTAACTGGGTGAGATCTCTGGCCTGTGTCACACAAGTTCAGACCAGATGCTCTAATGGGCTCTTCTGCTTTTAAAACCTACAAAATACTGGAGCAGCAGGGACGTCCTGACTCACGTGGATCAGTTCCCTGCCTTTGCAGGCAATCACGGTCTATGATCTCCTTCACAAATTAATCAAGTGACATCTTAAAGCTGTAAGTTTTGGCCCGTCATATTTAGACTGGGGTGCTGTTGCTGCTTCTCTGACGTTTAGAAGCCTTCAGGAATGTATTCATGGACAACTTACATCTTTGTTCTTGCAGTAACATTGTTCTTTGGCTGAAACAACACTTCTCCTTCCTGTACATATTTATGGAGAGCAACCTTAGCCTTTTGCTTTGCCAGGTTAGGCAGGGAAGCTCCTAATACAGGCTCTCAGTTCCTCTGACCACTCCCATTACCTTTCTTCTGCTCCATGCCACTTTCAGGAAAGACTCATCCAGCTCAAGTAGCCAGCCTACTGCATAGCGCTCCAGCTGTAGGTGTTCAGCTTCCACAATTTCTAAAGAAATACCTCTCCTGGTACTGTTCTCAGACTGAGACTACCTTTTGCAGGAGGGGATTGCCTGCTCTGGTTCACACTGAGTTGTTCTCATGGTCTTGAAGCTGGAGAGATGCTGAGGGACCTCAGGGCTACAGCCCCTCATCTCTGAGATCAGAAGAGGGGAGGCAGGGGGGGCTGTGAGAGGCAGAGAAGGGTTGGCACGACTGACACCCAGTTTCCAAACTATGTGATATCCACGTATGGACCTTTCTTGCGCCCTCACAAACATCACGAGCCCAGGTGCTTTGCCTGCACCTTCCCAGCTGGCCACGCTCTGTTGGCCAGGACGGAGGGCTTCGCACCTACAAAGATAACATAGAGCCTGGTGGAGCAAATTGCTGATAACTTTCAATAGTTAGGTAGGAATATAGGAACTCTGTCCAAATCCGTAACAAAGCGAGGATATTTCCAGCACCTCCTCTTTGCTATTGAAAGCTGCCAAACAAAACACAGCTAAGCAAGCCCTGCCCACGATCAGTTCTATCTCTTCTTGCACATGCACTCTAGCATGGGCTCTACTTTTATGATCACTTGCCATGTCAAGCATGTGATGAAGTAAACACACTTACCGCCACAGCACGCCTAACCAACAGCTCAGGGGTCAAACGTGCTGCAAATCAAAACTGAATTTCATGAGAATATTTAAAACCAGTCTTCTGCCTCAGGGTTACATTTCATGGTCAGTTTCTGCCACCAGCTCTGAGGTCTACAAAACAAAGGTTGTTTCACGCTGAGAAAACCCTATTTTTTTTTTCCCCTCCTCTTTTCCTCAAGGTAGATATGAAATGTTTTAAGCGAATCTTTTTTAAAATTGCCTTTAGGTCATAAATATATATTTTATAAGTGTTATTCTGAAAGTAAAATCTCCAGAAAGTTATAAGTGAGAGAAAATAATGAATCAGACCTAGTATTATGACAAACTTACCTCAGTATCAACATAGATGTTGATAATAACAATGTTATTGTTATTTGCTACACAGATACAGAACCTCCCTTACCTGTTATTGCTGATTTTCTAATACTTGACCTTAACCTGAGATATGACGCAATATTTGAAAGTTACTCTTACCTTGACTGAGTGAAGCACTTAAGCCTGCAGTTCAGCATATTTGTGCTTCAACATCACTGGTATTTCCTTAATTGTGTGGTTTTAATACTTATTTCAACCTCGTGCTTGATGTTTTGATTTTTTAAGCAAGTATTTTCAACTCCATTGAACGAATAGTCTACTTCATGCAGATATGAGATGAATTTGGGGGAATTTTGGCTAGCTGTGACAGTTACAGATATCTGAGGAAGGTAATGCTGCTAATATAATTGTTCTGCAGCAGAGTAAAGGATTTGGTGGGACATGTGTCTTTTATTGGTGGAGAAAACGTCTATCTACTGCTTCTGTTTGCTGATCAAACTATCTGACTTACTTTGCTAAAACTGAATTTCAGAGTACTGTGCATAGTCCCTGCGCTTCATCATGGTTATAGTTCAGACCTTGGCTCTTTAAATGAGAGGAGAACATCAGCACTCAAAACCAAAGTCACTTCAGAAGAAATTAATTGGAAATCCAGAAGGAAAGGGAAATGCCTTTTTTTTTCCCCATATAGTTCCCAGCAAGGAAAAATGCAGAGACTTGCTGTCAATGAGCAGACCTACTTCTTTGAAAGCTTACTTATCTATGGAGGCTTTAGTCTTTTCTTGGGTCTGGATTAAAAGATGCGAACACCTAAAAAAAAAAACTGAAGCAGACAAATAAATAAAGTCACCTCAGTGCTTCACAGATACCCTGGCTTTTGCAAAGGCTTGTCCAACCACAACCT
Source organism: Chionis minor (assembly GCA_013398295.1). Lineage (NCBI taxonomy): Eukaryota > Metazoa > Chordata > Aves > Charadriiformes > Chionidae > Chionis > Chionis minor. The sequence goes on along the minus strand of VZSF01007657.1, from coordinate 475,764 downwards.
AAATAATTCAAACCATCGTTGTCAGGCAGCAGCGCAGTCCTCCTCAATAGGCACTTGCCTTATCACTCTACAGCAGATGCTTCAGCCAACCATTGGATATTGAAAACATAAATAATGAAACAAAATTTGGAGACAATGGTTTCTGGGCCGGGGACAAAATACTGATGGATATTGTCAGTCTCGGAGTAACCAAGCAGCAAAAGCTCAAGTGACAACAATAGGGAGGAGAAGAATAGGGACAAGTGAGGAGCCCTGAATCTCAATAAGGCCTGGAGCTGCACATGCTGCTGTTACCCTAGAAACTAACCTCTCCCCTGAAGAGGTTTGCCGGGGCATTGTCCGGGGGACACAAGATGTGTCATACACCAGATGGTCGTGTGCTGTATAACTCAGTTATCTGAGCGGCGGAGTGGAGGAATGCACGCCGTGGAGCGCTCCGGAGGGCCGCCCAGGGCACCATCTGTTCTTTCAGACCCAAGGCACTGCTTTGGCTTTTTTTTTTTTTCCTCCCCCTCCTTCCAAGAAAGGAGGGGAAAACAAAATTAAAATGATTCACCATTCAGCAGGGGGAAGAAAAAAAAAAAGAAAAAAAAAAAGCTTAATACAGTTGCCATATCTAGCTTTCATTTAGCTAATTTTATCCCTGGGTTTTATGTCAGGTGAATTGCTTTTTTACGCCTGGGAGGGCAGCAATTATTTCTCTCTCAGGAGTCTATCATTTATAAATAAAACCCCTTTGAGACCTCATCGGTCATTTACCATCTGAAAACCCCCAAACCCTTTTAGCCATATGTTCTCCAAAGTCGCCTCTCTCCTCCCCGAAGCTCCCTGCAAAGGTTTCGGCAACGTGGGGGAAAGAGCATTTTTCTCTTCCAGGAATTGTTCTTCCCCTTTGGCCGGGAAGGGGGGAAGGAGGAAAACAAAAAGTCAGAGTCAAAGCGGCGGTCTGAAGGACTGGCGTAGGAAGGAAATGTTAATCACAGGCTGTGCGGTGCCAAGTAGCAGTGATTAACGTGCCTGTGAGGTGCAGGCACCAGGAAACATCCCGGGGGCCCATCCCAAGTGCCACCCGAAAGCGTTCCTGCCTTCTGTAGGTTTTGGATCAAGCTCCGAATCAACTCGTGGGAGAACCAGGTGGAAACTAAGGTTCAGGACACTTCAGGGTACTTTGAAGGCGTATTAAGGCTTAGCACTTGGGTGCAAGAAGATCAAGACTGGGTTGTAAAAGCCAGTGCTCAGGTCGCAAGAAACAGGGGCTGAAACGTGCGTGCCCGGGACAGTATGTTCTGCTTAATGACAGGACATGTCTTCCAGGGCACCTTTCTGCTCCCCTGCTTCTGGTTTCTGTCCTGGAGCTGCTGAGGATCCCCCCACCTCACAGCACAGGAGAGAAAAATAAATGGAAAAGAAAATACTTGCTCGGTTGCAGACTGAAATAATGGAGAAACATTTGCAACTATTTAAGCAAATGCATTATTTAAAATCCGCTCTGTAATGGTTGCAAGTGAGCACCCACAGCGCTGGCTGCGAGTCTGCAGCTCCTGCAGCCTGAGCAGAGGAAGGTTTCAGTAGGGTAAACACCACTTTAAGAGACAAACTATGATTAAAAGGATGTTGCAGCTTGCAGAAAACTCCCTCATGCAGTTGCACGCAGTCCTCCTGTGGGCAACTCCTACCTGATGGTTCCCAAAAGTGATCTGAAGGGCACGTATCCCATCAAACCCTCACCCAGTGTTTCAGTTAACACAAGGAAATCCCTAGGGAAAGCAAGGAAAAGGGACTGAATCAAAGCGGAAGACTTACATGCAGAATAAGGACCAAGGATGCAAGAGGAGTTAAATCTGAATCTGGATCCATTTATAAACAGCTCAGTTAGTAACCCCATTACGCAATCATTAGGGCTGACAAATTATGAGGCAATGCTTAAACAACAGTTGCAGACGATAGCATCTCACAAACTGCTTGTAATCCTGATGCTTCATATGCACTTATCGTTCTTGCAGCACTGGTAGTGCTTGTAACAACTATCTGAAGCAATTATCTTTACAAATTAATGATCAATATCCTCCTAAGGGTATAACATAGAGCAGGACTGAAAATTGGACTTATTTTCCTCCTTGGCTTCTTATTTTTTATTTCCCCACAAGATTGCCAGCACAGAAAGCAGCAGCGAGGCACTTCAGCACAGCTGGCTTTAAAGGTTGTGTGAAATGCACAGGCACTAGGGGCTTGGAGTGCGACGCTCCCAGACTTGGGAAATTATGGCAAGAAAATCTCTAAAGATTCGTCTGCTCACCCCTGCTGGGGATTTGCCCTTCTCTGATCCCAGAGAGCTCGGTGAAGGCTGCCTAGCCCACTTTCTGCACCTGGCCGAGTGATTGACCAGCAACTCGATGGGGTTGTGGAAGCTTTATTTCCTTTGTTCCACGGGTGTCTGCCATGGAGAGCCAAGCCTGGATTAACGGAGCCTAAATCCCTGGGCAGCTCGCCAGAGCAATGCTAGCTCTGAAGCAAACGCAGCTCCAAGATGGTTTCAAGACCGGCTTTACAGATCAGTTCTTCTTAGGCACAAATCCACGGGCAGAGAGCATAATGCCTCATGTCAGGCCCCTGGGAAGCCTCTCCCCACAGGCAGCGGTTTGCCAGCCCATGCGGGAGCGATGTGAACTTGGACAATGCTGTTTCTTTCGGGCGAGCCCTTCCCTGGCAGCGCTCCCTCGCCAGCAATGTAGACATCTTTTCACCGGACACAGCACTGTGTTACAATAACGCGCGTGGACGTGTTTCGTAACGCACCTACCCAGCACCTGCGTTTTCTTTGTTGTGGAGCCAAGCGTTTTGTCATGTTAGCTTTTAGGTCATGGTCATTGGGAGCAGCATAAGAAAACCACTATTTTCCAGTATCTTTCAACAGCTCATCCAAAGGCGAGGTGCACTAAGCCTTGCAGGAGCCACCAAGTCCCCAGAACATGTCTTCTGCAAGTCCCCTCCTCACCCCAGGAGTTAGAAGGTTGTCTTCTGCTCCAAAGTGAGGGCTTACGTCTCCTCCAGACCTCTGGATTTGGGCTGGGGGAGAAGAGGACTTTTAGCCTGGTTCCTGTGGAAACAAGGTTAATGCACTCACGCTGTGTTTGTTTTGCCTCCCCCTAAAAACTTTTGAACCTGTCGACCTTGTTCAACTCAACTTGACAGAAGGGTAGAGGTCTACAAAATAATTAAGTTCTTATAAGTTTTGTGCAAATAGGCACTGAGGTAGAAGAGAGAGGGGCTCAGTATCAACGTCCTCACTGAGGAAAGGCGGAGCGCGAATGCACATCTCATTGGGGAATGACACAGAAAACAAACCTGCTCGCAATTGAAAAAAAAAGCTTCAGCTGAAATTTGCACTTCTTAGACATCAAAGTCAGCCCGTGGACAAGAAAGGAAAAAGGCAGCGTTCATAGAATTACTTGCTGGTTTTGATTTGAACTCAACAACTTCTGGTCATTGCATGGGAGTGAATCCTTCTTAAGATGTAGCCACGTGTCACCTCCATATCACACTGGTGTTAACAACCCGCTGCCTTTCACGCACCTTCATCACAGCTGCTGCTGCTCAGCGACCCCAGGATGCAAAACATCACACAAGCTATTTTAAATGAAACTGGGGGGCACTTAAAAAGCCTTTGCTCTGTGTGCAGGAACATTGCATTGCACATGTTCGAGTGTGGTAGGTAAGGGAATTCATATGGCTGGAGTGGAAACACCTCTGATTGTCGTGGCTGGAAAACTTGAGTGGTATGCAAGAGTATTATAAACCAATTATTTGAAAGCAAGAGTATTATAAACCAATTATTTGAAAACAGAAATGGGAAACAGAAATGAGGAAAGCAACACTGCATACACAACCGAGCCCAGCTTCTGCTGAAAGACCATGGAAACATCTCTTTACTACACACTTTGAACTTGCAAACGCTTACATCAACCTGCACGGATGGAGTAGTCCCGCTGCAGCCAATAGCCCAACTCCTGAGCATAAATGAAGTACATTTTCACAGGATTAGGACATAAATGGAAGTTGCATCAGACCTTTAATCTTTTTCCTTTTCTTCTCGATGCCCCTCCTCTTCCCAAACCACCACCCCATCAGTAAAATGAGAACAGTAATACCCATCTCAGCAGGGTACACGAGGATTAGCTTAAAACTGTTTTTACCTTTTATCCTTTAAACTCCCAGAAAAGAAAAATTCCTGTATTTTTCTTTTTTTTTATTTCAAAAAGCAATTTTTTCTTGCACAGACCTTTTCAGCTAAATGCCCTGGAATATTTCCACCTTCCTCAGAAGTGATGGGTGACAAATCAGCCCAGATTAAGGGGCTAGCAACAGCCCTTAACTTCCTGCAGTAAAAAGACTATTTCATCTGCTGACATCCGAAGATTTGTGCTTCAACTAGTATTAGAGCTTAGCGCTGGCCCATTGCATTATTTGAAACAAACCTGCTTTAAAACGTGAGAGTGAAAATGAGCGATGGTCGGACTTCTGGTCTTCCTTTGTAACATACTGTGTCAAAAGGGATCTAAAACCCGACATCCTCTAATTGTCACTTTGGCAGCAGGCACTTCCAACTCTGAAACTCCTTGGGCTCAGAATAGTAAAGGCTTTGCATATAGCAAGGCTCCAGGGTGGCTTTTACCTCCCCGAGTAATTATATGAGAGCGGAACCTCAAGTCCCCAGAGTGCAGGTCCCTTTGTGCTGGCACTAAGCAAACATAGAGAGGCCACAAAAAGGCCATCCCTGTCCCGAGCAATTTGCGGTCTAAACAGACAAGTGGGCTGAGCGGAGGACAGTGGGCAACAGATGTGGCCAAACAGGTGAAATGACTCACCCTGGGGTCACATTGTAGATTAACCTGATGCCAGGCACGGTGCTTCTGACTCCCATATCCCAACACAGCCCCCTCACCAGGAGCCAATGCTTTTGCTCAGCTCCTAAACCTCCTCCCTTGCACACATTCCCCCGTTCCCCCTCCCATTAGTCTTTCTTTTTGCAAACCTGCACAGTTGTCTGCCTCTGCTGTGGATGGAGTCAAGCTGAGCTTTCATCTCCACCTTCCCCTGGGCAGCCCCATGTTTCTTCTCCTCTCCTATTCACTGGCTTCCTACCTTCTGTATCTGGCATAGCACCCAGACCCTGGCAGGCTGGGCAAGCTGAGCCAGCTCACATTTTTTTTTTTTAGCTGACCTTTATTTTTTTCTAGGCAGGGGTGGAGGTCCAGGCCTAACTTAGACCAGTCTTGTCCTGCAAACTGCTACTGAGCTGCTCTAAGAGTCGTTTCTGCATCCTCAGATGCCTTTATTTTAACAGTTTACAAAAACGGGGTAGAAAATGATAAAGTCAAAGCTTTGCCTGCCTTACAGTTTCCTTTGCTCCCCTTCAAGCTATTTACAAACATTTCCTACCCACTTAAAAAAAAACCCTGTTCTGGGCAGTTTGGATGAACAGCAGACACCAGCAGGTAAGGTTTCAGCAGAAACACATACTCACTGCATGCTGGTTACTTCAGACTGGTCCAGCACTGAAGTGTTCAGCTCATCTTCCTGCTGCTGCCCTTCCACAAGTCTCTGTGAAAGAAAGACACCGAGGCACCTACTCCCAAGGGAAGCTGTTGAGGTACGAAGCCCTAGCAGGCAAAATAAATCCAATCTGATCCTCTCAGAGGAGGTCAGATTGATCTCAGGTGAGCGCTTGGGGATGGCTAACTCCAGGCAGCTGCGCAGCAAATTCGGATAGCTCGTTTTATGACATCCCTCTGCAGCCAGGAAAATGGATCATCTTCTTTTTCTTGGGGTGAGGTGGATTACCAGATTTGAAGTGGCAGGCTTCAGACCTGTTGCTCTTTCTGAAAGGATCAGCTGGACCCGGGTGAGGACTCATGGACCTCGCGACAACTCGCCACCATCCTTGAGAATCTGTAAAACCTGGTTATTCCCAGGATTCTGGTAATGGTGATTTTTGGATGGCTATAGACCAACTGACACATCAAGAAAGGGAAATTATCTTTCGCTTTAAATGTTTGCTATGCCAGACTGTTATCACTAAGATTAACTGCCAAACAGAAAATGTAGGTAAGGTCTTGGGAACAAAGAGGTAGCAATGGATGCATTTTCTGGTTAACACAACACCCCTAGAAATGCATAGACCTGGCTACTTTCAGCAAGGACTACAAGACACACCTTTCTCCCCAAGGCACTCCAGCTGATTTATGTCCTTTTTTTCTTTAATCTTTCTAGTAAATAATCAGGAGAAGGTTTCCAGTCCTGCATTGCAAATAAGGCACCCACACACTTCACAATGGGCTAAGAGAAAAAAGAAAAGCAAAGCCATCAGCTTTCCTGCATGTATCAAGTGTCTGTATTTTAGAATAACAAAAAGACACGGCACTCTTGTCCTGTATTTTTATTAGGAAATTAACAGGCTGATTGATAACCTGAAATTACATAGTGAATCTCGTTTAAAAAATGTTCAAAATCATGACAATAATTTTGATTTCTATAAAACATAATGCCCAGACACAATTCCTGTTTATGCCTGTAAATTTCTACACCCTTAATATTTATCTACTGTACAGCAGCGAGGCTGGATGATTGCGACACAATGTGTAAAGTTAAATACAGCACACTTTCCTCTGCAGTCCAAGTGAAAGAGATGAAATGTTGAAAAGAAAACCCGGAATATGAACAGCACTATGAGAAAGAAGGTTCCCTGTGATCTCAGTTCATAACACATCAGTATTTCAGGCTGCTCAAAGCTATCGGAGACTGGTGACGTTAACTGCTGTGCAAAGCTACGAGGCTTTAGGGCACCAGTTTTCCAGGAGAGGGAGAGAGACCGCCGTGGGGTACGGGCTCTGCAGTGAGGGGAACAGGGTGCACTGGATGCGTATGATGCTTGAAGTGCAAGAGCTGATAAAGCTGTCTACATCTCCCTTTTTTTGCCAGTGGTATGAGCTACCACCACCACCACATTGGACTGAATAGCTTTTTCCTGACACTCTGTCAGCTTTAAAGGTGTTCCACATTCAAAACAGGGCTATTATGGTACAGGTGCTGACGATCTGCAAAGGCTGAATTTCAGATTTGGTTATCAAAGCCCAAATCCTGCTCACACTGTGTATGGGAAAAATCACAGTGAGCCAAACACTGCTGGCTTTATTGCAGCTATCGCGTGGGGTAACGTGGGTCAGCTCCACGGGCTGTGGCGGAGGCCCTCGGTCCTCTAAATCGGAGCCGGCGCTTTTGAATACCTAATGACTCTTGTAGGGAGTCGAATTTCTCAAGACGTTATTCAGGAAACTATTCCAATTGTCATATATGCTGCCGGGATGAGAGATGCTTTCCTGAACTGGGGCCTCGATTCCTGCGAGGATTATGGATGCTCAGTAAGGGGCCAGCTCAAGCACTTGACCAGCAAGTCCAGTCACTTCAGCCTCTTGTACTATTCTTGGTGACCGTAAGCTAAAAACCAGTAGATTTAAGAAGTAGTGGGCCTTCTTTTTAAAAAGCTATTTAAGGACAAGTACATTCGGACCGCTGTGTTTTCTATTTGGATATAAATTCTTTGGCAACAATTTTCTAGAAAGCAGAATAATTTTTTTCTATGTAATTCTTTATTGTCTCCCCATGAAAAAGTGGTATCTTAAAAAATCTATAGCACTTTCCACTATAAACAGTATTGTTCCAGATTAAGGATTAGTTCCTCCCTGAAGCAAAACAGATTTACAAAACCTGCTCATTATCTGATAACTGTTTATGTAGCAATGTTAAAATAAAACAGAAAAAGAAAATAATTCAGTATGCGATTTGTCATTTTCTAGAATGTTAGTGTACGTTTATACAATAAAAACAACATAAGTTATCCTAGTTTGTTTTAAAAACCTTAGTAGTAGAAATATATTGCTATCTGCAGATTCATAAACAGAATGCACTTTTTCCATCTAGGTTCAAGTATTATTAGAATATTATTATTACTATTATTATTATTCAAGGAGCTCTAAATCCTTGCCATTTTGCCTGTCTTTGCATCGTTTTGGTCTTTCTGAGCAATAATGAGTTGTGATCGTTTGTTCATGAACAAAATCAGCGTGGAGCTTCTGTAAGTTTGGCCGGGTAGAAGGCAGCCTGGCAATCCTTCAGCTATTATGAGAGGCTTTAGAAGAGCGTATTTGAGACTAGTGGTATAGATAAAGTAGTCGCACGTTTTCTTGGGTAGCCGATGAACTTAATTCCTTCCAGGTTCTCAACATTCAGTCCCATTTAAAGGAGAAAGGTGGGAAGAACCCAGCCTGGAGTTATACCACATCAGGATATATCGTCTTCGTTTCTTCTCGGTACTGTCAGTTGCTCGTAGGTTGGCAGGGTGTTATTCGGGAGGAAAAGATCCGCATTGACGTTGTTGCCTCTCTGAGATGATCTGTTGTTCCCTTGATCCCCCTGCTGACGGGAAACCAGATGATGCAGCATATCTGTAATGAGGTTCAGTTTCTGGTCCATTTGTGTAACCTAGGAAGGCAAAGGGAAAGTTTGTTTAGCAGCAGCGTGTTGAGAAAATTGCAACAAACCACGGGATACAAACGCAATATTAAAATGACAATTTTCTTAATTAGGATCACAGCAACCTCTACGAAGACACCACAGATTCACAGTCCATCGAACACAACACTAGAAATCTAATGCAATAGGTCAGAGGTGGATGAGGACAGGCCTGTTAATACTCACCTCTGGTATGTGCTTTGACACTCATTTTATACCTGGATGAACGCATGACAAATGGGCTTTTAATGAGACGTACTGGCATAGAGAACTAAGTCCCAGAACTCAGTTTCTGTGGTTTTTTGTTATTGATACGTCCATATTTATTGGAAAACATGATAAACTTCTAATACGCTTATATGCCTTAATATTATCAATATACTCTAGTAAATATCTGTGCTACTTGCAGTGATCTAATCAACGCTAAGCTAGGAGCGACTGATGCCCTTTGTTACATTTGGGCCCAATTACCAGCTCCGGCCCCAAAATGCCCCACAGATATTTTTGCTGATGCAAGTGCACAGCAGCTGGGGTCTGTAGCAAGGGCTGGGAGTGGGGCATGATTCACTTCTACGCTCTCAGCCCCCCAGTGACCACGCTCGCTGGGACTGCCGTTCAAACAACGTGATTCACGGCAGGCCAGAAACTCTTCTAAGAGGGGTGAAAGCTAATTTTTCTACTGGGTGGCTGCAGGGGAAGGTTCAGCCTGAATCTGTAATGCTCATTTTCTTCTGCCTTTTGACAGAAGCCCCTTAAATTATTTAATATATATATATTTTTTTTTTTCTGCTGTTTCTTCTAATCTTTAGGAGAAAAAAAAGGAAAAATTGCGATACTTAATAGAGACTAGGTTATGGATTCGTCCAAAATTTAGATTCTATTTGGTGTACAGTTGGGGTACTTACAGGAAAATCAAAATTGGAATGTTTCTACGAACACCACAGATTCGGTCTCTGGTTTCTCACGTTTTCTAATCAAGAAGGAATCTGTACCACCCCTTTTATCTGGCATGGGAAGCCTCCTCTCTGTGCCATCTCCAATGTACTGGCCCAGACATCCTGAGGGGAAAATGGGCACTGCCAGCTTCAAAGTCATGCCCACTCTGCGCCTTGGCATGGCAAGCACTGAAATTGGGCAGTAAGAGCCTTTCTTATGGCCTCCTACTCCCTTCTACAAGCCTAAAGAGAAAGCCATGATCTTGTCATTGTAGTCTCTGACCCGTCGATCCACAGGGATCCTAAAACACTATGTAAATTATAGGCAAAAAGATATAATAGGTTTTAAAAAGGGAAAAGAAAGTAAGCAGAAAAAAAACCATGACAGGAATAAATTGCTGCTTAAAATATCTGCTAGAAAGTAGTGAAAGGCACATAAAACCGCCAGAGAGAGCATGAGTGGGAGGAATTTATATGTGCCTGGCTATCATCCAAGTATCACACAGGATAGTAAAAGACAGTAAGGCTGAGCAGAACATCAACAAACCTGGAGGATTTCAGCAGAGACTAAAAAGTTTTTCCACCATAGAGAAAATGCTGGTTTTTTTGAACACTTTGTAGGGAAGGAGATACAGTGATTTAAAAATATGAGGTGCCAGAGATTTATACTTTGCAGCTGGTTTTGAAAACATTAGGCAAAGCACCCTAGATGGTACATGAAACACTAGTAATTCTGGATGGAAATGGCTGTTGAAAGATGAGATTCTTCAAATGAGGAAGCTGAAGAACACATAAGTTCAAGATTTCTAGAAGAAAATACAGATGGAAAATCGAGCGGATCTTCAGGCTTTCATTTCATCACCATCTGTTCGCTCCCTTAAAAAAAAGGCATGCTTTGCCCAAATGGTGCCCATCATAGATGGTAAACCTGTGATGCTCCAAGCGTGACAGCACAAATCAGTGGCAGTGAAGCCTGCAAAAATATCTCATTCCTCCACCCTCCACTGCCCAGGCATCACTTGCTTTCTGAGACAGCTGCGCTGGAAGGACTGTAGTGGAAGACTGCAGACAAACAGCTATCTTCAGAGTTTGAAGGACAACTTTTCCTCTAACAAGAAATGTCTTTTTGCTAATTATTCTAAACTAACTAGGTGATTTTTATATGTATATCTTAATTTGTGATTCCAGGCAGAGATTACCAGAGGAAACACAGACTGAAGATATATCTGGAAAATGGGCATTTATGAAACTCATGCACTGATGAGCTATTGAACATGACAGTAGATTGGACTGAGATCTGGACAGTCCTTCAACAGCTGTGCATCTTGGTGATGAAGTACTGGAGAGAAGTGAGATGTGAATATTCTTGCTGGGAAATAAATTCCCAGAGATAATTGTCTAATTTTTTCTAGGGAACAAGGTTTGGCTGCTGCAGCTGTGGAGAGCAGGAGGCCCACAGAAGCAGAGGCAGAAGCTAATTACTATTGAGCTGAGCCATATGAAATTAAAAAGTAAAGACCGTCGTCTTCCACGTCCCTGCTTATCAGGGTAGTGCTCTAAAGCCACAAAGCTTTTGTGGAGGGAAGTCCAGATAACTGGTTGTGTTTAATTGCTGTTTAATCAGTTTTGCTTTCCAATAAAGCAAACCATTTCCCAGGGAGTTCTGCACCTGTGAAGGGCTTGCTCCAAGACACGCCGAAGTCAGTGGTAGTTTTTGGCAATCACAGACTTCCAGTGACTTCAGCAGGCTCTGGATCAATCTTGGACTGAATTGTCAATCCCAAAGAGTAACATATTCTTTGGATATTACAAGAGAAGGAGCAGTCTGGGTTTCTGTACGTTGCTCTGCTTGTGCTTCTTGGGGATGGGTCGGAAGAGATGACATTGGCAAATGAGATGGCAATGGGACGATGGGCCCTCATCCTTGGTTCTGCCAAAGGGGTGTCTGCTTGAAGTATGAGACATTTTAAAGAGAGGATTAGAAGCCACCAGGAGACAACTTCTACTGTCATCATGGGCTCTGATGTACAAAAATAAGAGACTTGCTGGTGAAGGGCCTTGCTTATTAGCATGCCCACTCTGCCCGTCGCCCTCCAAACGCACATCCTGCGATACATCATTCACTTTTTCGCTGCAGAGACAATTATACCCACTAGAAAAATGTCATTGTGTGCAACACCCTTTTTATTGAACTAGCCTTATGTACTTAGCATGGAGAAGAGTATCATCTCTGCTGAGCTGTACTTCCAAACACATTTACTTGATTAGAAATTAGCTATGATGCCAGAATGAATAAAAGTAAAGCAAACAGAAAAACTGCTGATGTTGCTATAATCTTAACTGCTTTGGACAACTCTGATCCCTTTACTTAAAACAGCAAACAGTGTTAATTACATAGAAAAATAACTCAGACTGATTTGTTTCTTTTAGGAAAAACTAAGTAAGCTCTTTCTAGCTGATTTATGTTTCATTAGAAGCATGATGTTTGGATGATCAAATTCTTTATATGCAAATAATTTCCGTTGTATTTTATAGTTGTTGGGCAGAGGAAGCAGTGTTTGAAAGTGTTCAGAAGTTACACACCACAGTTATTCCTAAGTCTTACTGAAATATTTTCTAAAAACAAGATTTTTCCATCCTCTGAGATAAGTTTTTTTTTTTCAAAAAAACAGATCCAAGGATCATAGATTGAGCACAGACGGAGAGAAGCAGATTTAAACAAGTTTTGAACCTAGCTCTTAGAAATGAATAAAAGAATCCCATCCATGCAGCGCACTGAGAAAAAACCAAAAAACACACCTGAAACAGTTCTTCACAAAGGCTGAAAGATTACAGCACAAATTTTAAACGGCACATCGTGAAGAACTGTGGCTATGTTGCAGAACAGATCTTTGCTCTTCCTAAAAAGTCAGAGGGACATGACTACTCTGACACCCCACACAATAGACTTGTAGCGACGATGTAGTTCCTATCAACCGCAAGGTCCTCTTAGGTCACGTCTTCAGGAGCAGCAGCTCTCTACAACTGGATATAAAATAGCGTGCCAACTTTTATAAAGGTATCCAAGGCATTCCAGGAGGTGCTAGTGAACAAGACAGAGACTGTTCTTGTGATGAGAGAACAAAATAATAAGCAATTTATCTACTAAAATTTTGCAGATCCTCACATAATATTAATTTTAAATGCCCTGTAATTTTAAGCATTCATAACAAATGCATGGTACGATTCAGAACATAAAATGTAACAATTAATTTCTTTCCTTTTTATTTTAAATTTAATTTTCTTTTTTTTTTAAAAAAAAAACCCACCAAAAACCCAAAGAAGCCTGAGTGGCTCCAGGCCCATCTGGAGGAGAGTCTCCTTTATACAATCCTGTAACAGAGAACTAAAGAGTAGCACTCTGGAGACCCACTCTCAAACTTATTATAGGGATTTACTGGGAAGGGGCAAGGACAGACGGAACCATGGAGCTGAGGGGAATGGTATTTTCAGCCATAGATATTCAGGATAGTGGGGGAGCTGAAGGACGAAATTCGGAGTTTGTGACAATTGAGGCCACAAAGACCACAAATTGCTAATAAGTTATGCCAAGCACTGCTACATAATCTGGAGGGATCAAGGTTGATTAACGCTGTTGATTAAAGCTGTCTCATCTGCCTTTCTCATTCTCAGAGATTTCAACAGTAAATATTATTAAGGGTAAAAATCATAGTCCCTTTGGACAGAGTGGCGGTTTATAACCACCTATGTTCTTAATATGGTTGACTGATTAAACAAATAATTTGTGCTTAATCAAGAGATTTTTTATCAGCGCAGTGCTCACTCCGTGGGTTCAGGGAGACTGTGCTTGTTCTCAATATGGAAAGCTGAGCATGAAGCTGCTAAAGGAGAAGAGGAAAACCAGAACTCAAGTTACACTTGGCTGAATGAAAATGTGATAAAGGTAAATTTCAGCTACTTTCACAACATTAGACTCCCAAGTCTGCTACCCGGACTTATCTTGAGTAGCACTCATTCCTAAGGGTGAAGCCTTTTAGCTCAAAGGGAACCAACTCTTTAAGGCACTTTTTCCAAACAACTGAAGACAACTGGGGAGATCTTCACGTATTTGTCACTCCTGATGGCCTTTTAATAAAGAGGACCCTATTGCTCTATAGCATGGCAAACTTCTAGGGAAAGAAAATGATGTTTTCTTCAATTGTGCATCCTTGTAAGCTGTGTTGAATAGAATCCCTAATGTGTTCACTATTCAATATTATACTCATTACTGAGCTAGTTTTATATTTCAGAAAAACACACAGAAATGTCCTTTCTGCTAACAAAACCATTGTCGGGCACACTAATGACAGAGTTGAGGAGAAGATAAGAGGCAAAAAATATTCCAGAACTTAGGATACCTGTTAATGGCAATGATATAAAGGAAGGTATGAGTATCAAGTGGTAATTAAGAAAACAGTGAGTGTGTTCTGCAAGCGAAGGTGTGGTTATAAATCATGTTTTTCATTGGGGATTCATCCTATTTAAGTCCTGTTCTAGAGAATACTTGAGGAAGCTTCAGAGAGCAGCTTCTCTAGCTCCTCTTCTTGCCAAGTCCCTACACACTTAGGTATCTCAATTTTTCTAAAAGTTGATGCTTTAATTTTGAGGGCCCTGTGGACAGGAACAAATATGATGTTAAGAGTGGCTTTCTAGAGAAGTTCAGGGATAGGTATGGGAATCTTCAAAGAGGATTTATTTTAAACATTTCTCTATAACCGTAATAGTGGCAGGAGAGACCAATAATGGCAGTGTTATTAAGGGAAGCTTCTCTCTTCGGGTACATGATTCTTCAAAGATCATGGAAAGGGTCTTCCTTCCATTTACAGTACCCAAGATCCCAGACTCTTGTGAATCCCCTTATCAGAGCTTCTGGCTTCGTTTTGTTTATTTTGTTGCCAGAGATTAGGCAGCAGTCTTGCTGGAGGTTATATACCCATCGCCGAGGTGTTTATAGGAGAATGTAATCTGCATGAAGGGAGATTTGTTCTCCAGACTGTCTGTACTTTCTCTTGAGAGCTGGCCAAAGAAGGGAGTATGTGTGCGGTGTCTGAGGGAAGGATAGAGGAAGCGGAGCCAGTGAGAAAACACGCTCCTCTATTATAAGATTACTCATCGCAAGAAAAATATAAAGGCTGAGCTTCTGAGAAACAAAATTAACAGGTTTTGGGAGCTGCATGTGACAAGTCACTTTCTAGTCAATGAAAATATTATATTAAAACTGTAACCACTGTATTAAATGACAAATGAAATGGATAACATGGAGACAAAAAGCATCTTTGGAAAGAAAGGCACTTGCTACACACTGTGTCCTAAAATCAGCTCTCTTGCATAAAGCTATCAGTGCCAATCTCTTCTTCGCTTTGAGATACTAAAAATTGTTCGGTCTTTTCAGTAAACTGAGACTGTGCCTGGTCTCATCTTACTCTGTATTTTTATAGTAAAATATTTCTCCTACACGTCTCAAAAGTGTAACAAACCCCTTCTTTTTGCAGTAGTAACCCTTAAATGGCTGCTGATAATTCTCCATTAATGAGCATGTGTCCCTTACGCTTTCAACACAGGGTGATGACCTGGGGCCGGGAAGAAACTTCTGAGTCATTGAGTCAGGGTCAGAGCTCAGAAACAACCAGGATTTATAAGCCAGTCGCTGGCTCCGATTCTGCAGAAGTTACCTTGATATCAGTGAACTGCTATTAGAATGGCTTGACTTGGCAGAACAAATTCCTAACACACTGTTACAGAAACTCAGCTTTGTCACACATTTTTCTTAATTATGTTGGGAAGTAAAACAAGCTGGTAACAACATGTGGCCATTTGGTTACTGACCATAAGACTTGTGGCATTTTAAAGTAATTTTCGGTTGCTTGAAGAATTTTGTCCTGATTGTGCAGCACAAGCTCTAGGGGATCAGATGCTCAAGCTATAGGAAATGGGAGAAACAACAGGGTTGATTTATGCATTCTTTCTTTCCATTAGAATTGGGAAAGTGATTTTGATAAGCTTTTGATAACCTTTTAATAAGTAACTATAGCACAGAGAATTATTTTTTCCTTTCCAAATGTCCTTTTCCCAAAGAAAAACATCTTTTTCTAAAAGCTTCCTCATAGTTTCTGGAAATATGACAACTCTGGTTAACTGTTCACTCAGCTCCATTTCTTTCATGAGGATTTTCACGGTTCTTAGAAGAGTGTCGATTACAACCATAATGCTATTTTTCAGATTAGACATCTTCCTTGAATTCTATTTGAAACCGACTATAGTAAGAGACATGCTCTGACAGGTCAAAAACTGAAAAACTGATATGAAAAAGACACTTCAGTAATGTGTGATTAAATAAATAACATAATACAAAATACAACATATACATTACCAAACACAGAATATTGGCAGAATGTTTTTATAACTGGCTGTTTTATAATACTGCCATTTTCCCCCAAATGAAAATGAAGATACAGCCTTCAGAAACAGCAGTAGCTGAAGAACAACAAAACAGAAACCTTCACAGCTATCTTTGACTATTTCCAGCCACTTACACACAACTGTTGCACGTAATCCATATGTAAATAAATGCTGCAGATCGTCAGCAGGCAAAACTTCAGGTACAAGAGGAACTTTTAAATAAGACCTACAAAGAAACAAGCAGCAACAACAGGTGCTGTGCTTATATAAGAGAGCAATTCCTTTAAGATCTTAAAAATCATTAGAAATAAATAGAAATCAAAAGCTACAAGCACACAAATTCATTTGGTTTTTACACGTCACTGTCACAAAATTATGTGTCTATAACCTGCTGCTGGCCTAAGGGAAGCAAGGTAAGATGGATGTATACCTCTCATTCTAACAAGGAGGTTGGTGGGACACTGGCAAATGGAAAAATTAGTTACAGGGCGTGAAATACACTTGTCCATGGACTGTTACAGAGTACAAGACCACAAAAGGTGTAAAGATTTTGGGACAGTGCTTATTTTAGAAGTGGAGAGGATTCAGAAAGGCCTGAATGTAAAAAACGTCAGAAAGGGATGACCTAAAAAGCTGCTAGTCAAGACAGAACTGAGGACCACGATGGATGTGGCTGGAGTAGATGGTAACAAGCGGAGACTGGCTACATCTGCTACTTCAAAAGAGAAAGCTAAGAACGGTGGCCTCGGTTCAGCGCTTTTGTTGTTGCTATTAACAACTTGCAAAAACATTTGGCTGATTTGAAACACCCAAACCACTGGAAATGAGCTTTTCCTGAGAATCTTTCATTAGCTTTAGGTGTAGATTTGGGCCACGAAGCCCCTCTGCTTGCTCATGGCTCCCCAAGCTCCCAGGCCAGCCCTGCTGAGTGTATGCCCAGATGTGTGCAACGCTCGCAGATCTATCTGGCATCCAGAGGGCTATAGTCAAGCAATTAAAATTTGTGGTTGACTCTTGTTGTAGATAAATGAGACAAGACTTAAAACACATGGAAATTTTCAAGTTAGGACAGTGTCCAAAATCTACAGTCTTTGGCCCAGCGCAGCCTCAGGATACAGCACGTTTTTTCTCTAAAATATTACAAAGGTCAGATATTTATTTTTTTAACCCTTTCCTCTAAACTAACAGAGTATCAGTAGATGAACAAGGGAGCTTGGAATGTTTTTCTCCCCTTGCATGAAGCCAGGAAAGTGAAGTTTAGGGTCTTGTCTCTAAATATAACTCTTATCAGAAGCTACTAAAGAAGATAAAATCCCCCTATCCTATTAAATGAATACTCTGGATTTTTCAAGAATTTGCTTATCTTCATTTACTATAGCCCCACCTTCAGGAAATAGTATCTCTTTGACCAGACACAACTGTCTTCCATTTCCATTTAAAAATAAGACACAAGTTGGCAAGGAGAGAGGGATTCTTTCCTTCTAAGTGAATCAATGACACTAAAAGTATGAGACTTTTATGTATTCACAAAAATCACTGGACATCCATCTAGCACCACCATCATAAACAGTTTCCCAAATTATGCTTAAATTGAAATGCAGCTTTATGGAAGGTGACAAACAGGCTCAAGATAACAGGAAATATAAGGGAAGTATTGACCAAAGAAACCAGGGAAAAGCACCGCTTTATCTTTATGCAGTAGTTTGGATACAGTTCTAGAATAAATGGCAGTCATTAGTGCATCTTATATCCAAAGCACTGTGTGAACCTTCTTGTACCTATACAGTACCACACTGCAGAAGATAAGTACTGTTATTGCTAGCACGAAGCGGGGAAATTTGAGGCAGTAAAGTTAATGGCCCACCTTCAGATATACTAAAAACTTCAGCTTGGAAGGAGGAGCTCTAACGAAACCTTAAAAATCTTTTCCTCTGTCCTGGGCAGATTGTCAGATCTCAAAGAAAACTTCAAAGCACTTTTCTGTTTTTTAATGAGACAGAAGGTTGGAAAACTGATTGCTTTCTCATTCCCAATCACAGTCTTGCTCAGCACAACATTCCTACGTTGGGTCCTTCTGGTTGAGCACCCTGGTACCTATCTGCAGGAGAAAGAAAGACTCTCTGTTTAGCTAACAGGCACTTATATTTCAGATACTTCAGTTCCACAGATGTGAAGAAAACTCCCCATGGTACTTGCCTCTGGAGGACTCTTTCTGCTGGTTTAATCACGGCAGCACAGCCTCTGAATATCACCCCATGTTTTTGTTGTCAGAAGTTTGGCTGTCAGACAACAGCTTTCTCCTAGCTGTAGATTCCCATTTCCAATGTGGAACAGTGGCATATTTACAATACTTCAAGGTTAAAAAAAAGTAAAAGACCCAACTAGCATAAAAATATGTCCCAAACTTTTCTCCACAANAAGAAAACAAAAGTGACTAATCTTGACCTCCCTCCAAAGGGGAATGTTTTGCTTCTTGAATCCTTGGCTCTGGTTCTCGTATGATACTGGGACTATGACTAATAACCTCTTGCTGGAGTACTGCTGATAATTTCACCATTGAGTAGCTGTTCTCGTTCTGGATCATCATAGTATGCACTTAAGTTGCCAAGATTTTATTTTTTAAAAAAACAAAGAATAAAATATACACTCATAATCCCCAGTGTTAGAAATACATTTTTCAGCTTTAACTGTTAGGTTTTGCCTGACAATTTTTCCTCCTTCCTCCAAACTGTTATTTTTCAGATGCCTGCTATGAAACGGTTCCCTTTTTCCTTTCTTTCTCTCAAATACTTTTCCTAATTCAAAACAGATTTGAGAGTGCTGCTCTTTTTAAAGCAAATATGCCATGTATCACATCGAGTTAGGTCAGCATCGCTTATGTTATGTTTCACACTTCACCTAAATGGGGCATCCATACTGCTTTTCAAAGGGAATAAAGCCAGACTAGGTGCACTGGGTTTTCTGGTTGGAATAGAAAATGAGATACGTCCGCAGGTTATGGATCTGATCTTATGGTATGGCATGAGTAGGGAAGGGCACCGCTAACCGCTTTTTGCTTAAAATGTTGAAAACCAAGATGACTACAGCTCTTTTTTTCAAAAAAAAAAGGGAGATTTTTGGCCAGTTCCTTTTTTAGCATCCATAATCTACTCACTATTTATGATTTCATAGTTCCTATATGGGCAAAAAAAGGACATAAACTCCTCTGTACCTAAAATAAGCTTAAAAATTTAATAACCATACGATGACTTCGGCAGCAATCAAAAATGGAAAGGGAAAAGGAGTGGGGGAGAGAAAGGGAGAGAAGCAATTATAACAACAGCAAGTTTTGAGATTCCCTGAGGGCTGCTGGTAATTAAACCAACGGCAACATGAATCTCCGTTTGATGTGGTCATGATTTTGTTTTCAAAAGAAAAATCTTTAAAAAGATTCTTTCAGGAGAAATTTTTAGAGAACAAGCTCAGCATGAATAATTAGACTAGAAATACTTTGATAAATATTATTATGGAGAAGTCATTTATGGGCCATGGCATCTGAGGGTTAGAAAACCCGGTGATAAATAAGGTGGCAAGTTTGCACCCATTCTGAACACACAAAACCAGGGCTGTATTCTTGTATGCTTGAGTTTGCTCCTCAGAAAGGAGGCGGCCTCTTGTTTTGCCATTGCATTAAGCTGTACAAAGACACAGATACAAGACAGAAAATTTCAGTGGGAAAGCTCGGTGGAATGAAAGAAAACCACACACAATTCCAAAGGCACTTTTCATTCCCAGGGGCTGCACAGAGATCAGAGGTGAAATTTATCGGTGATAAAATGTCTGCGAGCCCACTCTACTCCCCCAGCCTTTCCAACAGCCATTCACTTCTGCTGAAATCATATCATTGGAAATATCTCCTTCAGAATACTCTGAAAATAAAAATGCTTTCCTTTTGTAGAAATGTAAGCACCCAGCAAAACCACCGAAATCCAGAGAAGATGCAGATGCTCTCCACCCTCTAAAATCAAGTTGCCTTGGACACCCCAAAACTGCATTTCATTTGTTTACTGACTGCTTCAAAATGTGGAGGAAGATATAGTCAGTCACGAGCCAGCAAATAACCAACAAGTGAACTAGAATGTAGTATATTTACCACTGGAAACCCATGTTTAAAAGGAAAAGAAAATGCCTGTTGGCTGTCATGGTATTATTCATAAAGGCAAACTAGTAGATCTTATGGATACCAGGAGCAAAACTACAACAAAGGCAACCAACTGGTAATGAAGAAGGGTTTTCAGTCAAATTTCATGGGTCATACAAAGTCATTACCATGCCTGCAGGAGTTCAACAGCTCTGCCAGTTGAATTTGGGGGAAATGAAGTGATTATTTTGTTATGCCTTTTGTAGTTTTAGACATTTTTCTTTAATTTTCAAGTTCTGAAGCCAACCAGCTATGTGAGAATACCAGCTTCAATTTCCAGAGTTAACTTCTAACCAACATTATTGCAGAGGAAAGTTTGAAAACAGGTCTTCTGTGTAAACCAAGGTCTCAGAAATGAGATTTTAGAGACTTTGATACTTTTTTTTTTTTCCTTAAATACAACCTTATGTTTTTAGGCCAATTTCCTAACACTTTGGGGTCTTGAATAATTTTGAAAACTAAGAGACAGATCGTTTGGCTGCTGCCAGTAACTAGTTCTCCATGGGTTAACTTTCCAAATTGGTTCCATTGCAGGTTTCCCTCTGGTTTTGAGTCAGTTAAAATATAAAGGCTCTTCTCCATAACATTTTAAGCTATAATGACTTCAAAAGTAAACAAATGTTTCTGATAAAATAATGTGTTTGAAAAATTTAATGGATGACAAAGATAACAAAAAAATCCTTAGTGCTTTGCTTTGTCAATAGCTCCTCCTAGGAATATAGCCAGGTTGGGCATTTATTTGGACTGGTAAACCATGACTCAAAAAGTGGATTTATTGGCAGTGTAAGCAACTGCTCAGTGGTGTAAGCCATTGCTCGGTGGTGGAAGGAAAAGGCTCACAGTATTTCTTAGCTGATTAATCATCATGACAAGCTTGAAAACTAAATGATCTGCCCAGCTCCAGATGTTAGATGTGCATCCACCTCTTGCTATTCTTCTGGTTCATAGGCAGTAGCCTGGATTGTTCATTTTTACGATAATGATGATCATTACTGTTCAAAACAAAGAGGATTTGGGCTTCGTAATTTTATCCTGTGATAGAGGAGGCTTTTACACAAGATAACACAGTACATATAGTCTAGACATGATGAAATACTGGAAGATCCTTCAGGCAGAGGTGGTGACTGTCTTGCACATAAAGCTTTGTGACGTTTCCCTTCTCCACTCCCACCTCTTACCAGAATTGTTATCAATTGCACAAAGGAGGAGCATGAACATGTAGCTGGATCTCTCTCCCTAAGCCCCTGCCATTAAGGGCTGCACTAGCCCCTGTTAAATCAAGAACAAAATGCAGCTTCTCGGTGATGGGAGGCAGCATGTGTTTCAATAGCATAAGGTAACACTCCACAGCAGTTACAGACAGGAACAAACAGTGGTGATACGACGAAAGCATAGGAGAACATCACGGTGGCAGAAGGAAGCTAGCCAACCCTGTCTAAGACAAAGAGTGCTACAGGATCTTCAGTGGTTGCAGGTGATGAGAGACACCACTTCAATTCTCATCTAATGGATGGTCCTCCACAGAGGGACCAATTTTGTCTTGGGCATCAGTCAGGAAGGACTTAATTGACAGTGGCACTCCGGGAAGGGAACACCAGAGGATCAGCACCCTGCTTTCTGAAGCAAGCTGCAGCCTGCTCCTCCTGAAGAGTGATCATTTGCGTTCACAGAAGCCAGACCATGCTTTACTTGGAAGATCTTAGTATTGCCGCACAAACTGGTTTAGCTGCAGGCATTTCTTATTTTCCCTTTGCATAGTTTACTTGAAAGACTGAAAGAGGTTACTATGGAGTTATTTATTTTCTTTCTTCTCCTAATCTCTTTTACTAAGTAATATCTTNCAGCCCCCATCCAACAGAGAGAGTAATCAGCAACTCAGTGGAGAAATTCATTCACCCTTAATCATTGCAACCTTTGAGAAAGCTTGTCAGACAGCACCTGCTAAGGACTTTACAGATTAAAATGCTAACATCATTCTGAATTAATTAAGAGATTTTCATCGATGGCTTTATGTGATTCAGCTAACAATTTTAGCCCTGACACATCTGCTCTGAAGGAGTTTAATTCAGTCTCAAGCATCACAGTTCCTTTCAGGTACAAGTTGCTCCTTCTTAGTTTATAGCACCTGCATTGTTGATTTACATATTCAAGCAACAGTCTTTTCCATTCAAGAAATAACCTCAAATTATATCTAAGTTTTAAGACAGATGCTGAACAACAGTGGGAATAATAAAAATGATAAAAATCAAGTGCTTCTGTTTTCATTTTTGACCTCCAAGACTCAAAATGCTTTATGACATCCAGTACTCACAGCTGAGGAAATGGAAACAACAGAAGGTGAAGTGACTCGTCTCAAGTCCTGCAGAAAATGATGGCTGAGTCAGGAACAGCACCCATACTGCCTGAAAACCCCAGAATAACCACACTAATGCATCTTTCTAGATGGACTCTCGTGATGATGCAAGTGTCTGACACTGCCTTTTAAAGGTTGATTTACAGAGAAGGCGGAGGAGGTCTGGTTGCACTTACTCCTCTCTGGCTCAAACAGAACTCGCAGTGCACTCGCAAGTGAGAAGACCGTGTGTGACCAGCTTTGATATGCATTATTTATATAACAGTTGTACTGACTGAAAAACTAATAAATCCACAGCCTGCAGATGATGTGCAGACATACAGACACGTCATCACAAATATCACTTTATCTTGATTCTTTGTCTTTTTTTTTTTTTCCCCCTACTGGGGCACAACAGAGCATCTAGTACAATAGCAAAATAAGCCTCTGGCTAAACAAGCAGCTTGTTTAAATCACAGCCATTCTCCATACAGCTGACACATAGGAATAAGTGTCATTTTCCAGGGAAACATTTCTATATGAATATTTCACATGGGTCAAACTTTGTCAAACCTGTTTGCAATGCAGTGGGGCAAGGTGCTTCCCTTACTCTCCGAGAGCCCTCGACTCCCAGTGAGCTTTTCAGATCCATGTATTTGGGAAGAAGTAAGTATACGTGAAACACATAGTCTATAACTTTCCATAACAGTCATTGCACAATACAAGAGGTCAAAGCGAGGTTTCTCTCCTGGCGTATTGTAACCGCGGTCTATTTATAATTCTACAGTTAATTTAGGGCTTGTATATCCGTGCTAGACAAAGAAGCTTGCCATGTGTAGAAAATGACATGAACTCAATCTTTGCAAACAGTCCCACAGCCTAAAAATGCTTTTGTTAGTACAGTGAACACCTGTACTAATTACACACTTCACTCACTTGGGGGTCATTGCTCATGGCAAAGGTTTTAAATCAGCCACCCCAGGAGACAGACATCATTATATTGCTAGAGCAGTCAGTCTGATCCTGAAAAACGAGGCAACCCGGGAAATATACTTACACTCTTAAGTCTCTAAAAGACTTCTAATACCCCACTGCTGGGCACAAGGAGACAGTCCAGAATGTTTGAATGAACACAGAAAATTTCGAGAGCAATCAGATAGTGGTGTTGAAATCTAAGGTCTAACATTATTTTTAGATTTAAGTTCTTCTGATTTTCATGTAAATGACATTTTTTTCCACCTCTCATTGTATACTAATACCTGAACCAGCAAAACTTGTAAGCATGTGAGAAGCGTCAAATAATTTCATTTTACTCACTTAGTGATTCATAGGTGCTATTTACGCACCGAAAATTATGCTGGAACTCGAATGCCAAGGTCAGCATTCATTTTTTTCCACTGATTTAGTTCCCCATTTGAAGTCATTTGCAGTTCTCCCGAGAGGGTTCCTGCTCACACCGAGGCTAATCAGTGCTGGTGCTTCCCTTAGCTTGATATGCAAAACTTGAAGAACCAATGGGATATAATATTAAAACCAGCATCTAACTGGGCAGAAGGGGCAGAGATACCTGCATTTCACATTCCTCTTCTGCTAATCTGTCAGTCTGCTTGTAAAACCCATCAGCAGATTTCTCACTGGCAAATCACAGAGTGGAAAGTTACTTTAAGTAGGTGCTTCCTTCAATTAAATACTCTCCGGGGTGTCATGCTATTCTCAATACACAAGTAACACCATTTCTACCAAAGGCAAGGAGCACGGACGGTGCGAGCAGGGTTCTCCACCCAGCTGTTCACAGCCTCTGTGCACCCCAGTACCCTACAGTGAGGGAAAGTAAAAGGGGAGCGGGAGAAGAATTTGTTCAGAAACAACAAAGAACAGGAGCAAGGGCAGAAAAATAATGGAGCAAGGGCAGAGAAGGGATATTTGAAGCGTTCAACACTTTCACAACTGCCTCCTATGTGAATACTAAAAAGGTTTTCAAAGATGCAAATGGCCAAATGCACAAATTCTTCATCAGGTGTCTAGGAACTCTAACATTCAAGCTAAAGGCACTGAGTCAATCCAATTTCTATCAAATTATCTCCAAACTCTTTAATCCATACTTCATCCTGTACTTTACAAGCACACAGTATAAATTTTCATGGACATGTAGATGCAGATTTTTTCTTCTATTTGTGTGACCCTTTTCTGTCAGATTCATTAGGCAATGTTAGAAAAAAAAAATCCTTTGAGCTCTGTGTACCCCATAAACCTCTCTCTCTCCCTCCACTGAAACTCAGGAATGGGGACATGTTTTGCAACAATGTCCCCTAAATATACAATAGTCCCAGTTCGCTCCTCTTTCACCCCAGACTAAACGAGGAGTAAATTTATTGATGTTAATTGGATGAAGGTAATAAAAATGGCCTGAAAATGAAGATCACTGTTAGCAGTCAGAGGAGAACACAGCAAAGGCTTGTCCATTTGCACACAGCATATCCCCTATAGTCACAGGATATAGTAAATAGAACATAGAACTGTGAAGAATACACATTACTAAATGGTACATTGTTTAAAGCAGATCTTTTTCCAGAGCACAAATAGAGACAGCGTTTTCTTTTACTCTTTTAAAAACCAATCCTGTCATACAAATTCTAGTTACGTCTTCATTCTTGTGTTATTTAAATTTCCTAAAACTACACAACTTCATGGAAAACATGCTATAACAGAAAAAACCCCCAACAAAGAGAAACCACCAAACCTGGCAGGATGTATTCAGAGAAACTATACTTTTGGAAAAGAAATGGCAAGGTTTTAAACATACACTGTAAAAGCAATGATAACCAAAAGGTTATCTAAAGTGTAATTTAAAGAAATGTGTTTGCATTGTTTGCAGATAAAACAATCCCGAGGCCATGTGTACAAGTCCCAAACTGCTGGACAGTAATGAGTTGGTAAATTAGGACTGTAAATTCCCCGTGCTGTGAATGTGGGAGCCATCAGGAGCACACACGACTGAGTCAGCAGTTACCAAGACACATACATACAGTACAGGCCACTCAAGTCTCCAAACTGCCATTTATCATTTCCTGAGAGAACAGTTTCTTGGCAAGTCTCCTTTAAAAACTTTTTTTTTTTTCCAAAACAACCGACCATTCCAGCAGGCTATGAATACCACTATAATTTGGTCTATTTTTCATATCAAGTAGACTATGGGCTCTGGTTTTCAGTTAATTAAAGAAACCTTCTTTTCAGATTTCCAAATGTTATTTGCAGCAGGGTAGATCCCACAACGAGCCAGCTTTAAAACAGTGCCAGTGGCAGCCTGAACCGTATGGAGAAGGTGGGGTAAAAAAAAAAAAAAAAAGACATAAAACCCCTCATGGTTTGAAGTTGCAAAGCCCAGCTTACGTAACACCAAATTTGGTCGCCCTGCCAAACTGTTAACTTTCGCCTCTGATGAAAATAGCCGTCTTGGGCTTGACTGTATTTCATACTCCAGAATGTGTAATGGCTCAGAGCTGTCTGTCAGAGTTTGAACTCCATCTGTTGTTGTTGTTGTTGTTATTATTACTAGCACTCTTACTATTATTACTATATACTAATAGCATTTAGGGGCCTCGGCTGAGATCAGAGCCCTGATGGACTATGAGCTGGCTGTGCACACAGAGGGATACAGCCTGCCTTGAAAAATGCATGATCTAAATAGATGAGGTAAAAAAAAGGGGTGGGGCAAAGATCGTATTTTCATTCCTGTTTTATACATATGGAACTGAGATACAGAGAGATTAAATGTCTTGCCTGTGCTCACACAAAAAATATCTGGGGCAAAAGCTAGGAATTGAACCAAAGTTTTCAAGTTCAAATCAACTTTATCTTCCTTCATTAACCCTGTGCTTACTAACTACAAGGCTATACTCAAATCTGTATTTATAAGCTGAGACATCAGAGCTGTGTTCAGCCTTTGGGCATACAGGGCCTAAGCACAGGAGATGAACAACATGCCTCGAACCTCTTGCAAGAATATATATCTCCACATAGCGATAGATACTTGTGACTTTGCTTCTTGAAGCTTTAGAAAAGTCAAACTTAGGAAATAAAGTCCCATATTTTGATTTCCTATTTGGTGAAGGAAGTCTGGATTCTGCTATTTCTCTGCAAAGTCCTCTGTGCGAGCAGCCACAGAAACAACAAACTGTGCTATGCTTCAGGAAAAAAGCAAATAATCACTTAATGGGTTTCTCTAAACATCCGACCTTCAGTCCACACATTCTTATTAAAAAAAGAAAAGGAAAAAAAAGTTATACACATTTTAGTAAAGAACTACTATATTACTTTGTCTTCAGAAGACTTCTGTCTTCTGAAAAAAACAGGTAGTTTTCTACTTCAGAAGTAGTTTCCTCCTGAAAATCAAGTACTTCTATTTTACTTTTTTAAACTGTTATTTAGAATCATAGAATATCTCAAATTGGAAGAGACCCACAAGTATCATCAAGTCCAACTCCTTGCTCCTTGTAGGACTACCTAAAACTAAACCTAAGACTAAGAGCATCGTCCAGATGCTCCTTGAACTCTGACAGGCTTGGTGCCCTGACCACTTCCCTGGGGAGCCTGTTCCAGTGACCAACCACCCTCTCAGTGAAGAACTTTTTCCTAACATCCAATCTGAACTTCCCCTGATGCAGCTTCATTCCATTTCTTTGTGTCCTGTCACTGGTCACCAGAGAGAGGAGGTCAGCACCTCCCCCTCTGCTGTTTCCCTCTACCCTAAGAATGATTTTAGAAGCTCTTGCTTTGGCCAAATAAAAAGTCAAGGTTTTGTTTTGTTGTTCGGGTTTTTTTCAGGAGAAAGAATAAATGCACCTGAAATTAGGACAACTTCCAGACAAATTTCAAGTTTCATTACAAAGTGTGGATGTAGGAGAGCACCTCAAAACACTTGCAAGATTTAAAAATAATCACAATACTATGGGAAAAATTATGTGTCTCTTCCTAACTTTCTTCTTGGAATGGCTGAAGATTTTCAGCTGAAATATTCTGAAAAATTTTAGTCTGAGATGCCCAAAATGGAAAATTTCAGGTCAAATGGTTAAAGTTGCACACAACTAAACCAAAGTCTTATAGTGGAAATGTCTTATAATTGTTTGGTAATGCTCCAAAGCACTCCCAATGCCCAAGGACAAGTGAGTGAATACACACAATAAATCCCAAAATACATTTACATGGGAGACAAACTGCGCTTCATTACTTGGCTTCATTACCACCCTTTTCGTTACTGTTACAGAAAAGAGGACCGCCATTACTTGCCTTGGTCAGTAAATAGAGTTTCTGTTGTATGGGAAATTATGGCATATCACAATTTTTTTAACCTCTCAAAATATTGAGGTATTTCAAGAACTGGAAATTGCAAACTATTTTAATTTGGAAACACCTAAATGGCTTTAACTTCATAATGAACGTTGATAGTACTGAAACATTTAATTAAAAAAGTAAAAACCCTATCACTATCCCATAGTGCCTAAAACCAGTAAAAAGACAACCCAGCAGATTAAGTGCAGCATTTCAATGTCCTTGGATTAAAATGCTGATTACAATGAAAAGTTTAAATCAATGATTCCAAGAAGGCCCAACTGAAAATGTTATCCAAGTAGCCTTGTTCACATGCGGCAACATGGAGGTTTCTAATGGGACTTCTATTTTTTTTCCAAAGTGTTGGTTTTTGTCAGCTCTAGCTAAAATAAGGTGTTAAGCACTTTTTACTTTTTGAATAACTCTCCTTCTCCCTGACACAACCCGACCATTTCTTGGTCCTTCCTTGCCATTTAGCTTGCCCTCCTGAGATGTTGACACAAGTGCCTGCTCATTTGGGAAGCGCTTTGGAGTGGGCCCCTGAAGAAATGCCTGTCATGAGGGCTATCAGTTTTAAAATCATTTACAAAACTGAAGAATTTCCTGTTTCTGTAAGTGGCTCTAACTAGCTCTTTCCAGCAGAAATCCCTGGAGAGGCAAATTGTTTTTCCCTGTACAGAACTGCAAGAGCTAATGCTGCAAAATAATGGGGTTGCCAATAACCTGTGTATGGTCCTTGGAGAGTTGGAGTCCACCTTTCTATCTCCAGCCTTGCCTGTGGGGAGCATGTAATGAGTCCTACCAGGGAGCCTTCCAAAGCAGACCGTGTTTTGGGATTGCTGTTTGAAAATATGATAGGATGGGTGTCCTCTAAACCCAGTGAGACATTTGCCACTGACTTTAAAAGGAGCAGAAGCACAGTCAAGAATAATTAATTTTTACCAACAACATATTTACTTTAGGATTAGCCCCAGGAGCACTCAGGTCAGGGCTGACTCTGGAGGCGCTTCAATCTGAACAGTCAGTTAGTGTCAATGCTAATCTACTTTCTCAAGTTCTGATAAAAAAAAAAAGTCTCTCCGAGACTTTTAGTTGTGGAAATGGAGGGAAAATATAAATCCACCCAATTATTAGAAGTGAAAATTTTCCATTAAACTCTTCTGTTGTTCAGTTTTGGTGATACAAGAAACCATCTTGATTCTCTAGCTCAATTTGTTAAGCCAGTCTTGTACACATTGATCTAATTACCAGGGAAAATACAGAGGGGAAAGAAAATAGTAAGAGCTGGTAATTTGCTTTTATGAGACACGGGTCAAAAATCTCAGCACCGATTGTCTCTTGAGGACTGTATCAAACTCTGGTTTACTAAGAATATCCCCACTCCAGGAGAAATGCAGCGAGATCTGTAAACTGCAGGGGGTAACACTGAGCTCAGTGACACAACTGGCAATGCTAATGGAGACTGACAACCACACCTGACCAGACTAAAACATCACTAGAAACACTGCGTAGAGGGAATTTAACATGGAAAAGGAAGACGCTGAGGATCACTGTGCGGAAAAATCTCCTCGCACAAGGCAATTCTGGAAAACACAGGTGGGGAGCATTGCCTTTTGAAGGAACCTTGCTTGGTAACTCCAGCATGTTCTGTCTGCTTCCAAGGAATGCTTGCACCTTGATTTGCATTCAACGAGTTAATGCGGATAACACTTATTTCCTGGAAATCAGGGTGTGCCTGCTGACTGTCTGAAATGCTTTCTTAATAAAACCTCTACCTCTGCTGCTGATAGGACTCTCCCTCATACCTGGCTGCCAACTTGGCTGCTGGAGACCCTCCTCCACCATCCATAGGGATCTCCCTCTTTGGCTATAAAGGTTTCTATACCATTTTTAAAATCCTGTTTTCTAGGCAGGCTCTCTACTCTATGTAATTATGACATTGTTTCTGATATGAATGGTTCTCCTTGCCACCAACCTTGTCCCTGCCTTTCCCCCAAAATAAAAAAATCCTGGTTGAAAACCAAAACAAATAGTAGATTTTTATCACATAGAATTTGTTAATAATACTTTCCCTGAAATAGTTCCCAGGCCTTTTTTAATGCTCAAATAAAGGCCCAAACATTTACAGCCAGCATTCTAAGCCAACTAATAATTTATCTGAGCCACACTGAAAAGCTCAAGAGGGATTTTGAATGAAAAATTTAGTGAATAAACTGATAGCCAAATACTGCCTTGGAGTCCTGCCACTGTAATACACAGGATGCATGGAGCTCTGTCGGTGACCAAGGCATACACTGAAAAACAAACAGTCAATCAGATGATAGTTAAGTCTTGTCAATCTAAAGTAGAAAAGATAATGTCTTTTAGTAAACTATGAGCCTTAATATTTCCTAACTCCAGTGGCATACAGATGACTGGGTGTTAAACTCTGCTTTAAAGAAAAGAAAAAAAAAAGAAAAAAAATATATTTAATCATTTATCAATATGATAAGAACTCTGCTTTCAGAACTTCATGGGAACCTTACTAAATGGAGAATTCCCAAAGAGTTTATTGAGTGTTACAGAATATGCATGCACAGATTAGGATTAAATCCTGTAGTACTCATACTAATCAGAAAAGACAGATTTTTTTAAAGACCTTCAGAACTTTAAATTTGCTTTGAGGTAGCTAAAACAAGATGATTTTCAGGGCTCAGGTTGCCATCTTGCCAACTGTAAAATAAATATATGTCAAGAAGTAAAGAATTTTAGGGCATGTAAAGAAACAATCCTCTCAATTCAGTAGTTTGTTTAAAATATCTTTAAATTTACTATTTTGCAACATTGTGAACTTAAGGCCACGAAAAAGGTCATTCTGTAACTGGAAAGATTTTTTTCTTCCTCCCTTTGTTTTGTCTCAGATTTTTCACCCGATTTGGTAGCTAAAAGAAAATGGATTCGTATAAGAAGAGCAAGATGAAAAAGCAGTTTCACAATTTACTGCACAGTAGTTGGTTTCCAATATTGCAATAGATTGGAGTTTCAAGCACCCTGTGGCTTTGGCTGGACCGAGAGACTGGTTTAGCCTTGATTTGAACCTGCTGTTTACAATATGCTGTAAGCCCTTCCCATACGGCAGACTTTTAGTGAGGGCTGTGTGAAAAAAACCTCACTACTAACCAAAACCAGGAAAAAGTAAAACATTTTGCACGTGTATATTTCTTTTTACAATTACTTTCAAGTGTAAAATGAAAGACTTTACATTCTGAGAAAATGTACATTTTACTCTGACAAAATAATTATGCTGCTCTTTTGCTCGCTTCTTGGCTTGCATGTAACATACAAAAGATGTGAGAAATTTCAGTCGTGGCCTATGGAGAGACTGGATGTTCAAATTATTGCGGTCTTTGCAGCTTTACTGAACTGGGCTCCTGGTGCCCTTTAAACATTCTGCCCCATTAACCACCTCGGGGATATTCTGCACATGAGTGTATATAATTGATTGTTTCACCTTCTGAACCACTCGGAGATCTGGAAACTACTTTCAATAAGCAAACAAACTGTTGGAATCATCTCTGGAACTTATCTCAACCTCTGGAGACTCCAATGTTGAGCTAAATACACCAGGAAGCCTGGACTTGTATTTCAGCACTTCTGTTTCGAAGTACAACCCAGATTCAGAGATGAAAATTAAAAGGAAACCCAGTTTATAGCTAGAAACAATTCAAGGACAATTTAGCAAGCCTGAATTGTATACCATTTCGTCTGTCCCAGTCGTGGCTATACTGTGCACGCTTAAGCCCTAACCGAGGCCGATGGATGTGAATAACTATGTGCACTGAGAATATTCCTCACCCACTTCAATGGTGTTTCTCAAGGTGCAGAGAAATAAGTGCAAAGGTACGACCTAGTGATGCCTGGGCGCTAGAACACACTCCCATCTGAGAGCTGCAAAACAACTTGAAGAAGAAAGATGCTGTCATAATTAGAAGTATCCAGCGTGGGCTCATGAGATTTGTGTTAGTGGGACCTTGACTGGATTGTTTGAGAGAGAGATGTCTGAAGTATGTAAAGAGTTGAACTACTAGTCCCATGGTTTCACTTCATTGTTTCATCCTCAATTGCGCACGCTTTTCGCTGTTGCCACAGTTCCCAAAGTGTAACATACTTCTTTGACTCAGAATGACACTGTGTGGACATAAACGCATCTTGTCTGCCGAGTGTTCACATTAGGCCAATAAACGCCTACCAGCTATAGAGGTGGGAGGAAAACAGATTTACAATTGCAAAGGTGGAGTTGAGCCTCCCAAATAGAAATGAACTGGAAGCAAACTTCTGAACTTTGGGAAAGTTTAAATCTGTCTTTTCTCAGCTCACAACACTCTGACTCAATACTCATCTCAATGGCTCACTGCAGTTTGGGGAGACGGGGAATAATATTTTTATTATTCCCATTCTACAGATGGTCGAACTGAAGCACTGCAAGGTTTATTGACTTACTCAGAGTTGCACAGCATGCTTGAATGGAAGCAGAACCCCAGCTGGCCTGATTCCCACTCCAGGGCTTTTAGCCGTTACACTGTATTTGCTCCTTTTAACATCTGATTATTTGACTACTCTAATCAGCTCCCAATTTTATACTCAATTTATTTCTTTAAGTTACATTAAACCCCTTTGTCATGATACCCAGACAAAACTACAGACATCTTTTTCCAGCAATGCATGGGCAGAAATTTAGTTTCTTTTGTTTAAACGCAAACACGCATAGGGTCAGTGAGAGGATCCAGCCACCGAGAAATTAATTCTCTCCTCATTTTCATGTTCACAACATGAACTAAATTAAGAGCAGAAATTAGTCATCAGTATCTTCACTGTATTTACTGCAAAACTAACGAAACATCGCATTTTAAATGCTTGTTACTGCATACTTTTGTTAGGATATCACCTCTCCCAGTACCAATGACTAAACAAGTAACATAGTACAGTAATGTTTTCCCTGTATGACTCTCTTGCTTAAGCAAATATGAAATAGCTGGATCTTGGCTGAGGCTGTTATATAACAGCAGGAACACTGGTGAAGCATCTTCCAAAAAACAAGTTATTTATCTGGCCAGGGANAAAGCTCTTTTGTTTGGAAGTGTGAAGAGCTCTGTCGAAACACATCTCTTCAGGGTAGATTTAAGTTGCAGAACTGATAAGAAAAAAACCAACATAATGATTTCCTTCTGCTTGCTGCTGTGCCTACCCTCCGAGCGCGCTCTCCTCTGCTCCTGGTGCCCATTATGGAACGAGACAACTCTTGAAGAAAAGACCCTCCCATACCTCAGCAGAGATAAATACGTTCATTACATGCATTTTATTTTTTTTTTTAGGTTTTCTGATGCTTGACAAAAATCTTGTCCCTGTAATTCTCCCCCACACCACCACCAGGTACTTCCCCAAAGGGCTCCTGTCTTCACATTAAACTGATGGAGTGTTCCAAAGTATCTGACAATCTTTGCTGACCAGGTTGCTGTGTTCAAAACTGATGGACTGGGGTGGGGGAAGAGGCGGGGGAGGCTTCCAGAGGGGAGGGCCAGGTTGTGTTTGGAGGCTCTTTTCCACCCAGACTTCAAAACTTATGAGCTGGGGAAACTGCTGCTGGCCAGAAAACAGCCCAGAGAAGTTTTAATCGGAAAAAAAAAAAAAAAAATCTNTCATGTTCACAACATGAACTAAATTAAGAGCAGAAATTAGTCATCAGTATCTTCACTGTATTTACTGCAAAACTAACGAAACATCGCATTTTAAATGCTTGTTACTGCATACTTTTGTTAGGATATCACCTCTCCCAGTACCAATGACTAAACAAGTAACATAGTACAGTAATGTTTTCCCTGTATGACTCTCTTGCTTAAGCAAATATGAAATAGCTGGATCTTGGCTGAGGCTGTTATATAACAGCAGGAACACTGGTGAAGCATCTTCCAAAAAACAAGTTATTTATCTGGCCAGGGAGCTTTCCTTTTTTTTTTGTTTTTTTTTTCCCCCCTTCCCTTCTCCTTTCTCTCTTTCTTTCTGTGCGCGCTCATGAACCTGACCCAACTTGTTTCCAGAAGAGACTCTGTGGTTGTTGTTGCCAGACAATGCCTGCAATCATTTTTCTCCAGCCATACATCCAAGATGGNCCCATCCTAATTATTAATAAAATGACTGCAGCCCAGGAGTCCTTCTTTTTGCCTCCAAGAAACCCAAGTGATATCATTAGTAATATTTTTGGAAGTAAGAGAGACATGACACAACATATCATTAAGACGCTACAAAATATGCTAAGGTACTGAGTGTTTAAGTTTTGGTTGTTTGGGGTTTTTTTCCCCTCGGTTTTGGGGTTTTTTTTCCCCACAGGAAATGCATTTATTCTAATTTGCCAGCACCAGATGGAAAGAATTTAAGTCAATTTGCAATAAGAGACAGACACTCTAAGGAATGAAAAACGAAAAAAAAAAAAAAAAAATCTCTTTATGGCTTAGCAATAAAACCCTGGGATCTGCTGGACCATCTGAGAGCTAGAGAGAATTAGCTTGCTGCTGATTCAACTTGGTTCACAAAACTGAAAGAAAAGCATCATGCATAAGCGAAAAGGGAGTGAGCAAGTTGCAAAAGTGGTATGTAAGAAGTGATGGAGCATCCAACAGGAAAAGCTCTTGATTGTAAGGAGAGTGGGAAAACAAGCCAAATGGTTCTTTCCACACTAATTAATTAAATAAATAATGTTCCTGCCAAAAAGTTGCCAACCACCTTCAAACCGAAGTGTAACGTGTTCGCACTGGATAAGCCTAGGAACGTAGCAGTTCCTGTCCATTCCTGTTTACAAATTTCCTTTTTTTTTTTTTTCCTTTAATTGAATAAAAAAAGCACCTTTGCTTTGGAAAGAATTTTCTAGTGTGTGACTACTGTAATACGTAATAAATCAGACTACTTAATCTTTTTATGAAAGATGAACAAAATAGATTGGTTTCTGTTCAAGTTTGTTCTAGAAAAGAGCTGGACCTAATCCTTTTGTAACAAGCCCTGAATCTGTTCAGACACTACTTTAACCATTTTTCAGAGAAAAAACACACACCTAAACTCCAAAGCACCAATACTGCTAATCGGGATCCTGCTATGCTAGGCTAATATGTTAGACTGGGTTTCTTTTCTCTTTAAGAACATATGAGAAGAAACAACTGGGAATGAACAATCAGAGGAAATACTACAGTTAGCTTGAGAAAGGGGTTTTTGTAGTTTAAATGGATGGGCAGCCAATGAACATCACCATTTTACCAGTCCTCTGCCAGGCTGCACTGTCTCACTATTTAAATGAAAATTCACTGCATGTGTGTTAGGCCATCTACCTGTTCCAGGTGAATAATGTCCTTCAGAATGGCAGGATGGCTTGTTTCCTAAAGGCTGTGGAAACCTTTTCACCTTCAGAGTGCTTGTCTGAACCCAATGCTAGCCAGTATTGACCAAAATATTCTTCTTCCCTTAACACATACAGGAGCCTGGAGTCTCAGTGCACTTTTCCCTGGCTTGGATGCCAGTAGCAGAGCTTATGTTCTGCTGAACCTTGGACACATAGTTCTGGATTGATGAACTTTGCTAAAATACATGGGAGAGGCTTGAGTTGACTGGAGTTTATCTCCAGTCCAGTCAAACCTGCCTGGATTAACTTTGAAAAGAAAAGAAAATGTTTAGACTTTCCTTCCTCTCTATCTCAAGGCCAGAGTTTTGCCTTCCTACGTGGTTAAAACCAGGTATGAGGTAGTCTTCGGCTTTCCTCATGTGGTAGGGAGGGCAATATGCCTAGAGGATACTTCTCTCAGCAATCCTAATCAAATTAATCAGTTGCTTCTATGGATTAGTAACTTAAGGAAAACTAGGCAGGCTGAGATAGGGGCTCATGTAGATGAAAGTGTCTACCACATCACGAAGAAACTTGATACATTCTTCATTTACAAAGTATGTCTCAGTACTCTGGGGACATCTGGAAACTCACACATTCCTTTTGAAAAGGTTTTATTTTCATTTTCTTCAAAATTACTAACAATGTTAATGTGCATTTTTTTTTTTTTGGCTCAGAAAAAAATGCACCCAAAAACTCAGGAAAAATTTCATGGTTTTAAGGAATAGCCACAAACAACTTCAGGGGTTTTTTTTGACATTTGATGCACATAGACCTTTCTCCACAAACACAGATGGTGATGATAACACGAACCTTTGGCACTGATGGAGCCAAAGGAATGTGTAAATTTGCACTGCTGCTGATACCAGCGCCCTCCTCACAACTTCTGCGTAAAGGACACGGGAGAGGAATGAAGTCCCCATCCCTTTACGCTGATCTGATGAGCAGGTCAGATAGTATGCAGCTGACAATCATTTCTTGAGGGCAGGGAATATTGCTTTTGTTTCCACACACCCGGGGAACCTGGCTTCAGACCAGACCTCCCTCCTGTGACATCTCTTGGGTGAGCAGACTTCTCTCTTACCTAGATGCGATTCAGAGGCCAGCAGAACTCAACTAGAGGTCAATATTTTTTTATTCTTAAGTTTTCTGGGGCAAATTGTACAACAGCTTCATATATCGAGCTCTGCAGATGTGTCAGCACGCTGCTGTTTTTACACAACATGCAATGATAAATCACTGATCCCAAACTAGCTTCTGTCCCTCACAGAAGTTTCCTGTTCTGAAAGACCTCCTGTGCCTGATAGGTTCATCAGTTGCCAGAGAGATCGTGAATAAACTGTTCTTTCTTTATGACGTGCTGTTCACTTCTCCTGACATGTGTTCTGCTTAGTTTTACAGCTGTAGAAATCCTCCAGTAAACAGATTGCTATTTAATCATGGCACAGGATAAGAGCGTCAGAAAACGCTGTTACTCCAGGAGCAGAGAAGTGACTGATACTGGGGCAGAGTGCGGAGACTTATACACTGTATACTACCACAAAAAATGTATTTCACGCCAAATACTACCTTCGACATACAATGTCATGAACAAGGCACTTCGTAAACCATTGCTCGGAGAATGTAATTTTTTGCGTTAACTAAATACAACAGTGGGAAATTACACTGTAAGTTCCCTGCCCACATAGCTAACGGCTAGACTTTATGAAGGGAGTTATTCAGATAAGTAATAGCCTCCAGCTAATCTTTTCCTGAAACCATACAGAAGGCAATAACCTTGTACAAGCCTGAGCCAGTTGTCCCTTCCCCTTATATCTTCGACTTGCCTGACAGTAAATTTATTTTTCCTTTTATCAAGAAACCCTCAACTGACCGTTTCATAGGGTCTGATCCAGCTTCCAATGATGTCAATGGCAATTGAATTGTGTCCTTGAAATATTTAGAAACTGAAAATTATCTGAAACCTCTACATAGGCAGAAAACATTACAGTGAATACATATATCAAGCGAGGTAACAGGCACATAGAACAGTGTGTATAATTTCTAAAGGACACGGAGGCAAGTTCAAAAATTATTCTGGTTCTACATGATAGCTCACACCAAAGGTAGATTTACTTTCATCTTAGTTAAAAGACACGGAGGAAAATCCCTTCTCAATCATAAGTGAATAATTATAAAATGCTTGCAGTGACAAACATTTTCCATTCCAAATCCTTTCTTAAAAGTTAATTTTGCAAGTATGAAGTCTATGTGTCAATGTCTAACCTAGCCCTCTTTTGAACTTAGTTCCCTATGAATGCAATGACCTCCAATCTTCCTTGGGAGAAAGCAGGTCTGTTCCCAACAACAGTAAACCTAGAGAAGCTTAAGAAGCCACAGAAAAACCGCAGTGCCAAATGTGGTGTGAATGTATGCTAAAGGAGTCCTTTACACATTTATACCACATGCATAAACAATAACAACTGTTACAATCATTTCTGTTATGTATTTATTATCATAGTTCCATGAAAAACTAATCTGAGCAGGACTTCAGGTGTGCTAGACTCCATATTAAAAAAAGAATGAGAACAAGGGGAAAGACAATTGCTGCTTCGTATGTCTTCTAGTCTAAGTGTCACACAGTGACAACAAATAGGTGGGGGAAACAAGGAGATAACAGGCAACATGAAAGGCAGTTTATAGTGGCATGAGTTTTACAGAAGGATCTGAAAAAGCCGAATACCTTTAAGGTACTTATGGAGACTGACTCCAAGCAGATCGAACTATCGATCGATCGATCGATCGATCTACAAGATGAAATACAGATGGGCTTCCCTAATGATCTATGAAATAGGTGATGCAAGCTGGTGTGAGTGATGAGTCAAAGGCAAGACGACAGACAGGAAGGAGATAGATCATGAAAAAGTCTTAAAAATGAATATAAGTACCATATGCTCAGAATGATGGCAAAGAATTAGAAGGACACAAAGAGAAGCATGAAACATCAAAGCTGTGGACTTGGGAACTTGGCAACAGCAACAGACACTTTCATGAAGTAAGACAGGGTGAAATTGTTTCTTTTAGCATCAGAGAACATAATGTTGCAATAACTGAAATTTAGATGGTAACAGCCTAAACAAGTCTTAATATTAAGTAACAACAATAATTAATATGGTGTGACCCAACTAAATACAAAATGCTACAGATTTCAGGCTGAATTTTCATCTGGCATAAATCACTATTTCCACTAAGTAAATGGTGTTACCGCAGCTTAGATCAGGTAAATAAATATGTCCTCACAATTCAACAAAATCAAAATGCTTAAAAAATGTATGGTTTTGGAAGAAGTTACTGTGTCTTGCTTGGAAAAGGATAGATTGAGTATGCTTTTAACATAATTGAAGAAAAATCACATGAGTTTCTATGCCGTTACTCAGTTTTGCAGTATTCAGTTCTGTACTATAAAACCATACTCTTTAAAGATTAAAAATT
Source organism: Chionis minor (assembly GCA_013398295.1). NCBI lineage: Eukaryota > Metazoa > Chordata > Aves > Charadriiformes > Chionidae > Chionis > Chionis minor. The sequence goes on along the minus strand of VZSF01007657.1, from coordinate 437,110 downwards.
CTGGCACCACATGTCCCTAACTCATGTTGCAAATGTTTACAATTACAGCTGTATTTACTTTTCTTCTGTCTGATGTTTTGGCTTTTTTTTTTTTCTTACAGTAAAGCTGATTTATGTTAGCACTGACAATAAGAAGTAGGAAGAAAAATAAAATTATCATCATCTTTAGTTTATCCACTTTGTGATGGCTATTACAAAGACAGATGAAAGCATGAAATAATCACCCGTGGATTCTTCATAGTGAACGGGATTTTAACAGGAAATGGCACAGGTCTGTCTGGCAACTTGGAAGCTCAGTTGAAATAGATTTGGAGCTTGGAAGAAGATTCCACCATCTTCTTCATGGTTTGTACTTTCTGTCAGGTTAAGCAGAGACTTTGGAATCACCTGTATTTGTGTCTTAGTACAGCCCATTCCATAAGAAAGACTGGATTTAATGCATGACAGTGAGTTAGTATTAGCCTTTAAAGGCAAGTTTTAACACATATTTGTGTCAGCACACAAATATATATATTAAGAAATATCTATTTTACATTCAGAAATGATGAAACGTACAATTTTCTTACTTAGAAAACCCCAATAATCAAAACCAATTACTTGAAACAGCTGCACAGATGAAACAGCTATTAGAAACCCCAAATATGATGCTTTTGAAACATGGAACTTCATTCGTCCAAACTTTACAAAGTAGATGATAAGTTAGGGAGACTCACACATCCCGTAAAGCCTTCCTTTCCGTTTCTAGGGAGCGCTTGTTCAACATACTCAGAAGCTGAACAAAGACTTCCACAGAGATCTCGCATATCTTAATGTTATATATATTAATAAGTGTTACATATGTTAAACTTATATTAACAATTCTACACTTCCAAATGTTGCACAGTTCATGCTTTTGGGAAATTATTTTGTTTTCACGCTGCTGAAGACACTGTAAGATTCATCCATCAAATAAAAATATGGTGGCTTCTATTTGATACAGTATGAATTTGTTCTGAACATAACACAAATCTCCACCTCTGGAGCAACACTATGTGAGTAGTCTAGATTACAGGCAAAGATGTATAAAGAAAAGTGAATGATTTGCCAAGACAAACTGGAGAATAACCTATTTCTCAGTGATTCAACATTCAAGAGTGTAAAGCTGTGTCATCAATAAACCCAAATTAAACTAAAAAAAAAAAAAAGACGATATTATCACTTATCATAAAAGCTATCCAACTTCTTGCTGGGTGGAACTTGTTTTAAAATGGAGATTACCTTGAAGTAACCTCTCTTCCTTTTATAAGATCGCATTTCCAGCCACATCAGCTACTATTGCTCACATGGAAAATTAGCACTAGAACAGTAGATAATCCTTTGAAACTCTGCATGACTACTTACATGGGAAGACCACCAGTGGGAAACACACCACAGTTTGAATAGGCTATACGAATTTTATGTGCCTTATATAACAATAGTTGGCCATTCATATGGAAAATTCGCATAATTATATATCATGCTAACCGAGAAATCCAACCTACGGGCTGTTTGTGTTTCTATCCCTTTTTCACCTGAAAGGAATGGATTATGATGCATCCTTCAAATTCCTACTGTGGAATTAGGACTTAGCACTGTAAAATCTCACAGATTTTTACACCAGAGACTCTAAAGCAAACTCAAGCTGAGCAACACAGGAATTTCTTGAAGTCAGGCTTTACAGTCAAACTCTACTCTTAACTACATCATATCTCAACTGGTTCCCAACACAGAAAGTTGAGAGAGTTCAAACCCAAGTATTGGCTTATCATCAGTTCATATTTTTAAAATAGCATTTATGAAAATCATTGAAGATCTCTCCTTTGAGTTCAATGGATTTTGAGTCAGACCCATAATCCATCAATCTCTGGTCTTCCCCCTAATCACAAAATTACCTGCAGGAATACATTTTTGCAATACAGCCCCCTGTTTAGCAGAACACTGGCATGGCTCCACGAAGCTCACTTCAGAGGCGATACAAGTTCTTACCTCTTTCCATCCTCTTATGTTAGAAGAGAAACACTTGCTGAGTTCATGGCCCTCACATTAAGAGCTATGACATGCACAAACAACCAATATACTTGTTTTTGGTATTGCAGACACCCTAAGTGTTAGGCTATGTGGGGTGGGAGAGGGGAGGGACAAAAAAATACATGAAGAAACACAATTTTAAGAGCGGGCTCTGAAATTCTGTGTTTACTCACTGTGGAGAAGTCTTAAGGTTATGCATTTGCAGGCATTTTTAAAAAATGGGTTTCCTTTTCAAGCTTGCCTTTATTTTTGGAATCTGCAGAAAGGTGGATTTGGCACGATACGAGTGAATCAATAGAAGTGAATTGAGTTTCTGATGTCAAATAGCCCATGTCAGTACCAAATCATCTTTATGTAACAAAACCACTACTAAACCGATTATGTCAGACATCACAAACCAAAAGCCAAAGCAAACCCTTGAACAAAGCCGACTTTCCTTCAGTCATGTTTTATGTTAAACTTCTCCTCCTTGCTTGGAATTTCAGTTAAGCCTTGTAAACATACCAGGGCAGAAATAGTTGCGATTAATTGCTGGAAAACGGGGATCTACATCATTAATTCTTTTACTGGCAAAAACATACCAAATGCTTTCCTACACCTCATATGAATATATAACAACCGGCAATTATAGCACAACAGAGAGGCACTATAACTTATTTTGGAGAATTTCTTTCCTGTCTAGCTGTATCTCAAAAATCCTGCTTTGGGGTTGGAGAAACAGTGCTCTGTTAACTCTACAGTACTTGACAAGTTACTGTTCGTTTCACCTGTTTCTTCCTGGAGTTACAGCTATAGGCACACAAAATTGCCTATAGCTGAGCCTAGAGAGATAAAAATCAAAATAAAAACCAAAACAAACACTGCCCCACCCCCCACCTCCCTGCCATCTTTGCCTCATCCTGAAATATCTCACTTTGATAATAATGCAAATAAAGGGAGATACATCTCTTCCATTAATATTTTTTTTCCCTTTCCTCTACCTGCAAATCTTTGCAGTAGTGGCAGGTTTTATTAAACTTAATCTTTCAAGATTCCCTGGCTAAAATGACTCGGGCATCATAGGAGCTTTCTAAGTCTTCTGTCAAACAGTTAATAAGTGTGCTTTCCCCCAGGCAAGAAGGAATAGATGCAGAATCCTCTTCCTTCTGCTTCTGAAGAAACAACAGATCCAAGCTAAGAAATGAGCTCATTTCTGCAATGACATGCTTCACTTCACTTCAGACACCAGCCTCCTTTGCAATCGCAACACCTGAAGTCGAAGGGTTTCATTTCAACCACAGTAGCCATTCCAGTTGTCATAAAATTCAGGGCACTGACCGATTCAGGCAACCGATGGCAGTTCCACGTGGCAACATATGGCTCTTAGTTTTGGAAAGCAAATTTTAATGTTATAACTCTCATGAGGGAAATCAGTTTGGCAGTTGAGAGTACCATTTCCTATCATTATGGGGTTAAGGACATACTAAGTGGGTCTCAGGATCTATAGAAATCTCATTAAGTGGATGTAGACATAAACATACTGGTAATGAAATACTTTTGGTGGAAATGTGACAGCTCCAAGCTACCCTATGTTTCTGCACTGATTATGATCTTGGAAAGAAACACCTGCTTGTCAAGGAAGCCTCTTCCAAGAAAAGTAGAATAAAAACATGGAAATAATTTAGTAATTCAATGGCTTGATTAACACAACAAGCATCATCACCAGTCATTGTCTCATCTAGCATGTCAGACAGAAGCTCGTTCTCAGAAACGTGGTAGTTTTATGGCTAAATGTAGACTCCCCACGATCTATTTGTTTAAGTACTTTGGATGACATAATTTCCAAAAAACAATAGGGAATTACTAAAAAGAAGCCAAGAACAATTTGACTTAAAGCAGGGTACATTTTAAAATTTCCAGTGAAAAGAATTAATCAAATTCATAAGTTTTAAGAATATTTCATCCTGACAGAGTTAAATCTGGAGCAGCAGTGCATACTGGCTTGCTGCTTGTATTCCCTGCCCAGTTGGAAGATCCCCTTTCTCCAGGAGAGTCCTGGGTGGTGGTGAAGTTAGCATAGCTGATTATATCAACTGGTATAGCTGCTTATATAGCGAAGTGCCGTGTGGAGGAAGCACGACCAAAAGCTAATGATTATTTGTGGAGCAAAAAGCTCCTTAGCTGATGCTGCAGCTGAGGTTGGACTATGACTGCCTGAAGGCTGCTCCACGTAATGTTGAAGCTCTAAGGCACAGATGACCTATTTAAAGCTGCCTTTCCACACTTTTAGCTGGATCAGATGAATCACTGGCCCCAAAGGAGAAGTGATAATGCTGGTCAAACATTACACATACACAAGCACATTACAAAAGTTACTTAAAACCACCAGTGTATCCACTTACTAGAGGGCACACAGAGACAATGAGAAATTAAGTTGCTTTCACAAGGAGCTGAGTAAGAAATGGCTTCCCTATCTGTTAAAAAAATATTTGTTTTCTTATTTTTCCCTTTCCACTGAGGACAATCTCCAAACCTTGCAAATCTGTGAGCATACAGCCACAGAGACAATCTCAGCTCCTTCCTCCCTGGGACAGTGGAGTCTAGTGGTGAGAAAGCTACTGGGAAGGGGGAAAACCCAGGTCTGCATTGGTGCACTGTGCGATTCAAATCAAGAACCAGCCTTTTGCACCCCAGGCGATGGCCCCAGCCACCATGGCATTACCAAGTCCCACAACCTCTTCTTTATGCAAAACATTTGCTGGAGCAGAGATTTCACCCACAGCCTCTTCCAGTGCATGTGAACACTACTGGCTCCTCTAGAGGAGGCAAGAGGAGGAGGTTGCTTGCTTTCTGGTTTTCCAGGAATTCCAGCCTGGGCCCCTGAATCATCTTCCCATTAAAGCTTTGTTGAAACTGGCATGCTCTTGATTTTTTTTTTTTCTCCTTATTTTCAGTTTTTACTAATTTGACACTCTCTAAGGGAGAAAAACCAACAGCACGTTGCTGGAAAATTTTTAAACATCTCTTGTTACAAAGCGTGGCGGTGCCAAACCCAGGAGCAGAACCTAGGGAGTCTAGCAAACGGTCACAGCTCTAATCACTCAGCTGCGTGCCTTCATACTACTAATTTCTCATAGAAAAACAGATGGTCATGGTGGTGAGCTGGGCCAGATTCTTACACCTCTTTAACATTTACGACTTATATTGCAACAGCATCTTTGGGACTTCAGGAAGCCTGGGGCCCTGTTATGTTAGGCACTGTACAAACAGAGAGTAAGATACAGTCTCTGCTCTTAAGAGCTTCCTGAGAGACTAAATAGACAAGACAGATAAAGGAAGGAGGAAAAGCAGAGAAGCGATTTGCCCAAGGTCACATAGGAAGAGCGTGCAGAGCTAGGAGTAGGTCTCAGATCACAGGTCAGCATATTTCCACTTGTCCAACCCCCCTCTGCAAACAAACAGCTGCGACCATTAAATCACTCGCTGAGCCTCCAAGAGCAACTCACCATTCCGTAACTACCCTGTGTGTTTTACCCTACAAAGATACCAGGAGAAGTTCACCAGCACGGCAAAGATGGGCGTCATCGTTGCTGTACTCCCCAAGGACACAGTCAATCCCAGAACATGGGTGTGTGGTAGCAAAGTGCTGTGCAAAAGGGGATTTTCACATCAGAGGGGGTTTATACAAAAAGGTACCTTAAAATACACTGACACCGAGGACTAGAGAAAACGTTGTCTTCTAGTAGACCCCAAACACCATATAAACTCAGAAGACCAAAGGCTGGGGCAGTTTGCCCTCCGGTGTTTTGCTGTTATACTAGATTCACTTTACACCAGTGCTCTTATACCAGTTCACCAGGTGCACTTTAACCCCCTTTGTACCATGCATTTGTAAAAATACTCAGCAAGAGCACACGTGTAACGTTTCTGTCTTTAAAGGTTAAAAGAACTGTCTTACAATGAAGGCATTATTTTTCATGTTGAATAACTGAAATGTAATCTGATGGGAGGCCACAACTACCAAACTGCAAGGATGTCCATTGTATTCCACAATACATGTGTTCTACTCAGGCTGCCAAAAATTATGATTTTTCACAAGAATTTCAGTAGAGGCCAATTAATAACTGCTTTCCCAGAACCTCATGAAAAAATCACGTATATTTTAAAGATCAAATGTAATTCAAATTTTTCACTGTAGGCTTGCTCTTTTCCATGCTGTTCACACTGCCACAGGCAGGACAGTCAGCTAGATCGATTTTCCTTCTGATCAATACATCCCCTCTCATGTCTCATGATAAATAGGGAGGGACCCGAAGCACAATGGCATGAAGGCCTGGACTCATCCCACCCAGAAGTGCTTTATGTCAGAAGTGGAATTGGGTTAGATTCCCAGTGTGGGAATTGGGTTAGATTCCCCATGGGACACACTCTCAAGGTCCCAATTTCTAGAGGAGTTAAGGTGACGGAAGGGTAGACTCGTATGGAATGAGTCCAGGCTATATGACTATAGTTTTGCCTACAATAATGCAGGAAAATATATAAGATTAGAAACTGAATCTTGGCCAGCTGAGTCCAAGGGGTTCTAACCACACAGCTATCTTTGTTAGTGAAAAATAATAACTAAAGTACAATCACAAAACAGGTCACAGATAAGCACAACCTCTCCCTCTTACCCTTCAGACTGTGTATATCCATTTGGCGCAGAATAAAACATAAGGGGGAGAGAGTTCCCTGAGTTTGGGATCCAGCGGCTGTCTGCAGTCCCGGCAGTGCAGGGAGGGAGACCTCTGCGGCAGAGCCGCTGTATGTGGCAGAGCCATCATCACCACCACATGCTTCTGGAGGTGGGTTTGCTTCGGACCAGGTCTAGTCCGGACCCAGGGAGGGAATGCCCCTTGGGGTGGGAGTGTGCTAAGTGTAGTCTTGGAACATATGTACAGTTTGGTTCCATTCATAACTCTCTCATGTTCTGAGACTGCTCTCAACAAAAACAAAACCGTAATAAATGGGGATTGTCAGAGGATTGCTTCAAAAGTGCATTCCTGCGCTGAGCTAAAGCACCAAGGCAACCAGCGAGACCTACACTGCAGTATTACCATTGATTTTTTAAAACCAAACAATATCAAGTAATTTAGCGTTCAAATTGACATTAGGTTTTGTTAAAAACAAAAAGCAAACAAAATCCAAACTCTTAATATCCTTAGGAGAGTTTTCATTGCTCATTTAATTGACTTTTCCCCTAGAGCTTTTGCAATCCCACTGCAGTAAATCGGGAAGCAGGAAAGAGGATCTTCACTATAATAAAATCTGACATGTTAAATTCTCCCAAATTGAGCAAGCAGAACAAAGTTAAACAAGATTTAGAACAATTGTATTAACCCACGATACGATAAGCAAAAACAAAAAGGAAAAAAAAAAAAAGGCACTTAAAGAAAATCTTGATAAGCATCCTTAAAAATTATTGGAGTAAACAGTGATGGGTACCGGTAGCAGCTCTTATTGGGAATTTTATGTCTCCATGTCACCGTACAGTTGACTGCCCATCCTAATATCCCACTGAGTGTGGCGAAAGCAACAGCAAGAGTTTACAGAGGAATCTTTGGCTCTCTCAGTTAAGAGCATTTTTTTTTTTCCTTCAAGTCTTTGCTAGTTAGTTTTGCAATCCTTGCAGCATATTAGGCTATCATTAGACATTCCTGAAGCAGAAGGATCAAAAAGGACTTTTTCTGGCACTTGGCTGGAAGGCAGGAAAACACTTCTCTTTGCGTGAGGACACTACCACACACTACCACACACGCTGCCCTTTCAGGCTGGGTATTTGCCCAGCGCCCCACTTGGGATGCAATTCTAACGCACTTGGACACCTCTAGCAATGCAGAAAATGACTGGTTGCGCATTGAGCTGTACTTCACGGACTGAAACATTAAAGATACAGATTTTGATCTATAAATCGCTATGCAGCTAAGAGAAAAAGGGGAGGAACTACCACGTTCCATAATTGCCTGCAGACCTACAGGCAGCTGGGATCTGAGTCCTAGCAAGAAATGTTGAGCAGATTGCGGGTGCTGGCTTTGGGGAGTGGTTTCTTGCTGGCATGGGAGCTGGGTGTTGATTCAGTGCTGGCAAAAGCCTTCCTCTGCACCCACAGAAGTTCAATCCTCTATCACCTCTCAATGAGTACATAACAACGGCAGAAGGCTTTTTTTCCCAGCTGATGACAAGGAAGCCTGTGAGGCTTTTTGAGGATCAGAGGGAAAAAAACACAACCTGATAACGCCTTCTGTTTCTCTAAGGTGATCCTCAGCTTCATATAATCTTGTTTGGGCGGTAAACGAGATACCACGGTGAGCTGGCAGGGAGTTGTGCGGAGCTCCTCTGAGTGGGAGCAGGGAGAGGATGGGTGGGCAGGATGTCAGACGGGAGGTACCATGCACAGCCCATGTCCGAGTAACTCTACTTCCATCCTGTGCTGCTGAAACACGGAAGCTGCCGGCATGGATTTTGTATTTTCTGAATTTATGACTTGCATTTTAAATTTAAGGATGCAACAAAGAAATAAAGAGCAACCATCCTCTGTGATAAAGCATGGCAAGTCTTTCCAACAGCTTTGCTGCCTTAGAGATTACCTAGGGGACTAGCTTACATTTACACAATAGCATATAAAAAGGGACATCAGGGCTGTATTTGTTACATGGACACATACCACTCCAGGAGCTGTGCTTCTGTGTCCACTGCTGTTGGGACTCAGAGAAACTACTTTCTGCAGTGTGTGGTTATACTCAATAACCAGCAAGACAGACCTTGCAGGGGCGGAGCTGGACCCAAGAGAAAGATCAGGTGGCAAAATGCTGCCTCAAGGAACAAATTAGCCAGCAGAAGATGAGATTAGTTTTAGTTTCTTCTACTCAATTATAACTTTTTCACCAGATGTCTTTGGATGATGTAAGAGAAGTTAACCGTATCTCAGGTGCAAAATTTCAGCATAACTTTCTGACAAAAAATTTAATCGTCAGATTTTTATAATTAAAAATTGAGGCCTAAAGGCAAAACGATTAGTGCTCCGTCAAACTGAGCACTGCGGGACACAGCCTTTGTGTATATCTTTTGCTTTGGTTGGGTTTGTGGGCTGAGGGTTAGCTGTCCCTCAGTTTCAGTTTGAGGTTTTGACCCACAAACCACGTGGGAGCTGGATTTTCCTCATGTTGCCATGTGAAACCAGAAATCAGCTCCAGTTTGAGTGCAGGAGGGCCCAGTTTTGCTGAGCAGTCTGGAGAGCAGTTGCAAAATTTTCCACACACCTGGACTGGGCTTTGAGTCTGTAACAAAGCTGAAAGCCAGCCAAGTTTCTCCTGGCTTTGTTACCGGGCTTTTTGCACAGATCTATTATTCACTGCCTTTTTTTTTTTTTTTTCTTTAAAAACTGAACCACTGGGGGGAAAAAGGTTTGGGGGAGGGGAGGAGAGAATGTAAAAGAAACAAGGGCGCATGTTTCCCTGCGGCAGGGAGATGGAAGGCTCCAGCAATCGGTACCACTGCACGCACCAGCAGCTACAAACAGGCTGATAGCTTCAAATGTAGGACAGTTCAGGGGAAGAAAACAAAACAAAACAAAAAAAAGGCAAGAAAAAAAGATAGAAGACGGCATGAGCGCTGTTTGTCTTGGCTGGTAAGCACATAATCCCCACCTGCATTTGATTCTGCTCAGTCTCCGGACTCCTCCCTCACTTTGGAGCCATGGCAATACAGGAAGGCAGGAGGGGAAGGGAGACAGAACACTTTGTACTAGCAGCCAGACCACTGTTTAACTTCTTCAGCCAAAACCCAAATATGACTATGGAAAGATTTTATGGTGAGATACATCAACAGACTGAAGCGGTTCTGAAAATCCTTCTACAGTTGCTCATTGAAGGTTTTCAACCTGCAGACTTTTCTTACGATTAATCCCAGTGTTTGTTTTGTAGTAGTAGTACTAAGCATTTATCAAGTGATGTGAACCATCAGTTCTGCCATACAGAGCTCTATCTGCTGGGATTATTTTCTGGTCTTCATAATTAGCACTCATATCCAGCCCTCGTTGCTTTTTCAGTTTCACTATGGTCTAAAAATGAAATCCAGAAGATAATCTCTGTGCTTACCAGGAACAAAGCCTGGGTGCAGTGCACTAGAAATACAGCAGCGTTGAGCTTTTGAAAATGCACATAGCAAGCAAAAATTCTGTTGCAAACTATACTTTTGTACACACACTAAAAATGAAACCACTCCTTATTTACTTTAAAAAATTCTTTTATGTCAGCCTGCTTTTGCAGATATTCTCCCTCTAAATGCAGAGCAAATTTTAGCAGCACAACCGCTGTGCACAGGCCTTAGGGCCATACAGCAGTGCAAAAGATTAAATTCATTTTTTCGCAATAAGTAGGCTTGCAAGCCTAGATTTAATTTATTTCCTACCTAAAACGAAGATATGCAACTAAAGAACTGCAGATTCCACACAGCAGAAACTAAAGCTAAGTATGCCGAATCTGGAAATATCCCCCCAAATGATGCTGTGCAGAGCAGACAGAACAACAGGCATCCTTCATACCATAAGAGATATCAGAACTAAAAGTTCATTTTTTAAAATGGAGATGCCTCACATAAAGACACATCAAGGAAATTAGAGGTAAAGCTTGCAGGGCACCTGATGGTGCTGTGACAAGCACTTCTGAGCCAGGAAGTCTCAGAATCTGAGAACAGCTAGATAACTAAGTTTTATATATACATATATATATACACACACATACAAAAACTTGCTAAGCCACTATCCATCATATTTGAGAAGTCATAGTAGTCCAGAGAAGTTCCCAGTAACTGGAAAAGGGGAAACATACCCCCACTTTAGAGAGAGGGAAAAAAGGAAGACCGGAGGAACTACAGGCCAGTCAGTCTCACCTCTGTGACTGGCAAGACCATGGAGCAGATCCTCCTGGAAACTATGCTAAGGCACATGGAAAATAAGGAGGTCATCGGTGACAGCCAACATGGCTTCACTAAGGGCAAATCGTGCCTGACAAATTTGGTGGCCTTCTAGGATGGGGTTACAGCATTGATGGATAAGGGAAGAGCAACTGCTGTCATCTACCTGGACTTCTGCAAAGCATTTGAAACTGTCCTGCATGACATCCTTGTCTCTAAATTGGAGAGACATGGATTTGACAGATGCAGCACTCGCCGCATGGTCGCACTCGGAGTTGCGCTCAACAGCTCCATGTCCAAGTGGGGACCAGTGGTGAGTGGTGTTCCTCAGAGGTCGGTATTGGGATCAGTGCTGTTTAACGTCTTTGTTGGCAACATGGACAGTGGGACTGAGTGCACCCTCAGCAAGCTTGCCAACAACACCAAGCTGTGAGGTGCAGTTGACATGCTGGCGGGAGGGGATGCCATCCAGAGGGACCTGGACAGGCTTGAGAGTTAGGCCTGTGCAATCCTCATGAAGTTCAACCAGGCCAAGTGCAAGGTCCTGCATATGGGTTGGGGCAATCCCAAGCAAAAATACAGGCTGGGGAGAGAATGGATTGAGAGCAGCCCTGTGGAGGACTTGGGGGTTTTGGTTAACGAGAAGCTCGATGTGAGCTGGCAATGTGTGCTTGCAGCCCAGAAAACCAATTGTATCTTGGGCTGCATCAAAGGAAGCGTAGCCAGCAGGTCAACAGAGGTGATTCTGCTCCTCTACTCTGCTCTCATGAGACCCTGTCTAGTGTGCTGTCTCCAGCTCTGGGGTCTCCAACATAAGAAGGACATAGACCTGTTGGAGTGAGTCCAAAGGAGGGCCACAAAGATGATCAGACGACTGGAGCACCTCTCCTATGAGGACAGGCTGAGATGGGGTTGTTCAGCCTGGAGGAGAGAAGGTTCCGGGGAGACGTTATCGTAGCCTGCCAGTATCTGAAGGGGACTTATAAGAAAGTTGGAGAGGGACTTTTTACAACAGCATGTAGCGATCAGTTGAGGGGTAATGGCTTCAAACTGGAAGGGGATAGATTTAGATTGGTTCTCAGGAAGAAATTCTTTACTGTGAGGGTGGTGAGGCACTGGAACAGATTGCCTGGGGAAGTTGTGGAGGCCCCATCCCTGGAATTGTTCAAGGCCAGGCTGGATGGGGCTTTGAGCAACCTGGTCTAGTGGGAGGTGTCCCTGCCTATGGCAGGGGGGGTGGAACTAGATGATCTTTAAGGTCACTTCCAACCTAAACCATTCTGGGATTCTTTAAACAGCTAGGAAGAAAGGAAGAAGGATAAACACCAATTAATCTAACATGCCTTCCTCCTTCCCATCTCATCCCTGTCACAGGCACAGGGGAGCATGCAAATGGAGACGTTAGGAACCACAAACAATCCTGATCTCTGAGTCACTCCCGAGTCTCACATAGAAGACTGATGCTGAATATCACTATACGTACTGTATTGTTGTCCGTAATGTAACAACACTGGTAGGGTGACTTTCCACCTAAATACCACAGTGGAACTTTTTTCCATGTCATTTCAGTTCTCTCCAGCAAAGGATTTTTCTGTAGGTATCAACACAGATGGGCCTTTTCGAGCTAGTCATACTGATGCTTTTTATAGTCAGTGAACAGAAATAGGCAGCTAGGTTGTAGTCCACGTAATTTATTTTAGATGTCTATTTTAGGATGAGATGCATCATGCTCTAGATATGCCTTTTTTCGTCCTCTGACCATAGAGTCTAGACTTATAGATCAGAGGTCAACACTTAGAGTAAAATATCCAAAGTCAAGAAGAATCACCCTCGCTCTGGGTTAAAACCTTTGCCCTGCTGCAGTGACTAAGGTTCTGCCTGTTTCTCTGATGAAACCAGAATCTCATTTGTCATTGCTCTGTCTCTGTTTCAGCTGCACTGCCATACTATGCCATATCACAGTCAACGGGTGAAGAGTCAACAACCTTTTGAGGCTGTGCACATAGCCTTTTCCAGTTTAGAAACTAAGCGTGTTGTCCAAAACTTGGTGGGAACAGGGATAAGCTGCTAGCAATAATAATTTGCCTCGGCTAAGGCAATGGCTCCTACAGACCGGGAGCTCAAAGAGAGGCAAGAACACGGAGTCAGTACCTAGGTTCCCAACAGCAATAATCCAAACCTTTACATCTCAGCTGGAACTGCACAGCCAAGAAGCTTGCAGTGCTTATCCTTTTCCTTCCCCATAACAGGAACATTCACCAACACAACTTTCTGACGTCTACAAGAATCTGGCTTTTGGTAGTTCTTTAACTGGAGCATCTTAAACCCAGTGAAAGAAACAAATGTGGACTTTCAAAGAAGAGCCATTTCTGTGACAGCCTTCCAAAAAACTACGAAGACATACTCATTTTTCCCAAATCAAATCCCAAATATTTTCCCTGAATTTCATTATCAAAGCTTAAGTGGATAGCATTTAACATTTTTGAACAGTAATGTCTAAGGAGAAAATAAAGAGAGTCAGAAGACAAAAAATGGTTTTCTAAAAAATTGGTGCACTATTCTGGAATGAGAAGCTATGGGACCACAATAATAGACTGTTTTCAAACAAAATTTCATTGCCTTTCACTCTGTTAATTACGCTTCAAATTGCCCTATATGATGCCAGAAGCAGTCTTAGAAGTAGAATAAATGATGATAATAACACCAGTTTGGTTTTGTGGAGCCTCCATAACTGGGTGGCACCTAAATAAAAGCATCTAAAGTGCCCGAAGCCAATTTGCGGTTTGGTTTTGGATTCATTTACAGTTTGGTTTGGCTTTCAAACAGATCTAAGTATGATTGGGGTAGGGTATGAGAACACAGAACCCTCTTACTTCTGTGGGGTGGGCAAGGTTTATATTTCACCATCACTGATTCGTGGTTAGTCTCTTCTTTTGGCTATTAAAGTTAATCAAGATTATAGAACTGTTTGTTGCTCAAAGCACTGCTAGAGTTAATGATGCTCTGCATACGTATACATCTAGGCTTGTGTGGATGTGACTGCAGAATCAGGCTCAGAATTTGGGTAGCCTTTAAGTACATACAGAACATTTACTAAAATACAAGACTGGTAGCTTAAGTAAGTGCTGCCTTAACAAGGTGACCCAGGAGAAGTCATCCAAAATACCATTTTAAGTCTCCCACAACATAGTAGTTTCAGTCCACAGCTTTCTATCAAGAATTTGCAGGTAATGAAATCAGGGAAAAGCACTGACAGCTATATGAGCATTTAAGCCATATGCATTTATAAGGGGCTTAAATAAGGAAAATTAAAACTAGAATGGCATAACAGACAGAGTTTAATTTTTGACAATGCTTAAAGTATTAATAAGATCCTTATGATTTATGAAATCCCTTAAAATGACTGGAGTATGAAAAGCAACATGATAACAACATGCCTGGTTCTAGGGTTTCTTTATGCTTGAAGCCATACGTGTACGGGCACATACCAACTTTCTAAAAACGTTAACTAGGTCAGGTTACACAATTCTCAGAAGAGAAGAGGAGGTGGTTATTGTTTATTGTATTTAGATCTGCTTTGGTTGTCTTTGTGCTGCACCTTCCATCTTGCTACTTAAACTGAGAAAACGGGGACTCCAAGAGGTCTGTCCAAGGGTAAGAACTTGGCAAGTCCCTGAGCCTTGGTACTTTTCCTTTCATTTTAAAATACATGTGTAGATACATATGAAAGTGCATCATTTATATGTTTTAACACATGCACACACACATCTTACTCAACATTCATGATCTCAAGTTTCCCAGATACCCTTTTTCTAAATACCCTAAGGACAATTACAGCATTTTAGAAGAAACCGTGTTTCAAAGAAGGATGACAGAGGGAGGAGAATGCATCCTGTGACAGGAAAACATAAGTTGGCTTGTTGAGCCTCATAAAACAAAGGCAGAGAAAAGGTATTGTGGCCACGTATAACTATGTCCGTAGAGCATAAGATCAAATTGCAATAAACTGGTCATGAATAAATGTAGTTAAAGGTAGAAAAAGGTTTTAAGCTGTCTGAAGAGTGAAATTCTGTAAGTTGCTTCCACATGAGGCTCATGGTGACAGGTTGCCTAAGTGGTTTTCAAATGGGTTTTGAGAGGATTAGGGAAGGGACTGATGAATTTATAGAGAAAAATTCCCAGAAAATATGTTTCTGATGCACATCTCTAGGTATCCAGTGCACTGGTACATACAAGGGAGTTTGAAAGGGGAATGTTTCTCTTTTTGTAGTGTATCTATACCAAATTATCTTCAAGCCTTCCTACTTTGTGGTGGCCAGAAAGAATTATTCACCTTCTTGCTCTTGTTTCTCATACTTTCCTCCCTCTGCTGAATGACTGGAGACGGGCAGTAAGAGATGCAGACACACTCATGCTTCATACCATTACATTACCAGCAGTGTTTAGTTGGCACATCCCACTGGCACCCACAAAACAGCACAGATTTTTTGCTTCAGGACATACTGGCAGGTACCCTACTGGGTTTCCCTCTTTCTTCAGAAGCAAAGGTTATTAGCCAGCTCTTTTGTCACCTGGAAGTTGTACTTCGCGCACAATCTTGCTTTGCAATGCCCTTGATCTCTCTCATTATGTTCCTATGGCACATCATAGCATGGCTTTTGACCTTCCACTATAAATCTGTATTTTTAGAAGCCTATGAGAAGTATTTTGTTTGTTATGATTACAAGAATGGAAGGTCTGTGCGCTCCTAAACTGGGCTGCTCTCTCATGGTTGCAACTGTGGAAGATTAGCCTTAAAGCCAGAAGGCGGTTCTTTCCAGCTTGGTGTTCCTGAATACCATTACAAACTATTATAACACACCTACATATCCATGAACACAGGCATTGGAAAAAGTCAACAGACAAGTCTTTTTGGCTTGGGTGGCCTTCAATAATTGCATTAGAGAAAACAGCCGAAAACAGGTTTAGCATGGATTCATTTGCATTAAGCAGAACATTCAGTTCCTTCCTCACGTTGACCCCTTTGAGGACAATTCTCATCACATGTTTTTCAGGGCCTCAGCTTTGAAATGCACATAAAGGGACATAAAACAGACATCTATCTGACAGGCAAGAAACACAACAATTGGATAGGAAGTAGAAAAAGGGAAGAGAAGTCTGGCTTGGGAAGAGAAGACAATGAGGTTGGAATCGCAGTACCCTGACCAATGAAAAGGCCAGGACATTTTAGAATCATAGAATTATAGAATGGTTCAGGTTGGAAGGGACCTTAAAGATCATCTAGTTCTAGTCCCATGGGCAGAGACACCTTCCACTAGACCAGATTGCTCAAAGCCCCATCCAGCCTGGCCTTTAACACCTCCAGGGATTCTGTGATGTGCCTCTAGTACAAAAATACACCATCTGCATCTTCAAAGAACCAGGGAAGCCACAGCTGGTTTATGTTCAGAGATACGCTTTGAAAGAGGTACGTTTCATTTTAGTGTTAGGAGAAAGCAACAGAGACATTTTCCAACCAAGACACGAAAAATCACCCAAAGTGAAGATCAGAACTCAGGACCTTTTTCTCTCTGTCCCATATTTATTCCTCTAGAGGACACTGTTGTATAAGAGCAGATGCACAGTAAATGCTAAAAAACACCTTTTATTTTTTTTTCTTTTATGAGACAAGACCCATGAATGTCTGGTATTCCAGGAAAGTATCACTCCGGAATGATTTCTGCAGTGCACGCGTATGTTTCTTGGGCATGAGAACTCGCTGAAGCTCTGGGTATGCGATACGAGTGTCTACCTCTCTGTAAGAGGATGCTGCTACTGCCATCACTAAACCATCCATGGAGCCGCCATATATACAATGCGGCCTTCTCCTTCAGAGCACCACCTCACCATCCTGGTCTTTAGTTGAGGGGGATTGGGTCTGGTGCAGCGGTCAGTGCTTCCTCTGTGCTTCCCTTTCTGGCTTAAAAAACCAGCAAAATAACCACATAGTCGCACCACGGAAAGAAACGTTTAGAATTTGTTAGCAGAGAAAGAGAAAGGAAACAAAAAGCCCGTAGCTTCCCCGGGTATTAGGGTGGAAACGGGGTAGATGCTAACTTGGGTACAGCTCTTTAATGACTGAATAAATAGCAGTAAGGAGGCGGTTCCAAAGTTTATCAGATGACTGTATTCATTTGATCTGAATATCATATTTAGTGATTTGTGCTGATTCTTCAGTTTGTGGGATTAGTTACAGTTCATTGTAAGTTCTAACTGTATTTCCATGTATTGTGTTAAGACCTGATTCAAGAGTAGTTTTATTTGATAAAAACCAGATGTTCTTAAAAGAGACTCTCTCCTTCACAGTACAAAACATTATTCTTAGCAATTGTATGTACCTTACAAAATTAATAAGCACAGCATCTCCCTGCGTGACATATGACATTATTATATTTTTCCCTGTTGAGGGACTTTTAAGCCGTTGGGGTCACGACCTCTGTGCCTTATGAGAAATGGCGAAGCACATGGTTCTAATTTTATCTTCAACCCTGCCCTCCTGCTGACATGTATGTTTACAATACGGTTCATCTGTTGACCCTTCACTCACATTTAAAATATTAGCTAACATTTTTTGGTCCCAATCACGACGGTGCATGGCGATTAGCTTTTAAGACCAGTTGTTTTCTTTATTGCCTTTTGACACGCACATCTTATCCAAAAGCCCTTGACTGTTTTTCCAGTTTGAAAACAGCACCGGCCGCAAACCGAACTCCAGTTTGTTTGGACGCTTCTGCTCTCGTTATGACGCAGGGCACTTCAGATCTTTACAGACACAGTATCGCCCCGCTCGCAGAGGAGACGGGAAACGTCCTGCGGTGGTTAGAGACATCCCCGAGGAGCCGCCTGGCTCAGACCCCGCTCTTGGCCGTCCTTCAGCCCCCAAGCCCGGGCGGGTTGGGGTGAGCTCAGCCTGACGTGTCTACCAGGGGACACAGTCTGTCCCCCGAGTCCCCCCGCACAAGGCTTCCCGAACACAGCCGCTGCATCCTGCCACGGGCAAGTCAGGAAAAAACCCTTTCCAGGGAAACCAGCCCTTTCCCCGATCCGTGTTGAGTGCTGAAAGAACACGTACTCACTTCACAGCATGAAGCAGAAGAAAGTGCAACCAGATAAGGCTGACTTTTTGAAGGGGGGGGTAGGAGGCTAAAAAATGAGAGCTGCTTATTCTTCACTCTGTTCTCCCTTACCTCAGAAAGAAGGTGAAGGAAAAAGGAAAGAAGGTGGGGGTGAGGGAAGGGCAGAAATAATGTAATTTTATTTTCTTTTTAATAAGGGGAAAATTTTAACAGGAAAAGTGACAACTACTTTCCTTTTAAATTAAAATAACATAGAAAATTCAGAAAGATGCCTCTAGCACTTGAATGTCTTAAAGGGTTTTTTTCTTATTTTAAATTCTATTTTTAAATTTTAAACATTTACATCAACAATGTATAATGTACTCCTGTAACACGATTGTGAAAAGAACACAGAACACTTTAACTTATATGAAGCAAAATTATTTACTTGGTTATTTCCACCATATTGTATTAAATGATAACATCTTAAATCAGCTCATATAAATGTATGGCTTACCTTAAACTGCATAATAGGGCATCACATTTGCTCAGTTCAAATTATTTTCATAATTCTGAAGCTCAGTACTCTCAGCTTGCCTACAATCTGCTGTCCCAGTAGGTATTTTCTATGTTTTTATTGATGTATTTGGCTTCCCATAAAAATTCTGTAAATAATTTCCAGGCCTGAAGTGTACCAAGCTTATTACACTGCTAAAGAGACCTTTAGAGGTATTTATGCCTTATTTTTAGGGAGTAAGAGCAGGGTCTCTTTTCAGTGGCTGTTATCGGAAGACATTTCAATGAAAACTGGGCAGATTCAGGATTACCCTGTTTCTTGGAGGAAGGGATATGGATATCCTAGCAGTAAATCAGGCTCTGAAAACACCTGGTGTCTGCAGGTTTCAACCATCTCATGTATGTCCTCAAAAACCATGAAAAAGGCTGAATAACAAGGTAGGGGAAGGAAAGAAAGAAAAAAGCTTCAGACAGCTGTAGGCTAGACCCATTGCTTTGTACCATGGAAAGAAGCAGTGGAGAAAACTGAAGGAAGATGCTGTCGTCACCCTAATGAGCACAGAAGTACACCTAGACACAATGGAGACATTGCTGTGTACAGCTATAATCTCATGATAATTGCAGGGAGATTTCCTATTCTATATATTTGGGTAATCTGATGCACCCCCAGGTTGCAATTTGGCTATATGTACACATACAAATATCCATATGTATACTTGTTTAATAGCAACTGATGTACTCCCAAGCTCTCTTGTAAGTGTCCGATACATAAATAATCCTGTTGAAGTGTTGAAGTCATTGCTGTTTGCAGTGAATCGATATCAGCTGGAGAACCAGACCCTAAAATTGTCTTACTTCATCACTCCTTTAATTCTGTTAATCTTCCCTCCCCCCTTTTCTGTTTTTCTATGGCTCTAATTACCAGAATGGCAGATACTGTCCAAGAGACTTGGCAACCCTGTGTCTCAGGAGCTGATGCCAATGGCAGTTGGGCGAGCAGCACCGGTGTTCAGCATATTTGGCTTTTCCCCTTTGAGTAATGAAGATATCACACTGCTTCTGCCCTCCCATCCCCATAACCTCTGATCCTGGATGTGGAGTCTCTGGGCATGAAACATGGAGCCTATCACTGCTGCATGAAATGAATCAAAGCCAATGCCACCAGGGAGGCTGTTTCTTGCCATGTTGGCAATTCACTAATCGCTTCCATTATCACTCCAGCAAGGAGCACAGATGGACGTAGCCCTCCTGAGTCAGCTGCAAACTGTGATCAGTTTCTACATACAACTATTTCCAAAAACTTCAAACATTACCCATCTTTTCTTGTTTTCATCTTTGGCTTAGGCAGAATTCAAAACTGCATCATTAGCACGCTGGATCTGTGCCAGTTAGACAGGCATGACAAAGCCGCATTTTTCCCTTCAATAGTTGGGTGCAACTCAGCTTTTGAACAGAAAAAAACAATCCATAAATTCACCAGCTCAAAATTATACTGTAATTTATTAATCTGTCACCGTAGGAGGTTGGATTTCCTGCCTTCATTTCCACCAATACATAGCAATGCAAGTATAGTACTTGACGCTTTCTTAATGCCTGCTTGCTCGGAATTCCTATAATCTTGTGACAACGAACAGCAGATAGATTTGTTGCATAATACTATCAATAATGGTCAAATAATTAAAATACGGCTATAAAAGTATTCCTTGCATGCTTAAAAAAAAAGGATCAGTAGCAGTTAGGCATAGCGATCACACAGCACTTCGCATCAAAACCTTTCAGACCTTTTTCCATGATTTCTGAGCTCACCATGGAACTACTCATATTTTATCAATAAGGAAAAATACATAGAAATTTTTCCAACATGAAAACTTTTCCAACATGACAATGAATGACTTAGTACAAGAAAGAAAATCAGGTATATCTCAGCTCTCAGTCCTCTGCTCTTTGCTTTCCACTCTGTCACTCCACTTGCATAGCCACAACTTAATGGACATTTTAATCTTCATGCAACAGTTTACAATGCTGAAGTTACTTCCTAGAGTAGTTCATGGGAACTTAAGAGCTTTAAGCTATGGAGAACAGGTAGGAAAACCACACCAACAGCTACTTCTACTAAGGTCTGCCTTATGTCAGAGAAGGTCTTGGACTGCTCTG
Organism: Chionis minor; assembly: GCA_013398295.1. Classification (NCBI taxonomy): domain Eukaryota; kingdom Metazoa; phylum Chordata; class Aves; order Charadriiformes; family Chionidae; genus Chionis; species Chionis minor. Next base: position 416,369 of record VZSF01007657.1, on the reverse strand, counting down.
GTTCTGACACAAATCTGTAGTTTTGGTACATGGAAGAAGAACAAGTTCTTAACCTTCTCATAACAACATGAACGTGGAAGTCATCACATAGGACCCTTCAAGATGCTGAAGTGCTTTCGTGGATGGCTAAGATACAGAAGGAGATGCTGATGTACATGAATGTGAACACTTCACTTCCTTGAACAAGGCTACCACAGTAGTTTCCTACAGCACAGTTTGCAAAATGCCAGAGCTGTCTGCATAAACTGAGTAAAAACATTACACAATATAAATTCCAATATAAAATCCTCTATGTAAAAATTTGCCACTCTTGAAATAAATACTGATAAGAAAATCGCCATCTTTGCTTTAAAAGAATCTACTTGTTTATATCCACCAACTCTCTAGAAGATGGAGTCTTTCTAGCTTTGTAGTCATGTGAACCAACTCCTACAAAAAAAGATGCTCATACAGAACATCTCTCTGCTCAAACTATTGCTTCCCTGATGCTGAAGAGCACCACGAAGCATCACATATCACTGCTGATCCATGAGTTCATTTCTGTTCTACTCTAACACATATATTTATGTGATTAGTAAACATGATTAGTAAAACACATGAGAAGACACATTTTGCTAACTTTTTATGTCAGCCCCATGGTTTCAGGGCTTCTGTAGACCAAATTTACTGGGAAGACACTGTAAATGGTGGTGCTGTAGCAACTAAAGAGGCCTGCAATAGCGTCCCTTGTAGTCATGTTAGCTAAGGCCCAGTATATGAAGAAATAAAAAGTCAGGTGGAGCTGTTTCATCTTACATCCTTATACTGGTTGCATTTCCTTGTTGTCTGCCTCTGATTTACAAACCAACACTGACTTACAGTCATTCACACAGATTTATTTGGACATAGTATATCCCCAATTACATCTGATTTGAATTCGACACCGCATGCTTCAAGCCTGAGGCTTAATCCATTAAACCAGTCCGTTTTGATTTCAGGTTGGTAAACCCAAACCTGACTTGCAGGGTCGTCTTTGAATAAAGCCTGGAAACAGAGTACTTGCAAGGGGAAATGTGGGTTGCTGGGTGCTGCAGGGAGGGGAGCCAGGAGGGGAGATGCGCTGCAGCAGGGACCTCAGGGATGGAGCAGGGACCCCAAGGCTGGAGCAGGGACCCCAGGGCATGCCGAGGAAGGAGATGCAATGGCAGCAGCAACACGGCAACAGGCTCCAGCTGGGAAGAGTACTTGTTAAGCAAATATATATCAGGGGTTAAGACTCATCCTTCTGGATTTCATACACTCTTGACACCTTCTCATTGGTACAAACCTCCTCTCTGCTCCCACTGCCAGTCAAGAAGAGGTTGTACAAGGCTCCTAAAAGCTGCTGACCTACTTAATTGCTTCTTGGCCGTGGCCGAAAAGCCTGAGGTACTGAGCTGAGGTCAGTACAAACACCAGAGGGTTCAGCCACATTGCTACAACACATGCAAGAGCATTCAAACGTATTTGACTCTCCAAATCAATCAAACTTGATTAATTCTGATTCCTCTGACACATGTGGCATCATCAGCATCAGTTCAGCTCTTCCGATCTGCTACAGCTCACTGTTCCTCCTCTCCATACCTGGTTTCCAATTGATCTTTTGTCTGGGACGGGACTCTCTCTAGTCTTTTTTGTAAAAGCCTACTGAGAAGAGGGCTGGGCCTTGAGGTACTACCATAATTCAAATATTATGGTTACTGTTAATAATAACAAGAGCAACAAGAACAGACATATATGTCACATTGATATTAGAAGCACTGTTGACAGCTTCACTTCTGCAGAGGTAAACACTGATGTTTAAAACCATAAAAAGCAAGGGAACGTTAAGTGTATGCTGACTTAAAAGGAGTTTGCTTCAACTGTTACAGCACTGTGGAAGACATAACAAGAAATGCTTCAGATACTATATACACACAGATTTATGCACACATATACTTTATCCATTTTTGCATGATGGATTTTCACACAAATCCTGTGCTGAAATTCAGAAAACCATCAAGTTTTCCATTTACTCAGATAAAACAGTTACAAAACATTAACTCTACTGAGGGTGATTTAAGCAGAGAAAGAAACTCAACAAAGTGAAAATGCACTTTCAAATTCTAACTGTAGCAGATGTTGTTTTGGTCATTTCTAGCTGGCTGTGAAGTTAGAGTCCCAGAGCTGTGGTTTCGTATGTGGTTCAAATGTTGGCTGCGTTTGTGATGGGGGAAAAAAAAAGATGCTTGCATGCAGGACCTGGCATGCATTGTTTAAAAAAAAACAAAACAAAAACCCAAACCATGGCTGTCTTCAATTATTTTCCATTACAGCATTGTCTGCATATAATTGCTTCATGTTTTCCATTAAGGAGTGCCAAATAAATGAGTATGCTAGAGTATAGGATGTAAAAATTCCACTGGTAATACTGCCCTGTATCAGTAAATAACATGAAACACTATCTCCCTTGACCTGTATGACGTTTTCATACAATTAATCTGCTTTTTTCAAGTGTCCAACATTATTTACCATATCTTCTATCGACAGCTGAGACTGGGGACTCAGAGAAAATCCAGGCAATGGGAAGTTAGACAGTGATTTCAAAGAGGTCTTAACTGGGGCTAAATGGTCAAATGTCTTGTAAATTGGGCTGTTGCCAGAAAAGTGCAGGCAGGGTTTTGGGGTTTGTCTCTTGTTTTGTTTTTAAAGTCTGAGACAACTATGCATTACATAGGTCTTTTCTGTGCATGAAAGTAAAGACTTCCCACAGGTTTCCACAGATTTGAAGATTAGGCCCCAAGTACCATTTTGGTTGGTCCCCAAAAAATCAACATTTTTATCATTAGTTTTTTGTGCAAAAGGTTTTGTCTGCTTCTATACACTGGCTACTTGGATCAGATTCATGAGGCTGGGGACAACAGGAGCCCCAAGGAGCTGGTGCCTAGCTATCCCTAGCAGCGCCCTGTCCGAGCAGCGCTTGGGCATCCCTTCCCAAAAGCAGAAGGCATGCGGTAGCAAAGCACGCCAGGAAGCATATTGTGCCAAACACGACGCAGGGTAATTTCTATTATGTTAGAATCCAGAAGACACTGCCATTTGCTAGCTGTTAATGTCCTCCAGCACAGAACTGAGCCTGGACTCAGCTCAGCTACAGCGCAGTTTTGCTATTTAATATCAATACTTATTAACACCTATAACCAGAAAATATAGTACACAGCCCAGAATAATCACATTGTACAGCAGATGTTAATATACCTGACCTATAAAAATACACGCATGGCTACTTCTGCCAAAGGGATCTCAGTAAGCAAATTGGCTAAGCTTTGGTAGTTCATAAATAAGTTGTAATTGCACACTGGAAGCAGCATAATTACACCTTAACTGCAACGTAGCAATACCCTTCCCCTTATTACTGTGACCAAACTATCAAGAGATATACTTCTAGACAAAATCAGTCCATAATCTTTGCATTATAAAGATTGTACTATTGCATCCCTTCCTTTTTCTCATCTGTGCACTACACCCCTCAGCAGTATTAGTTGTAAACTCAAAACTGCACACATTTGGGTATAGCCAGCTGTGCTGCGAAATGGGAAATTTGAGCATATGCACACTCTAAAATGAAATTCAAATAACAGCAGAGAAAACAAAACAAAGTTTCTCATGTAAAAGAAGACACAGTCACGCTCTTTTACATTAATGAGGGAACGATGCCCAAATGCAGACTGATACTCTGTCACAGAAACATCTGCAGAAGAAGTTTTGAGAAGGTGAAGAAGTTAAGATTTGCTGTGGAAAAACACTCAACTGCTATCTGAGCTATTCTTAATTGAACTCGACAGTAGACGTGTGCACTGACACTACTAGGACATTCAGAAACTGAAGCTGGATCAGCTTCCTAATGGAGCGAGAGAGAAATATATCATCTGTTAAAGAGGCTGCATTTTCACTGGAATGGTTGTGTTTTTTAAAAACCTGATGTGATAGGGAACAACAGCAATTATAGCACACATTGAACAGAATACATTTTAAGTACAGCTGCTGATTCACACAGATTTTGAGGGGAAAAAATAAAAATACAAAATATACACCGGTTTTAACCTGGTGGTATGATTGTACATGAATGTTTGGTTAAAAAAAGTAATTGGTTATTTGTTCAGACTACTTCCAAAAAACAAGTGCTTACTCTGAAAGCAAAAGCCATTGTGCTTAGAGAGCAGACTATTTCTCTTACAAGTACAACAGCTTTCTGTGCCTATGGGCTTTGGGCTTCTTCAGGCAGGATAGCTGCCTTCTGTGACTTTAAGTAACTCCTAATACAGTGGGATCCTGATGCTGACTGGATCCTACTGCAAGAGAAACTATGCCTCCCACCCCTGAAAAGAAGAAAAAAAAAGAAAAAAAGAGAGAGAAAAAGACTATATATATGAATCTATTAAATTACAAGGATCTGCTTCAGAAACATACTCACACTGCAAAATGGAACCAAGTCCTATTCTCATGCCCATTTCACATACAGCTTGCATCTAGTTAGTAGCTAAAACCACATTCCTCAAATAGTTTCCTTTCCGGAAAGAAGACACCTCCAATACCAACTTTCCCTAACCCATACCATGGTGAAGTAGCCTTTCTCGGAGCTTTTAATTCTACCTCAGGCACCTTATTCTGTAAGCAATCTCCTGGACTACAAAGGAAAACTGCTAGTACTGCTCAGCACCTTGGGATGCACGCAACAATACAGCTTTAGACAGACAACTTTGAAACAGATCACCTGGCTGTATTTTTTGTTTTGAGATGGTAATCATTAGATTCTCTCCTCAGATGCACACACATAAAAGCAGAATGTTTCCCACAGTAGGCAACAGTGAGGGTTGGTACATGGGCTCAGCTGGGTGGGAACCAGAAGGCCCCTTGCAGCTCTTTAAGAATATGTCACCGTTAGTTCTTCAGTGGTAGACACTAACACTTGCACAATCTTGCCATTATTTCTTCTGAGAAAGAGATCAGAATAAAATCCTGGTCTAACTGCAGTTAAAGGAATGTTTTCATTGACTTAATTGACTTACATTTGGATCTCCCAATCTGTGCTTTGCTGTCTTTCACAAAATGGGAGTAACAGAAATCAAAGGCGTGGAAGCCGTACCATTTTCAGAGGAGTGTGACCAGCATATACTGCAAAACAGCACACGGAAACAAGTCCGACTGAAATGGAGAACCTGGTTCCCTGTGCAGCATTCCTTGCCATGTCTGAGCTCAAACCTGAGCTTCATAATAGGAGGGTGGAAAACAAGAGATAAGGAACACTATAATCTTTAGTGATCTAAAGAATAAGAATAAAACTCCAATTTTTTCACGGTAGGCGAGAAATGAGGCAAGTAAAATACATGCTTCCTTTTACACCTAAGTCTACCAGTGCCTTTCCACGTCTTTTCTACATGTAGGAATGGCATGTCTAACTGGGAAGTAATCATTTTCTGCAGCGTGCCTTTTCAGCAGCTGTTAGGACATCTGGATAGAAATCCATCTGGTGCTTAGCATAGCAAACACCACCATAAACTTTCAGAGAGATTCCCCTTCCTTTTGCACATGAACATGTTCATGTTACATGAACATGAAACAGCAGCAGGGCTCTGAAGAAAGTCCTGCTTCCAGGAAGGGGAGGTGGGGAGCTGTGAACAGAAGGCAGCTTTCAGCATGGAGCTTTGGATACTAAGAGAAAGAGCTCTGGTTCCCTACAGAGTCTCAGGGACAAGCTTTTGGCTAGGTACTTCCTCTATCCCAGGTCCTCCCTAAAGGGAGAAGCATCTCCAAAGAACTGAAGAGAGTCTGATTTCATCTCGTCCCATCCTTTCCTGGGGTATTTTTCCATTAGGGTTTTGCACGGAGCCCGCAAGATTAGGGAAGAGCCAGATCTGAGCCTGTCAAGTTGTGGTTTTGTTTTCAATGGTTATATATATTGCGCTCTGTCTTGAATTAAGACTACAATAAAAGTCCTCTCACTTGTTACTGTATTTGTGTAGTGTTCAAATTAGACAGGAACAGTTACTGGAGAGAAACTAATCCAATGCATATCCAAAACCACATCAGGTTTTAATATAGAAACTATCTACTAACACACTGCATGGTCGAGTGGGGAAATTCAATCAGATCTATATTACTCGATGCCAAAGACCATCAAAACTGGCCCTTCCGACTATCATCTCCCCCACTGCCCAGGATAACAACATGAGTTCGTATAAATGCACGGTGTGAAAATCTTCTAGGCAGGACAGTAGCATAACATGATTTTGCGCTTCAAATGACCAGTTGGCTGCCTTCTCATACACGATGGAAGTCCTGGCACCCAAGAGGTGAAACGTTAGGAGGTGGCTGGGCTAAGCAAGAATTACAGAGGTGTGTTACCAAAAGCAGAAACACCTGAAATCTGGAAGGAGGATCCCAATTCAGGTTCCTGAGCAGTGTCATCTTAATGGATATGGGACTGAGTTGTGAAAAAAACCCCCATGGTTAGAAGATACACGGAGGAGTTTATAGGCTCCTTGAAATATTTTAGCCCTTCATTTTGTGCACGTGTGTAACCTGGCCTATATAATTTGGGTGGGGCCCAGAGCCCCAGGCAGACGGTTGCTACAAGGGATGCTGATAAAACAGGATCTGTTAATCAGGTTTTGAGTTCGGCTACATTAAACAACTCAACTATTTTAAGCCAAAAAAGCTTTGCTACTTCTCTTCAAGAGCAATGCAGACTGCCTGGGGTACTCGCACTGTACACGCATGTGTACTCCACACATGGAAGTCAGGTATGTGGTTTTAAAAAATTATCCTTCATACTGATGTAATATCTATTACAACAGGTTTTGATGTTCAAATTGGTACTAAGTCATCTTTCATTAACGAGCTGTTCACTGCTAGCAGTAAAAATGATAAATACTAATTGCAACTGAAAGTTAAAGATGACACAGGAAAAGTCCATAACATTTAAAACTGGAACTGAACTGTAAAAATTAGGAACATATATGAACTGGAGCTTTGGTTCAACCATTCAGAAGACGGACAAAGCCTGGGGGGCGTTTGCATTGGCAGTAATGAGTTGAGGACTTCTGGGGACTGGTACACTCATGAAGTTGGATCAGAACTTCAGTACATGACTGACATACATATATTCAGTTTAAACAGTAACATCTCCAACCTGAACAAGCCTTTTGGCAGACCAGTGCCAGCATGGTTTTTTTTTTTAGGGAGAGACAATTAAAGCAAGCACTGCCTAGGAATACATTCTGCTGTGAAGCTCTGACTGCATTAATTTCTCGTGTTACGTAGTTTATCAGGATCTTATCCATGGAATAGTTTGCTCAATCAACAGCTCAAAAGGAACAGATTGCATTAAAATGTTGCGGGTCAAGGGAAAATTAACTCCAAAGTATTACACTCCCAAGCCCAAATCCTACACTTACGTTACTGTGGATTTACGCCAGTGTAAATGAGAGAAGAATTTGGCCCCTGACCTTCTCCAAGCAGGTCATTATAGTTGAAATAGTAACTGATCTTAGAAAAACATTTTTGCTGCGAGGTATTTATTTCTGTATAAAGGTTTATGGAACATCATATTCTTTGCCCTTTAAGACTGATACTGACATATGTAAACACCACTGGGCTTGGTGTGCCATAGCTTAATCCAGCCTCTCTAAATCTGGCTAAAACAATGGAAATATCTTCTGAAACCATTGTGGGTTATATCCAATATAGTTAAAAACATCTGACTGCAACCGCAAATATGCTGGTATTTGGTTGTGCTATAAAAACATTTTTATGTCAAATACAACTGGGACTAATACAGTAAACTACAAGTACAGTTAACCCTTGGAATGAACCACATTTAGATGCTTGAAGGTTAAGGTGGTCTGTGTTGGTTGCATTTTCTTATGAAGAGCGTAAAATGAATGTAGCGTATAAAAAGTAATTACTAGTACTAGTAGAGTAATTGATATTTAAATAGCACCTTTCACGCTATACTATAAACACACCAGCACCGTTATAAAGTCCTGTAGGTACTAGCTATGGACCTGATCATGTCCTGTGAGCTTGGAGAAAATCCCTAGGAGTGCCCAAATGCTGCTTCTGTTAAGTGAATAAACTTGTGCCCCCTTTTGTCTCCACACCTACATGTACTCATGTTGCCAGAGGGCTAACAGAAAAGCACAGATGAGGAGAGAAAGGGAAAGCAGAGTTAGGTGGGGTTGTGAGGGAATGTTTAGCTGGCAGAGTGGTATTACACAAAAAGGCAGGTAGGACACCAGGGACTCATGGCTTCAACTAAACAAAAAAAAATTGATTAAATAGAAGTTACTGAGAAACTTCATTGAGAAAAATGTTTTCCAAGTAAGAGGTGTTCCAGCACGAGACCAGGGACAGTGCTGAGCACGCTGCAGGATCTCGGTTTGCTGCTCTGCAGTTCAAGGCCCCCAGCAGCGCCATGCTGGGCGCTGGCTCAGTTTGAGCATCGCTTGTCACAGTTCAGTCCACCACCATCTGTTCAATACACAAATAATGGAAATGTACGGGGTGTGCAGATACATTAATGCATTTTTTTGGATAAAACTGGGATCTGAAAGTTAAACTCACATCAATACATAGTGTACAATCACCTGTTAAGATGTGCTCGGGAGCCCATGTATCGTTACCTAAAAGGACTGGAGCACTGCAAATCCTACATCTCATCAAAAGCCCTTTTGGACAGAGGTTGCTGAAAAGTCTTGCTACGGTGATACAAGAAGATACTACCCCTGACTGCCCCCTTGTAGGTGAAGTTGTTGGTCTTACAGCAAAGTAGGTAGGTGGGAGCACTGTGCCACTCCAGGGACCCTTCCCTGCCAGTACAGGCATCGCGGCTCTAAGCCCTTATCTGTCCACAGGGCAGATACTCAAACACTTGATAAAGCAAAGCTAGTGCCCTTCCACCACGGCAATGCTTTGGAAATCTACATTTGGTCTGCATTATATTAATAAGATATTTATTATGCATAAAATGTTTGTTTCATTCTTTGCACCATTCCTAATTTTTCTCTGTGCAGCATTTGGGGAGTGAATGGATGTTTCCATCTCATCTCTTCCCGGAGTGGTAGCAGCTAATTCAGAGCAAGCCTTGTATACAGCAAGAATGTTTCCCTCCCTCTACATTGTTTTGTATTTATTTACACTGAATTTCATCTGCCAGTCACTCGGTATCATGCGACTCCACACAATTAGTTTTAGTTGCCATTAGCTGGAGTAATCTTGGATCAATAGCAAAAGCTGTCAGCTCACCATTGTGCAGATCATTTATGAATACACTGAACAGCTCAAGCTCCAGGCCAGATCCCGGTGGGAATACACCACTCTAGCCATTTACTCACAGGCATTGCTTCCCATCTTTCAAATCTGAGTGATCCATGAGATCGTTCTGAGATGATTTGAGTCCTTCAGGAGCGATTGTGTCAAACCCCTCTGGCAATCCATGCACAGCATTTCAAACAGGTCCCTCTTGTCCATGTGAGTGGTGGCTCCTGTATGGCTCTTACACTATTCCCTGGCTGGGAAGTCATTAAAATATTGTTTCCTACTATAATATAAATGTCAGCTTTACACTTCTAAAATAAATAAACAGGGCTGCTATGGACTTCAGCAGTAGTCATTTTACAGTTATGTGTAGAAACAGAGCAAATAAGATAACCTTCTCCAGCTGCCTGCAAATCCAAACCTGCCCAAGTTTCCTTGACCTTCACTACTAAGTCATCAGTAACTTATTTCAATTAACTTACAAATATTAGTGCCATCTGGTTTTGTATCAGGAAGCAGCCAGTGGTTTTTATTTGCACATTCACTACAAAATTCTTCATCCTCACAGTCTAACTACTTGCATAACTTCGGTAAGATGTTATATATGGCTGAAGACATGGAGTACCCCGACATCAGTTCATCAAAGCAGGTACATAAGCAGGTTCCTCACCTAACTGCTATCCCTGTCCAGCCACACACCGAGTCTCATTGACCTTCTCACATGAAGAACATGAACAACACCTGGACCTGATACTACTCCATTCAAGTCAAGTGCAGTTTTGCCAGCAGTGCTACAGAAGTACAAATGTAGTACTAGGAAAGTTGTCAGCTGCTCAGCTAAAGCTCTCAGCACCTTCCAGAGTCAAGTCAACATCTCCCTAGCAGTTACACAATGAACCTGGATGCTAATAACTCAAATTGCCATGTCTGAAAATATTACTGGGAAACGTAGTTAATTGTTACTGAGTTTAACTTAACTGTTCAGCCTTTTCTATCCATAACAACTTTGTAATCAGACAGCGAGTACTGAGCTCCTGTCCTATTGATCCTGTTGATTGACAGTCGATATCCACCACAGCAAGAATACAAATAACATCCCTTAATGCACTTCATCATTAGGCAGCCTTTTTAAATGAGCTATCAGCATTGTTACATGCTGGCGTTTGAATTGCAGATTGCTTGATCCTTATTTTTCAGGTGGATAAATCTGAACAGACCCAAATACCAAAGGTTCTATTATCAGTTCACATCATAGTTTATCAATAGCTTCAACTGCATTTTGTTAGTCAAGAATATAAATCTCTGGTTTAATACCCAATACAGAAGACCCAAAGTTATCCTCTACAAAATGAACAACAAAGTTTTAGTAGCTTATCACAGTGATGCACTTGCTTACTTCATGTTTTGATTTGAGTATTTAAACTCATATTTATATACCCCAGTATAGAAAAGCTTTGTAAACTAGGTAAGAAAGCATAAAGTGCATTTTCCTTCTTGGTATCAATGAAACCGAGAAGCTGGCTTAATTGTGTAATTCCTCTGATCTTCATAATTGAGACCATCCCATTTGTACTGTATCTCATATGTAACTGATGAAAGCAAATGAGCGGGGGATGAATTTATTTGATTTTGAGAGCTGTAACAGCAGCTGGTCAGCAGGCTGAGTCCAGTCCTCTCTAGTAAAAGTAGTTCAGGACCAGTGAGGTTTAGATCTTTTATTAGAAGAGGTTTGGGAGGAAATGCAAATTATTATTCACAACCAGACAGCTGGAGGGCAGGAAACGTGAGGAGCAACCACGAAGCATTAATATGTACTTGCTATTCTAATTATTCTGCCAATGAGAAAAGAGTGGGATATGTAGTGTCTATTATCCTCAACCTACATATATTTTAGTAGGCTATTTACTATACCTATATATAGTTTAACTTGTTTCTGTTAAGCAAGGGTCAAATTATACCAAAATAAAAATCCTGCCAAGTTCTGCTGAGAAGTTCATCCCCTTCCTGCTTCTCCTTCTTCCCTCAAATGGATACTGCCAGCACACAAGTGCTGAGCAACAGCTGAGACACGGACAAAGAAAGCACAAAACGATCTCCATGTAACAGCAGCCAAACACTCAGATACAGGAGTGACCTCCCCCAAATAAATATCCTTCTCGCTCCCACAGAAGAAATTAGAAGGAAGAGTTAGCACAGCTGAGTTCATGTATATGGAGGACAACACCACCTGTCTCTGTAGGAGAGGAAAAAGCATAGCAAACAGCCCTTTCTGCATTCATCTGATTGCCAAATGTCTTAGTTGTGTGGGGGCACCTTCAGTTTTTCCCCAGCCAGAGGGTAGGATACCCATAGCCTTCTGCTGGGCCTGGGGAGAACTGAAAAGCAGACTGCAATTTTCCAAGCTGAAGGTAACTCGTCCTGTGTTATCTCTAGTCTGCCTTCTTGGAGAATGCGTACAGAAAATAAACTGCACAGTGGTGGAATACTTTTCATGCCTTCCATACTGGAGCGCACAAAGACTCCAAAGATTTTATTAATTCAGTTCATCCGCACTCTCAAACCTTTAGGCAGTGGGGAGTAAGCTATTTATCTTTTGGTTTCTTGTAAGGAATTCACACTAGACTCGCTGCTAAATCATTTTCCCTGTACTACTAGTACAGGAAATTAACTATAAATGAACTATGAAAACAAATCATTCTGCTACAATTTTCCACTGATATTACTTTACAGTTTTAGTACATTTAGGAAAAGCAATATAGATTCAAAAAAAGAGTTACAACTTATTTATATACTGATCCTTAAATTATGCTCTTTCCTCTTTTAACAGGCCCTGCTCATAAGATATTTCTTGCTTATTCTGCAGTGCAATACTGAAGTTGGAAGCATCCTTATGACTGTGGCATCATAGCATGGGTTATAGTTAATGCCGAAGACTATTTCACTTTGATACTACTATTTACTGTGTGGGAGGAGATAAAAGTCAGTTCCTTGTATTCTTTACTATAAATCAAACAGCTTCTGACTGTTTATATAAATGGCAATATTGAGATATTCTGCGTTTTTTTCAGCAGTTAGTGATTTTTTCATAATTTCCTCCCTGCACAAACAGTACTGCATTTCTTTAGAAAGATTAAATATCAAGGATTTATGCCTTCATTAAGGTCTATGCTTTTCACCTGTTTGAAGAAATAAGAGATGGTGTACTCTGAATATGGAATGTGCAGTTTGCTCTGAAAATGTTTTTTAAGCAACACACAGGGGTAATTGTGGAGAAGTTCTACAGTTCTGGCAGGGGAACTACTCCATACTGTTTGAAACTCCCCTGATAAAGTCTTACACCAACAGATTGTCAAATTATTTAACACAGAATATCTGCTGAGAGATATTTATTGAAATGTAATGTTAAACTGTGTGTATGCTACAAGCTGTGCTTTTTAATGCATATTTCAGGGCTAAGAAATCAGAAATGACAATGCTCTGAACACAAACAACAAAATATAAATTCTGCCCCACTGTAATGCAGTTATTTCAGGAAATACAGAGTATTTAGCTTACACATTTTTCCATTTGCATCAGGACAGTGGGCTCTGAAGCAACACATCTTGTCCTTCACACTTGACAGTAGATGAACCATGTGGAAATGAGGCTTTCCACAGCTACAGATTGCAGGCTGGGACTGGTGGCTACAGTCATGCCCATCCATTTTAATGTAGTTCACCATTTAAATAGCTAGGGTCAAATTCTGTGAGGATTTAGAGTGGAAGTCTCTAAAGGGGTGAGTGGAAGCAAAACGTACTCCTGTTTTTTTCTAGCAGTACATTAGTAGCTGTTACAACTGGTGGAGAAACCAATTTGTTTAAATAAAAAAAAAAATGTTAAGTCTGCAAATGGAAATCTGCAATTCGAAAAGCAGTTTTCTGTGAGAAATCCTGAGGCAGATATTTTTGAGTGAAATCTCAACTCCGCCGAACTCAGTGGAGAACCTTCACTTCCTTCGCTTACGGCACCATTTCATTTTTTCTTGGAATTTCTTTCAAACTAACATTTCCCTGCAGAAAATGTTCAAACTCATTCCCCCCCTTCCCCAGTAGGAATTGCTTTTTTGCCAGAAGCATTTTGGTCAGACCTACAAAGGAGCTGTAAGACAGAAGCCATGAACAGATGTCCTCTTTGGGACCCTGCTGTGAGTTGGAAGAGGTTACTACTCTCAGCTGCTCAGCGCCATTCCCTGCTCTCCTCATTAGGGATCACCCCCACTGATGTGCTCATTGAACAGTTTGTATGAACACTTCCTACAAGGCCCAGCTTCAGGCTGAGCCAGTTATCTTGGTGCAGACCAACAACGAGCAAAACAAATGGAGTTGATTTTGCTCAAAACAAATGAGGGAGCTCCTACACAACTTGCTGTGTGAGGAGATGGAAAGGCCAGCAGCTTCTGACCAGGGGAAGAGCAGGGAGTAGCTGAAGGTGGTACCTTCTTCTGGTGACGTAGCTGGATTTGAAGAAGTCCGTCCATGGCTTGGAAACTAGCAGTCCCTCCAGTACGTAATGCATATAGAGATAGTTTGACTTCAGGAAGGAACCTGTCTCCAAGGCATTCAACTAAAAGAGCATTTGACCCGAAAGACATTGCAAGCTACTGAGGAATAACAGCAAACGGCTACCCAACCTGTAGTTCAATAAGAATCAGAAGTACGCTGAATGATGGTGTAACTTCCCACCAAAACACATTGTTGTAGAATCCTGAACATCAGCATCCCTCAACTACTTTGCAACTCTCAGGTCTATTTTGGCCCTTGAAATGTGCCTCATGTAAACCCTGTGCTGGAACCCAACTGCCCTCACCAGACAAGCAAATAAGCAAACTTTCCGAGGCCACGGATTCCTTTCAAGAATCCAGAAACATTCATAGGGGTTTCTAACATCTTCCTAACCACAACAAATAGTTAGTCAAGTTACCTTTGTTAAGCAAACCAATTTTCATTGCTTTCATTCAAATGGCCTTAAAATAGAATTCTTGCCTGCTTTATTTTGTCAGATGTAAAGAAAACTGAGAAACTGTATCCATTGTTCTTAAAAGAGCTTATTAGTGAAACAAAGACCTTTTTTTTCCAGTGAGTGCTGTTTGTGCAGTTACTTCATGACATTTATTTGGATTCAGTCCCAGGGGAAAAAGGCCAAATTCAGTTTCAGCATTTGCCTACTACAGCATAAACACAGTCATTAGTTAACAGATCTTTTTTGGCGGTCTTTATGTAGCCTCCAACATCAAAGCACGTGATATTCATGAAATAATCAAAGCAACATATGTACACTGAAGCACTGTACGTACATTATTTTTCAGTAGCCTAGCAATCCTCAGAAATTTGAAGAGGTTCTCCTAGGCCTTGAGCCAAAGCCCTTGGAAGTCGATGGAAGTTTTTTTTTTTCCCTCTGACTTCAATGGATGCCGAGTCTGGCCCTCAGATAATCACTGCCATGTTAATGGCAAACTACTTTCCATTTTTGTATTAATTTCCTGCTCGAGTAAGATACACGGCCGAAAGCACTGGAGAATGAAATCATTTGCCCTGTTTATAAGCAGGGCAGAGAAAGCCTGGGTAATGGCAATCAAATCCCCCCTTAGGGCTTCACTGATTCATCTTAACCACAGGATGGAAGAGCGACTGGACACTGTTCCTTTGCCACAGCTTTTCCCCTTATTAAGGACACCATTAGCAGTATAAATAACTGCAAACCGTCATGGTGCTCTTTGTGCCATGTCCACTAGAATTGGGAACAAGGCCAATTTCTTTTCTTCTCTAACATCAAGCTGCTGGCAGTGCTTTCTCCTCTAGGTGCAAGCTCTTAGGGAGATCCTAGCTATCTCATACCTGATTTTGCCTCCCATTTTTCTACATCCTGCCATGGTTCTGGCACTGCCTGTACTTTCAGCTCCTGTGTAGTATCACAGCTCCTTCCCAGGAGCTTCAAAGCCAAAAAAATCCCTAAAAACCCTCTTAGTGAAAAAAACTACAAAGTAATGCATTTGCCAATCCCTCCCAACACAGATGAGTGACACTATTTGACAGGAGTCAGGTAGGGGACTAAACTTGCCCTTCTGTTAGCACCAGAAAGTGCATCTGTTCCCTCTGCTCTTGCTCTGCATCTGCTCTGGGGCACTGCTGAGAAGGTCTGGCTTTTGAACAATGCAGAAGTATATCTATATAGCCTGGGAATATTTCCCTTTCCTGAGACCCTGAAGTATCAAAATCCTTTTTCAACTATTTAGCAACAAAAAAAAAAAAAAAAGGAGAAACAACAAGAAGGTTTGTTAAAGCTGCCGAAAGAAGGACCTTGAAAGAACAGTTTTTACAGAAATTAACTGGTTTGATTAAATCCTGCTTTAATAACCATTAACTAGTCTTGAGCCCAAGACAGCAGAAAAAGTGCAGATGTGAAAATTAGAGGATAATTGGTGGCAGAAGGATTTAGGAGGAACATTTGCAACGGCACCGGTATGACTAACCTCTCTTAATACTGTTGTGGTACATGAAGAAAGGTGATTTTTATATTGCTAGGAGTCTAGTTCGGAAAATTGAATGCTCATTCAGTCAGAAAAAACTGCATGCTAGCACTGAGAGTTGGTAAGTGACAGCAGCCTTTAGGCTCAAGATTTGAAAAGTTAAATTCAGTTTTGCAATACTAGAAAAGAAAGCCAATGCCTTTAATTTAAAAAAAAAGACAACAAAACAAAACAAACACCAAAACCCCAAACACACAGATGAGGAGCCACAAACACATGTTTCAACCTGGAAAAGGAAGGTGAACTGGTAAAGATGCTGGCCAGTCACTTCAGCTGTTTGGGAAGGAACTTTGCTTTTGCTCCCTTGCTGTGTCTGTCCTG
The DNA here is from genome assembly GCA_013398295.1 of Chionis minor. NCBI lineage: Eukaryota > Metazoa > Chordata > Aves > Charadriiformes > Chionidae > Chionis > Chionis minor. Next base: position 400,168 of record VZSF01007657.1, on the reverse strand, counting down.
TCTGGTTCAACACTGCAACAGGGGCTGCTCCTTCCCTGCGTGTCCACATCAGTCCAGCACAAGCAAGTGCGGATCTTGGTTGTAGCCCTTCCTCCGCTGCAGTGGTGCAACTAATAAACGAGGTGATGATTTAGCAAAGTGTGGAAAACAAGACTAATATTTAATAAGACTCTCCAGCTCACCGTCTGAAATGATCGCGAATACGTGGCCTGATTTGATTAAACGAAATCTATTTTAATGAAAGAAATTTGCAATGTTTACTGGCAAAGAGGCGCAGTAGACAAGATTTGCTGAAGTTGAAAGAGTTGGCTTGGGAGGGACATATACCCTTCTGGAGAATGAAACCTAAAACTAAACCCCGTAAGGACCAATGATAAGCAGTTTATTGTTAGCTGAGTGAAAACAGAGTTCTGAAAAAGAGAGCAAGAGAGCGGGACAGTGAGCCTATGGGCAAAGGACTGCAACAAGGTTTGAATTTTACAAGCAGCAACTGATTGAATATAAAGACAGTGCTCAAAAACATAAAATCCACGAAGGTCAAACAGCAAATCATAATGAATTTTAAAAGAAAATAACTTTGAGATGTACTTGAAGGCTGAAAATAAAATGATTTTAGTGGAACTATTAAAGACGAGATCCAAATCCAAATGAAGTTGGTGGAAAGACAATCACCAACTCCTACAGAGTTGGACCAGGACCAAAGAGAACAACAAAGAAATTTCCAATGACTGAAAAAGAATCAAGAAAATCTCAGTGGTTTCTTCACATCTGTGTTTGATAACAAAGAACACTAGCGACGTTCATGAAGGATGTGTTTGTGGGTACTAATGAGGACAAAGTAAAGGAGTCTGTGAAGTAACCAAGTACAGGAAGAAAATAAAGACAGATAATAAGTAGTAACGGATTACACCCAGAGATGAAGCACAGCATTTTGTGAGTGCACACTGTAATATTTGTCCTGCTCTCTTGAGGAAAGTCCTAGAAATAGACACTATATTGTGTTTCTGAGCACTTTGTGCACCTCATAATTCAATGTCAGTAGCTAAAAATCAAATAGAAGGCTAATATTTTTTACACACTTTGTGTTTTTAAAAGATTAATATATATTTTGGCAAGAAATTAGTAAACAAAATCGTCATTTTTAGCTATTACTTTCAGAAATACTTCCTTCACAACAAACAAGCCATGGCATGATTTGTAATGAAACGGGAAGGATTTGGACCAAAGGTCTGGACTCCTGCTTGTTTCTGGTGACTTTTTCTTTTTTTCTTTAAAAGAACCATATCAACAATGCACAAGCTAAAACTTTTCCGAAAATGAAATACCATGTGTGATATGGGCATAGAGCACACTCACTAGATTTAAATATGTCATTATCAGCAGGAGCTTAGGCATGTCTGAACAAAATTCTCTGTGTCTTTGTGTGCAAACGTGCCCAGTGGCAATCCATGGTTCTTTGTCTCAACACATCTTCAGGAACTGCAGTGAACTGGAGAAGTATGATTTCCTAGGCTAGCACCTTCATCATCCTTCCCTGCACACTGTGCTGTTCCTTTGTTCCTGCAGCACACTGTCCCAGCTGAATGCAAAAGTCAGGACTGGTGAATTCTGCGGGTTAACTGCAAATTGCTGAAGGTGCTTTGTACTGTACTTTGCTGTTAATTGTCCTTTACCTGCCCTGCCTCATCCAGTTGAAGAAGTTGGGAAGGCAGGACAGACCCCAGCAAAGCACGCATACGCAGTGTAGCGGAAGAAATAAAGTGGTATTTGCAAAGCGAGATGCTAACGCTGTCTAAGAGAAAACCATCAGGATGTTATTCCTTTGAGTAAGACAGAAGAGAATAGACCGTTCAGAGCTCAAACTGAATGCAATTCTTCCACCAGTCAGTCCCTGTGAAACTGTTATAATCTCATGACCCAGCTGTGAACTGTTCTCTTCAAAAGCAATTCCTCTGGGCATTGGGCTTCTGATTATCCAAGACAGCCACATGCAAACAGAAGACCTGCACCACATATTTTAGGTGCTATTGAAATGCAAATACGTATAAGGTATATTCCTTCTACTTCTCCTGGAGACACATATTTCAAGTTGTTTCATTTGCAATGCAAATATATTATGGGAAAATATTGTACTCTAAAGTCACAAAGAGGTAGCATACTCTTACAGGTCTATGGACATTACCCTGATTTCTGCCCTCTAAGAACCAGCAAGACTTTAGACCTCTGTGGTTTCATAGGTAAGACTGCAAAAATGCCCTGTGGTACAAGTTCCTACGCTTCAGTCTGAGCTGTTCTAAATGTCCAAAAAGATGCAGCCTCTGGCTCTCCATCGTTTCCTCTGGGAGACGAGTCCTACTATGTCAGAGCTTTTCTCCCTGTTCTGTTATACATAGCCCCTACTGATATTTAATGATATAAACCACAACAGATGGCTGGCAGAGCACTGTGCTAAACTAATAGCAACTCTTTTAGGCATTTAGAAGCTTGAAAAATCTTGGAAGAGCGCTCGAGTACGGATTGTACCTAACATAAAAGGGAGCCACTGAGATAACATTATAGATATTTTTGTCCTACTTGAAATGTAGGACTTCTCACTGTTACCAATAAAACAGAAAGATTTTATTAATAAACTGAAAGGGAGTCAAGGAAAATGCCCAGGGAGGTGGTGGAATCGCTGTCCCTGGAGATATTTAAAAGACGGGTAGACGTGGTGCTGAGGGACATGGTTTAGGGATGCTTTTGGCAGTGTAGGTTTATGGTTGGACTCGATGATCTTGAAGGTCTCTTCCAATGCAAGTGATTCTATGATTCTATGAAAAACCCTCCCTGTACATAAACTGAGCGTTCTTCATGCACGCACTAACATTTTGGCCTGCTTTCACTGAAAACTATTTTGTATATGCTGCTCTTTCGAGGAAAGGCAAAGTAGCAGGTGATGGTGTTACACATCCTGGCTGCAAAATCCTGAGGGAACATCCCAGTTTGGAATCCCAACAAGGAGCACCAGCCTAGTGTCCGCTCCTGACTAGCTGGCTGTGCGGACTTGGCAGGTGCCAGGTACAGATGTGGAGCTGGATACCTGAATGAATGAAGAGGCAAATCACTAAATCTGACCTTAAAATAAAAGCCTACAAGACATTTGCTCTATCAAAGCGAAGTGAAGTTCAATGCTTCCAAAATCCTTCTCTTGAACTCTAACTCTAAAATGTATTCAAGTGTTCCACTCCCACTGACTTCAGCAGCATGTAGGTACCTAAATACCTCTTGCCACCTGTCTGACACGAACAGGAGCTACTTGCTTGAATAATTTAAAATCTGAATCAAGAGCCACTTTTGCCTCTTTGTCCTCCCGGTTCTTCCAAAGCCCAGACATTGCACTTTCTTTAGACCAGAGCTAGCAAAAATCAAGTATAGCGTTCTAAAATCCTTTCCCCTTTGCTCCTCACGTTTCACTGGCTGTGAAAGAGAACAGTGATGTATTATGTGCTTTGGCTAACGATGCTCCAGCCTGCGCTGCTGCAGCGCTGCACAGCTTGGCCAATAACCCGTCACCGCGCCACCCCAGCTCAATCCGTTTTATGAAACGCTACTGTATTTTCTTACACAGAAAACAAACAATGCCCCCGAGCTGTGCCCCGATCCCCAGCAGCGATGCTGGGGAAACCAATAACGCCAAAGCTCAAGCTACAGGAGCGCTAGGCTGAGTTTTTGTCATAGATCGCATACTATAACAGAGTCTGGAGAGCTGCTGATTTCTGAGAAGGAGGGTATTAAATAGACTTTTATAGCCTGAAGGGGGGGACGACAACGATTTCTGTGAGATTTTAATGAACAGGCATTAAGGCTCAGACTATAAATAAGTCACTCGGAGGAGTGGTATGTACGCATACTCGTGTAACATTCCTGTTGATTTTATTTCCTGCGATTATGGCCCCTGGGTGGAATGACAGCTCCCCGTTACAGGGCGGGGGCTGGTTTGGCCAGGCACCCTCTCCAAGGTGGGAGCTCTCCTTCATGAAGGCTTGGCATGCAGAAAGGGATGGGCTGAACTCAAGCAAACAGGAGTTTAAAAAAATAAACACTTCAATATTTCAGTACTTTCAGAACTTCACAAGGTTTATAAAAGGGAATATGAAATGCTCGTCTATATTTAGGTCACTTGTGTAGGGCTGCATTTACTCTGTAAATCTACCACCTCTCTTTTTCCCCCCCACTCCCCTCCATTCAAGCCAGGTGCCTTTCATTTTTCCTTTATAGACTTAAAAGCACTGGTTTAGTGCCCCACACAGTCTTCTGGCCCTCCAATCCTACCTTAAACTTTTGGTAGGGGAAACTGGAAGGATTTGCAGATAAAAGAGTGAGAAACTTCCTTTCTATAAAAATCCCCACTTAAATAAAAATTTCAGAAAAGTAACAAAACTTGTTAAAACTTGTTTAGCTCCCTGGTCCACACCAAGGGCTGAAGGACCACTGCATCTGGGCATTCTCCTTGGAGCCTTTATTCTCCCAAGCTACCAGTTGGGCTGGAAGAATATAGAATCATAGAATGGTTTAGGTTGGAGGGGACCTTAAAGACCATCTAGTTCCCACTCCCCTGCCATGGGCAAGGACACCTCCTACTAGCCCAGTTTGCTCAAAGCCTCATCCAACCTGGCCTTGAACACTTTCCCTCCTTTTTAGTGTTTGCTGAACCAGAAAATCTAGGTCATGGAGAAGTACCCAAATCAAATAACAAACTGCATTGGCAAGGGAACCCAGAAATGACAGTGCCGGGGAAAAAGGTGCAGCTTTAATGTATTTATCAGTTGGGTTTATGATTTTTCTTGTTCCTGAGGACACCAAAACATGGAAAAACCAGGAAGGCAGAGATTTGAAAGAGAAACAGTGATAGATCAGTAAATACATAGTTAGTACTTTATAATAAGTACTTTTTAGAGTGCTTTTCCAAAATATGCCTGACTTTTTATGTGTTGAGCTCTGAGATCTATTTTTGGTAGTTGAATTAAACAGGAATTTTGCCAGTGACGTCCAGTTGACTAGGGCCTGACCACGGATTTGTCACACGTTATTAAAGTCCAAGTTTCTAAAGCCCAGTTCCTTGCGCATTAGAAAACCCATGAAGCCTAAAGTAGTTTCCTTGTACTGCCACTGTATTGCTTTTTGCCCTTGACTTCTAGCACTTACCTGTTTAGCTAAAAATTTTTGGAGAACGCATACTGAGTATCTCTGAATTTTCCTAGAGCTCTGACTGCTGGATCTTCAGAGAAGTCTAAAACCAGCCTGGACTTGATGAGAGTTACACACCAGCTGGGAAGTTTCTTTTTGGCTTGCCATTGCCAAATGTAGGTGCAGTGCTACAAAATATTTAGTCTCTTTCATTTTTATGTTCTCAGTAAACACTAACAGATGTCAGTACCCATCTACTTTTAATCTAAAAATAAAACCCATTCACACACTACAAAAACACTCTTCGCTATTACCATGATGTAAAACGGCCTTGCCTTCAAAAGCTCTGAACTGCCGATGAATGTAGCGGCATAGTTTTAAAGCTAGCTTAAAAAGAATGAAGAGCAGCAAGTATGTAGCCTTTTTTTGGTAGTTCTTTCCACTTGCAGATCAGAAAAGTGCTTTAGAAAGCAAGGAAAGTGTCATTGTCTTGGTTGCACAGACAGGCAAACTGAAAAAAAGGGGAAATTATTCTCCTAGAGACTCCTCCCCAAAGCCAATGCTGGAACACAACCTCATGGATGTCACCCACTCTGATGCCCTGATAGACCAAACAAGCTTTAGGGTGGTAAGGTGGCACCTGAGCTGCCTGCTAACAAAACAAACATTTGCCTAGGACTCTGGTGGCTGTGCATCTTCTCTGAAAACCTATACTGACTATTCACAATCCCAAGTTAACGACAGGACTAACTCCCCTTGTTCCTGCTGATTTCAGTAGAAAGACCCTTCAAGACATGATCATCATGCTGTACAGCAGGGCGTTGAGAAGAGAAAGCAAAGATCCTGAAAGTACAGAATAACGTACCTTTTTTTTTCCCCCATTTTAAACAAGAAAGTGAACTGACAAGCTAGGATATCAGTGAATTAAAATAACTTTCTTCAGCAACATGCAAGAACCACTCAGGTAAACTAAAAATCTTTCAGAACTAAAAAATTATTCTGCTCAGAGAAGTTGTGAGCTGAAGGGTCATCACTGGCGCAAAGACAGCATGATTACCTGAAGCTAGATTCACCTCTCCATGTGGTTGGTAGGACTAGACTTCGTTTCTTGAGTGGTCACTTTGATGTTACTAATTGTGCACTATATTTAAGAATTCTGAATAAAGTTGTGGCCAGTTTGGCTCTTTGATGGGCTATTATTCATAAGCAAATGGGGAGGTCACTGTGAGGACATGCTGGGTGTAGCTGAGGTTAAGCACTGCAAAACAACTGTTCTGATTTCTAATTTGAGCAACATAGCAATTACTTCTCCCTGACCAACCTGGAAAACAAACCGAAGAGTTCACCTCCTCCTTTTATGAACCAGACAAGTTAAGTCATACATTTTACTTATCCTATCATCACCATATATTTGCTCACAAACCTTCAAGATTAGCCTGATACTCTGACAGACTTAAGATGGAAATGGTAACAAAAACACATTATAGAATTGCTCTCTTCATCCAAACTAAACAAAACATAACCTCACTTTAGGGCCTTCATTTTTTCCTTAATGCAAAATTCCTTTTCAAATCATTACCCTTTCACTCAGCTGACTGTTACATCTCTTGAGTGCAGAATAAGCAGGAGGCAGGTGACCCTGATCTGAGAATGTGATCTAGGCGCTGGTGACTGTAAGCTGCAGATAGGAAGGATGTCAAAGAAACTATGGTCTGTATAATTCACTTATTCCAGAGCCCTGAAAAATCATATTTGCTAAGGACAGGAAAGTGTGAAAACTAGGGATTAGGACATAGGACAAAGAGGACAGAAACAAAAGAACCAAAGCATACCCTTGGGTGAGAAGAGCACAACAACCCCTGCTTACTCACTGGGTCTTTCTATTTAATTCAGTGGTGTCTGGTTCAGTCAGCCCCTACCACCTCTGGTCTTTACCCCTGCTGGGATGATAAATACTGAGCCCATCACTGTGGATGGTTTCATGAATGCACTGCCCACACACATATGCCAGCTCTCAGGCATGCATATAGTTTTTGGCCCACTTTGCAAGACTTGCTGCTAAACACAGAAAAGGTGTTTGTTTATCTCAGTTTCTAGCATGTACATTACTTGTCAACTCTTGAAGTAACAATGCTGACTGTCAAAATATACAACTCTGAAGTCCTAAGCCAGGATCTTCAAAAGGACGCAGAGATACCAGAGGACTCTTCCCCCAGAAAGCAGGTTGATGTGGTTTCTAGCATTCCTACTTACTAGTTGCTTCAAGTTCAGGTTCTTGCTACAAGCAACATCACACCAAAAAGCAAGCAGCAGACTGACGTGACATACCACTCAAGCTCCATGATATTGCCACCAGGACAAATATGACCCCTTCAAACTGCAGCTATCAGTTTGCTGGGGCCCACGAGAACAAGCAGAGCTTTCTCTTCTGCAACCTGCCCAGGGTTGCCCAGCATGGACAGATGCAAGAGGTTTTCTGCCCAATGCTAGGGGAGGCTGAATTTTGTGGAAGCCAGTGCTTCATTCTGAACCTAGAGGTGGCACTTCCTATGCAAAATGGAGATACTCGTCATAGCCCATGAGCTGGTGCTCAGACCCCTGCCCCTCCTATGCCCTCCCACTTTCAGTGGCCATCGAGAAGCTAAGCTCCTAGACTTGAAAATCCAAGCGATAATACACAAGAATGACATTTCTATTTCTGACCTGACATATTTTCTGCCATTACATGACTTGCTTCCAGCCTAATAGTACCTGTGTGAAAATCCTGTCCACCCCAGAGCTCACACACTGTATGTGAATGCATATTGTCCAAAGATCTCTGCATAAAATGCACTCCCTCCACCGCGTCGTACTGGTAAAACCAGTTAAATGTTTTACCATCTGACCAACTGCTGATGGGCATATTTGATTTTCCTGGCATGAAGCGAATTTAAGCGTTCTGGGCACAGCACCAACATTCTGGTAATTTTCTTATAGTTTGGCTTTCCCAAAGGCAAAGGCAGAAGAACACAGAAACCATTCCAGACGCAGAGTCACTCCGGATTCAGTTCTGCAGGTTCCATTGGTATTAATGCCACCACAACAACAAAAAAAAGGGAAATCTTTTCATATTGGTATTGCAATACATTCTTTTTTTTTTTTGGTAATGTTATTTTCATCCTGTATCAAACAAAAATTTACTGCAAATCTGAAATACAGAAAATATTTTCAGAGAATGTGCTTAAACAGAAAAAACCCAAACAAAAAATAAAATCTACCCAAGGATAAATAATACAGCATTCCTCACGCCATGAAGCGAAAGCCTCATTTACCTAGGCATGCAGCACTGAAGATTTACAAACTAAGGGAATGTCTGCATCTTTTAATGCCTGTCTTATAAACATCCTTTTCTAATACTGTCAAAACACAAAACAGACCCCAATCTTTAAATTAACTTGTCAGCATTTGTGAGAACGCTAAGCTAAAGAGAAAAATACAGAAGCTGTATGTGGCCACATATGCAGATTTTGTATATCCATGTTTTCTTTTGCTGTGTTGACAACCTCAGCCTTTCATTCCCATTAACCACAAGAGAGATGCACCTGTAGCAACTCAGAGCCTGGAAATCAAGACTTTAAAAATCAACTTCAATTAGCATGCCTCCATGTCACCTGATGTACCTCTGAGGCAAAAAAAGTGGATATGAAAGTGTGTTTGTTTTCCTTTGCCATGCCTTGCAATAAGAAATTTCATTCAATATTTATCTAAGGATTTCAGTAGTAAGTAGAGAGTTTGTGGCAGTTCAGTGAATGTTTTCACAGCGCTGTTGTTACTGCAGTTGTAAAGTTTCACTTATGATTGAATGTTCGGGGCTGGTAAAACCCTGTGTCTCTTTACTGCTCACAGATGTGTCAGAAAAAAATTTACTAAATGCCTGGTTTTTATTACTACTCTGCTGATCCTTTTTCTGTGGACATTCCAAAATGCAAGTTAAATCCTATGGTGAATGTATCTTCCAGATAGTCACATTAAAGGACGTAATTCATGTAACATAAAACATACTACCATAACAAAGCTGTAAGATTTAAAAACAGATTTTTTGGAAGCAAGATCTAATTTCATCCCTCACAAACGTTCTCAGTTCAGTTCTTGAAATAAATATATACGTGTGCATATATGGTTTATACATATCTACTTTAGAAAAATATATGCAGATAAATGTAGCTATCTGCAAAAGGTACCCACAGGTTCTGCCAGTGAGACATAGATGTAACCACCTGCTTCTGAGGGAGTGCTTCACAAATTTGTACGTAGGCATGAAAGTCTGCTTTGGCATTTTGCTCATTTACTTCATCTGATTTTGAATCCTTTAAGTAGCGCCTCCTTATATTTCATGGTATCCCAGCCGAATCTCAGAACTCACCATACATCCAGTGTAAGTAGTCGTTTGGTCCGACAAAGCTGCCAGGAATTTTCTCTAAGTCAAAGGTCAAACACACACTGACCGTTCCAGGTCCTATTTTTATAAACATTAATGACCAATGTATACTAGGAACTTCTTTTCCTTTTATAGGCCAATAACACACCTTGTTAAATAATATGTTTTAGAAGGATGGCAGCAGCCTGCCATCCTCTCCTAAATGATATAGAAGTCTCTTCCACCAGTGACACAGGGCTATCCTATTGGCTCATGTGCACTGGTTTTTTTAATCCCATTACAACTTCTGTGGCCAGTTGCACAGAACAGATATAACTGGACAGTTTTTTTCTGGAAACAGATCAGGAAGGGGAAAAAAGCACATTTTTGATAATCAGAGAGAAGAAATCATCAGCATCTTGCAAGACCAATTAACTTAATGTACTGTATTGGTCTATAACACAGGTACTGTACTGGTAGAAAAATGTTTTAAATCTACAACAGCCCAATACAAGTCTATGGGCTCTTAATCTTTTATATAATTCAGGTGATGTAACTTTTACACAAAAAATGGTAATGTGCTCCATGTAATAAAGTACAGGTAATACTGAAACTAAAAGATGTCAATACCTCCATTCAGACTGGAAAGTACGTTAGATGTACCACAGAGCAATGCTACAATCAACATCTTGATTTTATAGCTTTAGTCTGCTTTTGTGAACACACAGTCAGTTATTTAAGTTACCAAAATGGATTCTCCTGTGATATATGACTAATAAACACTGATGCTCAAGCACCTGCAAAAGAAACATTGCTGCTTTGTAGTCTCTGCCATGAACATTTCACCTTCTATCATGTGAAATGATCTTAAATTCTTCTCATCAAAGTATATGTCACTGAGGCAGGGGACCTACTTCAGTACATTAAACACATGTTATAACATCCACTGTATTTAATCTTCCTGCCTTTTTGCTCTGAAAAGGATGCTGTCATGTATGAATATACTGTTCCTTTATGCAACTTCTGCCACAAAGCCAACCACGTATTCCACACAAGCTTTTGCCTTTGTTGTGGTTCACTGTCTTTTGAAATTATCTTTTCAGCCGCATTGGAATTAGTTGTCATCCATCATGCTACGGACCCAAATAATAGATTTAATGAAAACAAAGCTTAATTTCATAGATTTGTTCAATGGAAACAAATCTCTTTTATGCCTGTTCTGTTGTTAATCAGATGACAATGCAGATACTAAATATCTACTGAAGTGCCAGAGGGGGAGAGAGTAGCATCTCCTTCCAGCTCTCAGGAAAATGATCCGTTTCGGTATTACAGAAAGAAATTAACATTAACCATACGGAGGTAAACGCCATTTGTAAAGTGATAGCATAAGACAGAGCTGTCTTATCGGATTGAGTCTCCGTGACTGAGTACCTGCTTCTTTCGCTCAGAGCGCGCTTACTGTCCGTTCCCCAAAACAGCTGTGAAATACATCAACTGTTATGAGATGAGATCCACCATATATATATAAAAAAAATAAAATGCTGCAGCAGTTCAGTTTTAACTAGTTTTGACACAAATTACATGTGGCACGCACCATCTGGCTTCCTCGAAAAAAAAAAGCAGACAAAGCAAGGAATAGGCTGGGAGACTTCACCGCCTTTCGTGACTGAGTCTGATCAGAGAAAAGCAAGCTCGAGCAGTGGAGATTTGCTGCAGGTAATGGTATCAGGGTATAAAAAATGGCAGCTGTCAGAGGGATCCTGAACTTGTTTCAAAAGGCGCAGTAACAGAAGGACCTTTGCTAATTAAATATTCTATAAAGCAAAGGAAAAGTACAGGACAAACAATAAATCACACAGCTCCTTAGAAGTCACTGCGCTTTGAAAAAAAACCCGATGATTTTTATGTGAGAAAAAATATTTCAAAGTGAATATTCTGGGCAACGCCATATGCAGAAAGTGTTTCTGTGTCGTGTAAACTTTGATAGAGTTCTTCTGTTCTCTGCTTTGCGCCTCTGGGACCCAGTCTGGCACCATTTGACCTCCAAAGAGCTTTAATGAAAAGCACATCAAGCCCAAGCGAGGGACTTTTTGATGTTAGCACTGCACATCACTGAAGAAACCAATACTTTTCAAGTGGTGTTGCACCTCCCCTAGTAAAAGCAGCTTGTACTCAAGACGGCGGCATAAGAGTTTTAAAGTGTAGCCACTAACTCTTGTAGCTCTCATATGTGCACAGAAATGCCCATGAACGTCCACTCACAACAATTCCCACAGGGAAAGACTATCAATGCATTTATATTACCATCAAAGTATATATACATCAGTACAAAACGCAAAGTGCCATGGAGTTGTACCTGAATACAAACTCCTTTTTGAATGAGTAAAATAGACATTGTCGAAATACTAGTTCTGAGATTGGCAAGGCATTACATGATGTCCACCTGGAGCAGCAGAGTTGTGGCATAAGCAGTTCAGTCAGTCAACCCCGCCCCGTCCTTCTAGATGGACTGTGCTCTTTAGCTGAAATGTATTCCCTGTAACACAACTGACCAACTAACGGTACATCACAGAAATCCCTAAGTACAGAACTTCATAGGGTCCTAATTCAGTAGGGAACCTGGTTGCGATGGGAGAATCATAGAACAATTTAGGTTGGAAAACACCTTTAAGATCATCAAGTCTAACCTTTCACCTAAAACTGCAAAGTCCACCACGAAACGATATCCTAAATGCTACGTCTACACGTCTTTTAAATACCTCCAGGGATGGTGACTCAACCACTTCCCTGGGCAGACCGTTCCAATGCTTGATAACCCTTTTGGTGAAGAAATTTTTCCTAATATCCAACCTAAGCCTCCCCTGGTGCAACTTGAGGCCATTTCCTCTTGTTCTGTCGCTTGTTACTTGGGAGAAGAGACTGATACCCACCTCCCTACAACCTCCTTTCAGGTAGTTGCAGAGAGCAATGAGGTCTCCCCTCAGCCTCCTTTTCTCCAGGCTAAACAACCCCAGTTCCCTCAGCTGCTCCTCATACAACTTGTTCTCTAGACCCTTCACCAGCTTTGTTGCTCTTCTTTGGACACGCTCCAGCACCTCAATGTCTTGAAGGTGTATCTTCCAAACATCAATTATAATGCAGTAGCCCATCTGCACATGCAAACTTAGCTGACCTCTGAAGACATTTTAAATAGCACTTAAGTAGCAGGCAATGTTGCCTGGTCATCAGAATTTTAGACCGTTTCCTCAAATGAAACTTAAGCACTGCAGCCAAAATGTACTTTTACAAATATGAAATATACATTGCAAAATGTATTTTTATGAAAATATTTTTTCTGACAAAGGAAAAGCACCATACTAAAAATTTCTTGCACAAAATTCTCAAATAGCTTTTGAAAACAAATGTAAAAAATAAATACAAATGATCAAAAATGTAATTAGATTTCTCCCAAGTACAATTACATACATATCTATAATCAGTGTTCAGTTCCCCTCAGACGAGAACACAAGTCACTGAAATTTACTGGCTCTACCGGTACTACTGTCCTTAAGTGTAACATTGCCTAACTTGCTCCTTGTGATCCTACTTCTGATCTTAAAAGCGAGGTCATGATCCAACAACCTTAAAGCTAATTGGCAGTTTTTCCACACACTTTAATGTGAACTGAAGTGGGGCTCAAAGAAATCATGGATATACTTAGGTTCCTTTAAATCAAAGTAACTGTGAGGAGATGGCAGAAGCATTGTCTTTCGGAGCCACGCTGTAACAATGGGAATTCTCCCTTCCTGAAGCAATGCCCATTCTCTGCATATCTGGAAACTTTGTCAGGAGTTAGTAAATTAGTTATACTTTCTCTCGCATTTTTCTCTTTCCACTGTAAGGCATCTATAAAACATCAGAGTTGCACTATGAAAATGTACATGTAATAATATTCCCTGTAAAATACTCAGTGTCATAGCTCCTCCTCAGTATTTATTTAACAAACTATTCCTGATGGACAAGTAATTACTCCATTTAGGAATAAACAAACCCAACATGCTATCCAGAGAACAGCTGGGAGAAATGCCAGATTATGTACAAGCACACAGATGAGTGCTTTCATTGGAAAACAATGGAAAGAGATGTCATGTTTGGCTTAGGAAGAAGCAACAGCTATTGATATAATCACATTAAATCCAGAATTTCCCACTTCATATCAGTAATTATTATTATTATTCTTAATTTTTAGTCTTTCAAAGCTTTGTGGGTTGTGTCTTTTTGAAGAAGCCTGCTGAAGGAACTTCTTATTTTCAGTAAAATAGTGACAATATAATTAATTCTGGGGTTCAAATGTGAAGTTTGCAACCATTTAGCTCATGGAATTTTTTTGCCCTAATTTCTGTAAAATTACACTGATTGCATGTAACCAAACAACTTAATACTACAACAGATCTAGGAATTTGATGCAGTTGTTGTGACTCTGATGGGTGCACCACGACCCAGGTGTCTCTTTGAGCAAGTGGCATTTAATTCAGAGACCAGCAGACAACAAGAATGAAGTGAGACAGGAAAACAGAAACGAAAAATACCAAAGGCCCAAAATGCCAAATGCCAAAACATGGGGCAATCCTCTGGAGAACATGAAACTTCGGTTAGTTATGTGTCAATCAATACAGTTAAAAAAAAAAAATACTACGACACTAAGTCTTTCCTGGACTGTGTGACATTGCTTCCCTGCAATGTCAACAGCTTTTCCCATTCCAGCTCCTTCCCCATCATCTCAGTCAGCCTGGGCTCTCGTATTCTCCTTTGGGCACATCCCATTTCAACCTGCTGTTTGAAGATATCTGCCAAATCCCACTCCATGCCTTGCACCGTTTCTCAGACCTCTGCACGAGTCTGCCAGCAGACCCGGCTCACTAAATGGATGGAGCATTGAAATGACGTAGATTTTTGGCCTCTCTCCCCGAATTTTATGTGTTTCATCGGCTGCACTGACAGTAAAGAGAGTCATCAGCCATGACCCGAATGCTGTTGAGCTAGCTGCAAAGAACTTTATGGTTTAAAATAAAGAAAACAATAAGCAGAAGGAAGGAACTATCCCATCACCCTGTCTATTACATAGATAGGGATTTAATAATAAAGACTAGATCTGCAAGTAGACTTGGGCCTTGCCAAACCTAGCGTCAGAACCCCCAACCTTTACATCAGTAACCTGTGATTTGAGTTTGGTATTTAGTCTCCCCATGCAAGGTGTGGTGAGAGACAGGTGACTCAGACTGGGGATGCTACAGGCCATGTTTTGAGCTGTTTTAACCAGCCAAACGTAGCAGTGTTGAGGAGCGCGTGCTGCATCCCAGCCCTTTGCGGCGGTAGGCATTTAGCAGGCTGCTGGGGAACATCCAGCTCATTTCAAGGGTTGCTGCCTGTGGCATGCCGGGAGATGCCTACACTTGGGTCTGAATCAATTTACTGTGAAAAAGGTCATGGGGAAGGAGCTCCTATGCAAATCTTCTGGGCTTTCCCGTCACTTAAAACTCATCACCATTCCTTCTTACATACCCAAAAAGCAGCGACTTCCTTATTTTTGTACCCGCTTTCTTTCTAAACAGCCTTCACAATTATTTTCACTAAGAAGGACCTGTTCCTACGACTAAGATGTGATAAGACTTTTTTAATTGGAGAAAATAAAAGAGAAATTAGATATGGACCTACCTTGCAGATGTCCCCAAAGCACTTATCAGTGACTTCCTAAATACTATACAACAGTGCTGACTGCTGAAAAGGAGTAAAGGGCTGGAAGGAAATCTCATGAGTCCTGCATAAATGAATGGGACACATGGGACTCTGCTGCTTTTCAGCAGTCAACACTGTAATATGTAACTTATTGGCACATAAAGTGAGCTTCTGAAGCTGTTTAGTCCCGATTTCACTGCAGTGATCTGATCTTTGGGAATGTGACGTTTCTGTCCTGGCAAATTATCTAGTCCTTATCCCCAGAGACAAGGAAGTTAAAAATTTCTAGCCATACGTGGATTTTAGGGCATCTGGTTAGAGTCCTCTGCTTTCACACATTAAGTAGGATTTATACATAGAGAGACAAAAGGCCACGGCAGTCGTGATTCAACTCTACTTGTAAAAACTGGAAGCTTCTTAAAAACAGTAAAGTCACAGTTGTTTTTAAAGTTAGGGGAAAAAAAAAAAGAAACCTAACTACAACTGAGGACCTTTGTTGAACAAGCTACTTAAGCAGAATATAAATCTGAAGCAATAGTACTTCCAACTGAAGTGGACAGTAATCATTTATACTTACACATGGCATGTACTTAAGTACCTCGATGAATTAAAGCCAAGTGTGCAACATTAAATTTGGGAACAGCCTTTTTCAAACAAAATGTTTTTACAATGAGCAAATAACCTCGAAATGTGCTACAGCTTAAGCTAGCGCTTCCAGAGAATGCAACCTGCTGCAGTGAAGGTCAGCAGAGTTCAGTGGGTTAAAGCAGCATAATTAAACCAGTGTGTAATTGTTCACTTGTGGTTCGGCCAGACTCGCAAGCAAATGCCAAGCAATTTTGTATTATCCTAGTGTCTACTCTCTACCGCTGTTAAATTTTGTAATTCACGTGCACTTTGTTTTTTCATGTTTCAAGGAAGTATGCAAAGAAGAACATCTCTCCCTTAGATTAAGGGTTAAATACAGCTATTGCTGTTCAGTCCCTGGTGCTTTTCAGAGACAGCTCCAGAAACTTACTGCCTTCTTCTCTAGCCTGCTTGTAGCCCTATTGACATTAATGAGACTTACACACAGGAAGGTAGAGCGAAAACAAACTTTGAAACGGCTGACTGATTTTTAACCGCCAGCGTATTGCGACAGCATCATTAATACGGAGGAAAGAGCCTGGCAATTTGACTGAGATGAATTGTTGTAAAGGTACCCACAACAGTAGCGCACGGGCAAGTTTGCCTTTATCTCTTTTAACTCCGGGCTTCCCCTTTGCTTTTTAATTCCACTTCAGCTCCCCCTCCTTCGAGGACACTATCTGGCTGGGTCCAAGGAGGCAGAGGGA
Organism: Chionis minor; assembly: GCA_013398295.1. NCBI lineage: Eukaryota > Metazoa > Chordata > Aves > Charadriiformes > Chionidae > Chionis > Chionis minor. The sequence goes on along the minus strand of VZSF01007657.1, from coordinate 383,557 downwards.
CCCTTGGTCACCCCGCGCACGGTCTGCTGCACTCCTACAGGGATGTGCTGCCTGACACAGTCCAACGGGACCCAGACAGGGACAAGGCACTCGCAGCCATAGACAGTTTTTTATTTATTTTTCCTACAGCTAATGTTTCAAAATCTACAAAAACCCCAAATTAACACTTAGGTAGACGTATATGCACACAAGCACACACACACACACACACTTTCAGTGCAGAACTGTTTTTTCATTTCACTAACTCTTCCTAATTTTTGAGCTTTCCTGAAACTATAGCTGTATTTACCCAGTGCAGCAAATTGCTTATTCACTGATAAATAATACTGGCTCACCAATACTGGTTTTCTGGCAGAAAAATTTTTTGTAGCCTGTAGAAGACTGACAAGAAAACTCACTTTCTACAGTCATAAAATCAAATCCTTAAAAGGACATTGCATCCCCTCCTTCAGTTAGCATTTAACACATGCTCAATTGTAAAAGTTTTTATAACAATCATCAAAATGTATATTTAGAATTGTAAAATGGGTCAGATGTTCACTCAGGTAATAAGAGCAGTTGTAACAAATACGTTAACAGTTGCATAGTATATCCCACGCTTCCGGTTAGATGATAACTCTTCAGTAATTCTGCCAAATTACAACTCCTGGGTCTGATTTTTTTAATGCTGAATATCTGCCTCAAAGTCTTTGGGGAATTTGAGACACATTAATTGCCTTTTCTAAGACTGATGTCAAGGATAAAGGAATTAATAACAAAAAAAAAGAAGGCTTTTTTAGGAAAGTGCTGTCCCTCCATCTTCTGAAGCAGAAGCCTTAATTCTGATAAGACAACATTTTGGACAAAGCACGTGCTTTCTTGCTAATCATGTGAAAACCACAGGGTTACTGTCTGGAAAATGGCAGGTTTTACTTTCCCAGTACAGAGACACCAGCGGCAAATACCTCTTAGCAATCTGTTAGCCCATGCTCCCAAGCAGCAAAAACCCCAGACTTCCACTTTGCCTGACATTCAGGAGTGGTGTGGGTTATTCCAAGACTGAGATCACCACAAGTGAGTGCAGGAGACTTTCCCAGCACTGCCAGTTAATCCTGTCTGAGCCAAGACAACACAGAAAAAACCCTCTGATTGAAATGCAAACAAGAAAAAACCACGTATAAGGCTGGAGAGGGAAGCACCTGTAAAAAAGTCATGGCAGAGGTGAGCCTGGGAATGGTGGGGAAATGAGATGATAAACATGAGTTTATCTGGAGAGAGTAAAGGAAATCAAGTCAGGCCTCAGGGCTTCAGAAGAAAAAAAATCTGGGAAAAAAACATTGAGGAGTATATGGTAGAAGGCGACATAAAATCTGTCAGAAAACAGAAAGAAAAGTCTGCATCCAGCAAAGCACCACTGCCTGTTGTAGCCATGATTGGAAACTACAGTTACCGAGTCCCTGATGGCAGCAAGCAACAGCAAACAAGTGGGCTGAGTGTCTGGCCCTGTAGCTGGTCTCTTTAGTGGATAACAAACTACTACAGTTTATTAAGCTGCGTTATTCATGTAGGCGGTAGAAGTTTGTGTGGTTGGTTGAGGAGTCTCCAGCCCAGCTGAGATATCACATAAACACATGGTTGCATTTAGTGAACTTTCTCCTTGGGTCTGTTAAATTTCTGAAAACCTAACAATTTCACTGCATGCTTGTGTTTCGTGTTTTTCCCACAAGCTTCCTCTGTATCACTAGCACCAAGGATGGACAGCATTCAGGGAATGAAATTGCAGGGATTAACAAAGAACACGTTACTCCTCGGATCCTGCTTCATCCACTACAAAAACTGTAGGTGCAACTTTAATTTTTTTGTTGTTGTTTGTTTTCTCTACCCTACTTAAGGATATGCATAGCCATACTATCTTGCAAATGTATTGATTCTGTAAATGTTCAATTCTTACCACAATCTTTACTGAAGAAATTTTCCTCATTCCCTACAGTCCCTACAGCTTACATCTGCTCCTGTCATGTTCCAAGTGAGGTACATCACAGACCTATGTAAGAATGTCACTGTATTCTTATTACTGAAACTATGAAATTGATTTTAATGTATTTGTGATCAAGAGCACTTCCACAACATGAGAGAACTCAGTAGCTCCTTTTCCAAATCCTACTGTGTCAAGCAAGACATTAAAAACAACTCCCTATCCAAACAGAAAGACAGAATGATAATCCGTCTATTAAAGGACTTTCCTCATCCAGCCAAAGAATTTTATTATTCACTCATAGGCTACAAGAGTTTCTTTAGGAAAAACAAAAAATGACAAATGTAGGCACTTCTAGATATTAACTGTAATCCCCTTTGCAAAATTAAGAAGAAAATTTTTCTTCAATAGGTGGTATTACATTATTTCCTTGAAAAGTCTATTGAGGTGCCGGACAAGATCACCGCAAAGTGACATAATAGCAGAAAAAGTCAGGTTTGTGGTACTTGCAAGTGATGTGCAGTGGCACTTGCACCCAAAGAAAGAATTTGGAGCTGAACATGGTATAGTCTGGGTATGCCCACACATCTCTGTCAACAGCAGGAATGCCTCAGCAATGCTTTCCGTTCTGCTTGTGATCATGCATGTTGTATCCCTCCCCTTGGCCACTGGCTACCATTAACCTTGCGACTCTGTACCGACTGTTTAGAAGAAACAATAAAATACCAATATAATAATGAAAAAGTGGTTTATGTGCTGAAAGAAAGGAGTAAAAGCCTGAACTATGAGACCGTCCAGATCTCGACTGGACCTGAGCAGACAGCCCGCCTTCTAGAAATTGTTGTATTAGAGTACGTGGCTCAATATTGGCACAACAGCTGTAGCTCAAGGGCTAGGATTACGTGATGCTACTGCCTCACAACAGGCAAAGCTGCAGTTTGACCTAGACAAATCAAAGAGTGGGGGACCTACCAAAATTAGTCAGAAAAAAACCCCAAACCAAACCCCTTCAGCTAGAGGCTGAAGATACAAATCTCTTAAGTTCCACACTTGTGTAGTTTTGATTTGGATTCTTGCCCAACAGGAGAACAGGAATAAGAAACAGATAAAGCATGATCTAGCTACAAGTCAAGGCAGGGCAGAGCTGCTTTAATTCCTGGGGGATGGAGGGAAATGTAGAAAGAGGGTATCAAGAATGCAAATTCTGCTATATGTAAATGAAGTGCTTTTTTTTTTTTTAATTTGGAAAAGACATATCTTTCAAACATAGCAGAAACACTGTTCTGATGACAAACTGTACTTTTAATTGTATTATAATTATGGTATATGTGAATTCAGAGCTGCTTCCCTGATAACATTTTATGTGCTTTATTGAAACAAGTTGTATCATACCAGAAACCGAATTACTTGCCTCTTTCCCTTCCAGGGAATTCCTCCTAGCAAGGCACTTGCAACACAAGATCGATATAATTCGTTTCCTGGGGCCATTCTGACTAGCACAGTTTTGTAATTGGTACAGACACTAAACTTGAAACTCAAGAGGTAGGTAGATACATTATTGCTGAATAAACATCACTTAAGTGCAAAGAAAACCAGGATGAATACTCAAATTGGGTCAGAATTCTCTGCTATAAGTATATGTATGAAGAGAGAGAGAGAGTGTGAGACAGAGTGAGTGAGTGAGAGTGTGTGTGTGAGAGAGTGTGTGTGTGTGTGTGCAGGAAACTGCTGACACAGCACTGTGGAAATCACTGCTAGAGAGCTTTTGGTCGTTGCCAGCAATGTCATCATAAATCAGAAGGATTCTCAGGAGCAACTCTGCGGTTAACCTGTGTGAGGATACTGAACAACAGCCCCTTATTGCCAGAAGAGGACTATTTGACACCACTTGGCATCACCTCACACACTTAGTGAACTAGACTTTATACCTACTTCTTGCTTAGCTTAAGCAGGGAACAAAAAAATAATTAGTATTCCATAAAAATCAAAACAAACCAGGCACCACTCAATATCAGGAAAAACACAACACGCTCTGCCTGATGGCTACCACTTCCCCATCCCATTTGATTAAAGACAAATATTCAAATACCTTTGTATCAGATGTACTATTAGAAAAACAGGAATTGAGAGAAAGAGAGCACACGAAATGCTTACTCCTGGAAAGGTTTCATTGCAAGACCTACCATCTGTGGATATTCCTGCAAAAATCCAGCTCAGAACGGACCAACCTGTAGCATGAGCAAAAGCAAGACATTGCCAGGATCTTGCAAAGCCACCTGGCAATTGCAGCTCAGCACTGCACATTGCAGCAGCCTTGGGTTCACCCCACCTACTCTGACGAACGATCAAGTTTTCCTCAGCTGCCTGGAAAGGGATGTTAGTGCTGTGGTTCCATGTGTCTAAAATTGTATGAAATTAATTCAGGCCTTAGTCTCCCAGTTTTACCAAAACCAAGGTCCCGCAAATACTCCAGAAATACTGGGGCTTTCATGAATTTGCTAAATAAACCGTCATTAATTTGGTGATGGTGATGATTAATTTGGTTTTACGAGTAGCGGCTGATAGTGATAGAGGTGTATGGTGCTCAGGAACAGCGAAACATTGTTTTCTAATATTTTAGAGATACATACTGTAAATGGCAAAGGTTAGACAACTGTGCTGGCGGAGTTAACTTACTGATATTCAAGGATGAGCTTAGACCCATCAAGACAATTTGCAAACTTCTCCAAACCACGTGGAAAGATGGCCAAAATCAGATTCCTAGCATTTTATTTTCTTTGTGATGGAATTTATTCTGTAAATTACTGCAAAGAATCAAATAGCATGTAACAAGAAACTTACTGAACGGCTGCAATGCTGTCCTGGTTTGAGGTAAAACAGAACCAACAGATGAATGAGCAAACAAAACAGGAGATGCATTTCCTCACTAGTTTGATGAAATCAGGAAAACGAGATTACAAAAACACAGAGCTTCGCTACTGCATCTCTCCCAGCACAACTCTAAGTTGTTACTTGAATGCAGTGTCTCTAAGAGCGTATTTCTTTTCTTCCTGACTTCTGTTCTGCCTGAGGCAAAGCTTCAGTACCCTGGAGTAACATATGAATGTGATTTAGTAATTGTAGAGTGATGCTTTTAGGTGCAGGAAGATGTGGAGCAAGGTAAATCCTCTATTTGCAGGCGTAATTATTTAAGATCCTTAATCCTGAGGCTCAAGGTGTATTGGTGCATTTGCTCCCAGAACAACGGTGCATCAAGATATTTTGCATGAGATACCATTCTCCATGTGTATGCATGGGAACAACTAAAGCACACAGGACTCATTGGGAAGGAAATGGAGATGTGGGTAGCCCTCACCTCTTCTGATTCCCCGAGAGCCAAGGAACTTCATAAGGATCATCAGATTTGCACGGAATTCCTTCCCGTTCAGTCTTTTCTGAAGTTTTGTTTTGT
>VZSF01007657.1:239046-378113 GCA_013398295.1 Chionis minor | reverse complement strand
CCCCCCCCCCCCCCCCCCCCGAAGTTTTTAGGAATTCTGCCTCCTCCACACTGTATTGAGACAAGGCACTGCTGGGCTCTTAAAGACTCCAAACTGATTTCATTGTTGAAAGAGCCATTCACCCTGCAGCCTTCATGTACCTTGCCCGGTTACCTTCTGACCGAATACAGATCTCTCTTTATACAGGAAACTTGAGACTCTGTGGCACTGCTCCAGAGGCTAAACAAAAAGAGGTTGTAAACTTTAACCAATCTGCCTCCCTACAACTAGCTACAGAGACTAATTTTCTGAAATCAGATCCTCTTGTCTGGAAGCAGAACACACTTTTGGAAGAGTATTAGGTCTACAGACTACCACGAACCAAAACCAAGCTATCCTCTTCTTCTTGCCTCTGGTAAACAAGGATAATAGCAGAAAGTCTTTGACAGAAGCAGTCAAATCTGAACACTTAGGGGAAGCATCACCACCAGGAGTCATAGGGAACGGGCAAATCTGAGGAGAAAAATAAGATGAATAGAAAAAAGGATGCGACATACTGTTCTGTGGGGGAAAGCCCTCTTCTCAGAGTGGAGAAAAAAAAAATCACTGAAAAAATATGGAAACTTTTGATCACATCAATCTCTTTCAGTGTTGTGTTTTAGAGTAGCTGATTTTAAATGCATAGGAAATAGCTAGGGATGACCAAATAACGCATGCACAAAGAGTTCTCATTTTTAATACTCCAGTACTACACTGATGGATCTTTAGCAAAAATATGGAAATAAATACTCAATCATCTCCCTCTCACCCACTTTTTTTCATTATATTCAGGCTTGCACAGTTTTCTCTACCTGTGCAGGAAAAGCAAAGCATATTAGCAGAAGACAGTCTTCCTTCAGCCTCATCCCTAATAGTATAGGTTATATTTACCAATTTCATACAACAAGAAGAAAACATTTTCCAGTTGAAGTTGGGTCTCCTGTTTGTACGTGAATGGAGCCTGACACTGCTATCCATGCTGATCCATTTCAGGCCATTAGGATATGGTCAATTACATTATCCCAAATTACAGATCGTTTGAGAACCTTGCTGAACTCTACTCTTTCTGTTTTCATAGAGATTAGCAAAGGTGGGTTTAGCTCTTCTGATGCTCAGTATGAAAAGCAGCTGCCTTGCTAACTGTGTGCGGGCAATAAGGCATTTTATTCCTTTCCAGAGGGGAGGTAGGGGATGATTTTTAGGGCGATCTGTCAACACCTCTGAAAACCAGGCCGTTGGGAGATGAAATGGGGAACAACAGAACTAGATCCTCCTATCTTTATTTCCTTCAGCAGCACAAACCATGGAAACGGACAAAGAATAAACTGCGTCCATTAGACAATTCTTCTAGAGTAAGTCAGTTCAGCTGACCACTATTACAGCACAGGCATGGTGTTTTGGGATTTTCATGAAAGGTTATCATTTATTTCTAGCTGTCCTGAGTAATGCAGTCACTGTGAGCATACTTGCAGAGAACCAAAATCATGGTAGAAAAATTCACTAACAAAACACCTGGACAATCTTGCCAAAAAAACCTCAGAACATCCCCCACGATCATGTTTCTTTTTCCTTTTTTCCCCAGTAACTTTCTTTGTTCTTAACATCTATAGCTGTTACAGGAATATTATCAATCTAAAAAGCAACGAATACATTTGTTGTTGTGTTTTTCTTTTTAAAAAAAATTATTATATATTCAGTGGAGCTTTTTGATTCTATGCCCAGATACCTACGTTGCAAAATATAAAACAAAATTACAGGTACACAGTGTGCCAAGAAAATCAACTTGGTGTGGTTTGCCCAAGCTTTTTGAAAGAAAGCATGCATACTGTGTCACTATTATGATTTAAAATAGCTGGGCCTCCAAAGTCATAACACTACTGTACTATAGTACAAGGTGCCTGCAGATGCCTGCAGCAGCAAGCCAACTGATTAGCTTCAGGACGGCGATGAAAGCACGACTTTGATTTCTGTTCAATGTGTGTATCTCACAGCTTCATTTCAGTACAAAACAAATCTACGATGAAATGAAAGAAAGCTTAGGGGGAGGGTGGAAATAACCTGAGTCTTTTACAATAATCTTCATTATTATTTACTATGGAGAACAAACTTCCCAGTTTCAATGGAGGGGAGGATTTTCAACAGTAAAGCAGAAGAAAATGGGGCTTTGCATTGTAAAAGGATTTCTGCTTCTTTTGGGTTTAAACAGAGGTCAGAAAAGCTCACAATTCTCTGAGCTCAAGGCTTGCTAGAGGTAAACAGGAGTCCGTATGTACGTGCACACACATTGTCCTGCCAGAGAGAGCCCTCTCGCATGCTTCCAAGAAAGCCTTCTACCTTCTTCACTGCTGAGAACCAGGACAACACCCAAGGAGCTTTTGAATGTGCTCTGACGTTTTACCAAACAATTTTTTTGAAACTGGAAAGGAATTCTTATTTGTTGGCGCCGTTGGTTTTTTGGGTTTGGCTGGTTGGGTGTTTGGGTTTTGGTTTTTTTTTGTTTTGTTTGGTTTTTTTTAACAATACCCTCCAGCTACTCTGGGATCCAGGTTAGAAGCAAGGTTCAAGCTGCTGCAAGTTCATAGATGTCACAGGATTCAACAGAAGTACTCACTAGCACAGCAAGGAGACATGCTCTGACCCCAGCTCCCTCAGCCTCATGCAAGGGAGAGTTATTCAGCAGTGAGAGGAGGATATAAAAACGATGCAGGAAGGAGAGAAGATCCCTATTCCATGAGTTATTGCCTGATAATTGCCGGCTGAGTTTAGCTAATACAATTTCATCTTTAATTAAACCTCTAATTAAACCAGTCTCTGCCCTTACCTTCATGCCACCTTCAATTTGTGTTAGCTTTCTTAGATCATTTCAAAAAAGATGCCTAGTTGTCTCAAACTGATGTGTACCGTATTCTTCCAGGGGCTTCCCGGATGCTCTGCTGACTGAAATACTGGTACTGTTCCTACACTTTCTACATATCTGTCATTAAGGAAGTCATCTAAATTACTCAAAATACTTACTTTTATTGTGAATTAATAATAGACTTGTAAGGGTTTTCTACCAGAAGGAATCTCAATTTAAAGTTATCCTGCCTGCCTCTTCCAAGGTTAGCAGTAACTTCCTCCAGAAGAAACAGTGATCAAAACTTCACACAAAATTTTTGAAATAGTAGTATATATGTAGCAATTGCATTTTTCTGGACTTGCACTTAACCCAATTTACCTCTAACAATTCATCTTTGTAACTGGTTTCCTTTTTTTTTTTTTCACCTCACTACAATCACACTACAAAAATGGATGAATCCACATTTTTCTATGACAATTTCTGCAGATTTTTACTGTTTTTTTTAAAGTACTACTAGCTATCCACTAGTTATTTATCTAGCATAGAAAATACCTATGCTTTGGTTTGTTACTGCTGTATTTACATTGTTTTTATTTTATGTTTAAAAGCCTAGGCATCTATAATACACCAATCTTCTGGGCTAGAATATCGTTTTACTGTTTGGCATTGATAATATTCAAATTCCACCACCAGTGTAAAACAGAAAAATCCTGTCTAAACACATGACAAGGCTGGAGCTCAGTGATCTTACAGCCTAGATGAGCCCCTCAGGCTTTACTCAGGAGCAGAAGAGTGGTGAAGGTGCCTATTCAAGGTTACGATACAGGTCAAAGATGTTGAGAAATACAGGGCAGCCAGAGAGAAAAATGAACTTAAATTATTATCAAGTGGGGGCTGAACTAAATCCATTACACTATAACGTTTCTGCGCTGCAAAAAGGCCACAGATCCCGAAGACTTCAACTCCGTGCATGCATCTCTGTGCCTCTGAAGACAGAACAATTAATTTTTCTCTAAGTTTTTCTCCTGCGCTTATCAGTTTAACTCGTATTTGCTTCACAGTTATTAATTAGCACAAGCCTCTCTCAGGAAGCACATAGGGAGTACACGGATGAGAAATTTCAGTGTGGAAAAATTAAGGTCAATTGTTTTTAGGCCTTTGTTTCACTGTATAATTCACACTCCTCTAACATGTAGCTCTTTGAATAGTAATATAAATGTAGCAGTCACTGAGGTATCTGATGAATTTGCTTGTGTCCTAATCTAATTATACCTTCAGATATGCCATACAACAAAACCAAAGTTGTTAAGCCTGCTGCTTTCTTCCTCTCATCTTGCAGCCCTTCCACCAGCAGTGGAAAGAAAAGATGCCAATCCTGCAGTCATCAAAATCAGTGAAGCATTTGTAAATAACTGCTATGCATGTGCACTGTGCTGGTCAGGTTTTTATTACAGCAGCCATCCCAGGACTGTATGACAGCTGACCTGTGTTGTTCACTGCTAATAAATATCAAAGGGATGGGAGAAAAAAAGCAAACTATTTGTTTGGATTTGGCACAAAAGAATATACATCAAGCTGGGCTCTCTGGATTTACAACTACTCATAACCAAAAAATCCACTCCGAACCAACAAAACGAAAAATTTCCATGCCATTTCAGGTCTGGTCTGATGATCCATAATTGATTTTTTTCATTGAAATTGTACAACCAATGCACAGAAAAACTAAAGGTGACCTTGTTTGTAGGAATCACTGCCCTTTTCATTCTCAAGTGTAGCACCACTAACTGACCATCCTCCTCCTCCCCTTTCTCGATGCAAAGAAAATGACTTTCCACTGCCTTTTTTTCTAGCTGCCATGAGCTTCAGAAACTCCTCTGCACAGAGAGAGATTCAGGGCACTCGCATTCAAACCAGCTTTGTCAACCACTGTCTTGGAGCAGCCTATGAATGACCCATTCATTGTGAGCATCGTGTCAAGTCGGCTACAATCAAAAGCGTCCTGCAAAGATAGCTGAACCAGTACTAAAACCAGAAACAAAAGTTTGCAAAGTACCATGGCCGAGCTAATAAGCCCGCAGTGCCACCCAGATGCTGCTAGATGGATCTCTGGGCCCCGGGCCAGTGTGCCTGCAGTGCACTGCGTCAGGTGGAAGGGTATGAAGTTGGCAGTACAGGAGAAACCACTCCTCCTTTGCATCAGTGAAAAGGCACTGTGTTCCTCCCCAGTCACATCTGCTACCAAAATGCTGCTGAGGTTTATGGCAACATCTCTGTGGGACCAGCTATTTCACCTCAAAGCCTGGCCAAATCTCCCTTATGTAACATGAAGCAAACACCGACATAGAGGATCCATGACTACGGCTCAGCCAATCTCTTTTTGAGAAGCAGCAAAAATTATCCTTGCCCATTTCCTTCCAAAGGTGCTCTCCTGTAAAACTCCTCTGGTTGAAACTCTCCAGAAACTTGGGAGTAGCAGAATAAAGGCTTCCGTCAGTACCCTGATGACCACAGCATGCAATCACCGACACTGGGGGCACAACTGGAAAGTTTCCAGAAAACTTCAGCTACGATGAAGCAAGGAACCCATCTCCATTTAAACAGACATTTTGAATATATTTTACTCTTGGGATTTTTGTTTTGACTGCCTCATTTGGCAGGATTATCATACATGATAATCAAGCCAAGTCAGATGTCCGTGTTGCCAACATTAACACAACTAATACTCACATAACCAACTACCCTGAGACAGATAAAGCTATGACAACCAGAGACAAAGAACCGTCAAAGAATCTGCACAAAGCTCAAGTGAATAGGAGGAAAATCACACACGAATGGTGGCTTCAGCAGGAAATGATAAAACAGGAAAAGGACAGCCCAGGCAGGGCAAAGAGCCAACCCACACTTGGACTGGTAGACATGTACAAACACAGACATATATATAGATGTAACTTCTATTGTCAACATCTATTTTTTTACAGGGATAATTTTAGAATATTTATAAGGCTGTACACATTTTCAGTTTGGAAACACAATGTATTTATTCCCTTTTTTTTTCCTATGGCTGTACAAAGGGCAGTATTTATTAGGTGAAGTGTCTGACAAAGCCTTTAGTGCTGTTAGTCACACCAGCTTCCTTGATATATTAAGGCTATTAGGACTTAACTAGATAAAGATGCACATGTTACTAAGTGAATCACCTTCTGTCTGTCTAATGAGAACCAAGTGTTGATCTAAGTGGAGTCATCTGTTTAAAAAAGAGGGAGAAAGAAATTGAAATAAACCCAAGATTAACAGATGTCGCAGAAGGGTCAATGGCGAGCAATGCTGGAACCAGGACTTTTAAAATAGAAACTTACATGAATATTTGAACTCACTTGAATATTTCTCTCTGCTTGACTGTGCAAACATAGCATTTAATATAATTTGTTTAGCTTTAAATATTACATGCATAATTATCTATACATAGGACAGTTTCTGTCTCATGTAAGTATGTTCAGTTCTCTCCAGCCCTAGGCTCCTGGGCTACAAAATGATGTTAGTAGATTAATTTCTGGATGATTTAAAATCTACTGTCTAAAATAGTCCCAGTACATTTATATTGGCTGGGTTGGTGTGGTTTATGTGTTTATATATGCTGTTCTCAAGTACTGGATGGTTTTAGTATTAATGGGCTACGATTATGTTGAACACTGCACTGGCCAATATAACTATTCAAAATTAAAGGGGCTTTTAAACACAATAACAAAAAGGAATGCTGACTTGTGGTTAAGTCCCAGACACGGCTTAAGTTAAATTCCTGGCTGTGCCACAGATGCCACTGTGATACCTCGGGCAAGTCACTTCCTGCACCTTAGCTGTAAATGAGGGAAACAATATTTTCTTTTTCCCTTCCTTTCTCTATTTTGTGTGTTTAGTCTGTCAGAGCAGGAGCTCTTGTGCTATAATGAACATAATGAAGCTACCACAACAGAAGTCCATCCTGAAGGGAGGCAGCTCATCAGACTATCATGCCTATGGCATACAAGGGCAACCTCGCTCTGCCAGGTTGGGCTGCTGGCTCACCACTGGAGCTGACCAGGTGTAGCATCAGTTAAGAGTGATAGGACGAGGGGTAACAGTTTTAAACCAAAAGAAGGTAGATTTAGAGTAGCTATTAGGAAGAAATTCTTTACTGTGAGGGTGGTGAGACACTGGAACAGGTTGCCCAGAGGAGTTGTGGTTGCCCCATCCCTGGAGGTGTTCAAGGACAGGTTGGATGGGGCTGGTCTAGTGGGAGGTGTCCCTGCCCATGGCAGGGGGGTTGGAACTACGTGATCTTTAAGGCCCCTTCCAACTTAAACCATTCTGTGATTCTGTAATTAACTGGGGATAGAAAGAGAACCTGTAACATGGGTTCACAGCCCTGCGCTAACTGCTGAAACAGTGGGATACTTTAAAGATGTGTAAAAAGTCATCATGATCACTTTTGTTCCAGATTTTTATAGATGTAATGCAAATCTTGATTTTCTTATTGAAAGATGAAAAGTGTTTTTCTCACAACCCCAGGGGTAGGATGCAGGTACAAAGAAGGATTTGAGGAAACTATATTTGCCATCTTGGTTTCCTGAGCTCCAGGAGGGGCAGGTACACTTTGAATGAAGTGTTCACGTTCTAATTTTTATTGGCTGCCTATTTTTCTTCTTATCTCCCCACTGATTCCCATAGACCCAAGTAGGAGTCAGACTGCAAAGTCTCGTTCTATTTCTCTCCCTGCAATCTAAGCAGAACAGGATCATTTCTGTTTTGCAATTTTTATTTGGGGGGAAGGAGGACCATACAGGGTGACAGCTGGTAGGGACTTTGCGTCTCTGTAAGAAAGCAAATTTACCTTCCTTTACTCTGAATCTTTTCCAAGAACTGGATAGATTCCAATCTGAAAAGACTGCAGCCTGAGCAGAGCCCTTTCAACTCCATGCACTTTTCCTCCCTGATACTCAACTGTAAATGAAAATGAAATATTTTAATTCCAGCAAGATCCCTCTAAAAACAGATCTTTCACAAGGAACAATTTCAACTTTGATGCAGCTAACTTCAGTAAAGGTTCATCCTAGTGTACCAAACCCAAAATTTTCCATTTATGTTAGAATGTTTTTTGGTTGCTCATGTGCAACACACACACACACACACACACACAAAATAAAATGAAGAGATGATCTTACAGTCATTTCTTTTACTTTAACCTATATGAAAGAAAAATAAGAGTCTTCTGTGTAGCACGCTATGCACACGTGTTGTTCACTTAAATCCCTTTTCTCTGATCTGCTCTACAGGGTATTTAGTCCATACAACTGTTTCACATTCTCTCTCAGCATATTCACCACGCATTACCATTCCACATCAAATGTAAACAGTCTATCAGCAAGAATGATGGAGGCTACGTTTCAAATCTTGCTTAGGTTTATCTTTGAATGCCAGACAAAACAGACTTTCTGTGGTTTAATAAAAGATCGAGTCATCTCAATTTGCAGACCTTACATCCACTTGCACACCTACTCAAATATAAACACAAACAGCTGATTTCCAAAACAGCAACTAATCTAAAGATTGTTTAAAAGATTATCAATTGGTAATGCGTTATTTCATTCCTCCATTTTCTCCCCCAAATTTCTAAATTTTATAGGATATATTGCACGTTACCTAAAACTCCTCTGGGATTCCTGCTCTTAATAAGCAAGTAGAAAGATATGCAGATCACAAGCATGCAGCTGTTGCCAGTGTTAAGAATTCAAAAGTCATTAATCAGATCCCAAACAGGAAAGACATCAATGATATTTAAAAAAAAAAAAAAAAAATAACACTCTGTGTTTGTGAAGTTTTACACTCTGCCTTCAAGTGTCATACTTGCCAACAACTGTCTGCATCCAGAAGCTTTAGAAATTTGGGGTAAAATCTACAGCAACTCACTTAATCAGAAAGTCTTCTCTTCAGGAGCATTTCATTTTTGCCTTTTATTTTCTATAAAATATGGAGTCGAGGGGTATCACAGATGACTGCATGAGACTGAATGACCAGAGCTTAATTAGTCATTGCATTGAATACTAGCACAGCAACTGTGTGTGAGCTTGAACTACCTTCAGTCACTCTTCTCTAGAATAAAGATAATATTTTGTCTTGCTTGACTTTATTTTAGAGCATTGAGGAAGTGCATACTCTCAATTCCTTCAAATAAGTTAATGAACTGCACTGTCCTTACTGTCTGTGGCAATTCATATTCAACGCTGGACTTACCTTTTTGATATATTCACATTTCCTCTGATCCGAGAGCTGACACTTCAGAAACAGACCACAAAACATCACTATAGCTTGCAACACTGCTCTGTAGTCCAGGTCTTTAACTGTATCTAAGCTACTGCACCTCAATCATGTCCTACAGGTTATAGATAGTATTCAACACCGTGCATATTAAACAATTTCAAAATTAATGCAAAAATTGATTGTTTTTCATTTGTGCTGCCGTAGGATCTAATGATCTTAAAGATACAATGAGCTCTAACAAGTAGATGAAAGAGAAGGCTATTCCAAAGACTTGACAGCCTTCAAGGTATGGTGCTGCACAAACTCACATGGACGTCCTCTAGACAGGCACAGGGTTCTGCTTGCGCCACCTTCATAAACAGATCAGGTCTGAGACACCATACAACGATGTTCAGCTGCATGGGGCTCTATGGGTGACCCAATCCAGTCACAAGCAGCTGTGTATAACAACCCAGCATAAAAAGGGCTACATTGAACAATAAAATTTATCTGCCCCAGGTATCTTGTTTCTGGTGCAAGGCTTGTAGCAGTCTTAAAAAAAAGAGTGCAAGAAAGTACGTAAGCATAAAATCATGCTTTTCCTTTTTTTGCCAACTTATCGCTGACTGCTGTTTAAAGCACTTGGTAAACGGGACTTTACATACAGACATCCTGTTTAATACTCCTGAAGTGAGCCCTTCTCCATGACTTTGCCTAATCTCTCTCTCAGTTTGTTTCTATTCTGGCTACCAAAGCTTTTGGCAGCAGTGAATCCTACAAGTAATTATTTTTTGTTTTCATTTTTACCGTGTATGCCTGATAACTTCATTTGGTTGTAGCTGGGGAGATGGGAAGATAGGATACCGGCAATGGAAATCTGCAGTTTTTTCTTTGTTTACTCACTGAAATATTATCAATTTGGTGAAAGGAAAGCTGTTAAAATTTTAAGGCTGCCTAATGACCTAGACTGATGAAGGATGTGCTTAGTTGTAGACCAATTTATAGAAAATGGGCATCCTCCATCACAAATTGCTTCCGTATGCTTGTACTACAGCATCTGGAAAGAGACTAAGGATTAAATTAATAGGGATACTTTATCTTCCATATGCCTCTTAATATTCCTCCACAACCCGCAGGTTATTACTTCTGTATTATTGCCAGAACTACATACAAGATGAGTAACTGCTTGGCGACGGTTCTTTTGATTTTTATTGATTTTGCGTATCTTTTAAAATTTCCATCCAAACCCGCAGTTTTTAGTTCTGTTTCTAGGCATCAGGAAGGCAAATCCTCACACATCTATTGCAGAAGCTGCCAATATTCAATACCTGAACTGCTTAGTGCATGTTCAGCCTGCAAAGTGCTGAATATTCCTGTATTCAGAATATTTCCAGCACTGACCAGAAAGTCAGATGGTTGGTTGTCAGTCTTTTACCATCAATTTTTCAGCATTGTTATTCAATTAAAAATTGCATAGTGATGTGCAAGAAGGCCATCACCAGACAAGGCCTTTTTTTGAAGTTTGCACTAATTGCTACGTTACACCAGGAAGCACAGTAACTGTTCCCACAGGCTACAGAAGGCCATAAAAAAATAGGCAAAAGACTCCATCAAAAATAGACAATTCCCCCCCCCCACTTTCTCCCCGTTAGATAATGCAGATATTTCACATAAAATTGGAAGACTGGCCCCACACGACTAATTCTTTTAGTGAACAAGCTGTCAACATGACACACCTGGTATTTCTGAACTGAGGAAGAGGTAGGTGAGATAATACTTTTCTAAGTAAAATGTTAAACTACCTAATGTATGTTCTTAGGATTGTAAATATGGAACATCCAAAAATGAGATTCATATATGTACAGATCTATATCTCCATTTATGACAGAAATGCTGTCATGTAAGACATCCATGTTACAGAGTAAAACTGTATCACAACAACCAAAAGAAAAAATCCTCTCAAAGGCACACAACTTTGCCAAATCTTAATGCTTCTGCCTACCCTGACGAAGGAAGGCTTATTGAGGCTACCTTATGTTTTGATTAAAAGGCCTGCTTCACAGCCTGCCAGGTCAAAGAAAAGACTTCCACCACCTTTAACAAGCTCTGGACCATGTCCTAAACCTTTCTGCATTGGATGGGCTGAGAGTTCATTCATAGAAATGGCATGATTACCATTTACCTTGCAATACAATAAAATAGCAAACTTATTAACATTACAGTGAAATTCCTCTGCAACATATAGCTCAAGTTCATATATTTTTGAGCAAATCAACAAAAGAAATGTTAGATATGAAACCTTCTGCAATGGGGAGCTATTAGTTGATTAGAAAGCAAGAGCAGGAAAGGGCAAGAGTAAAATCAGAAACTGGACCTAGACTTATCAATGGTCATTTTGTTCATCTGGACTGTGTTTAACAGGGTTCCTGCCAAACTGGTTTCCAATACATGTATGGATAGGATCAGCACTCTGGTGAAACAACTACAGAAAAATATTTAGCCAGAAGAAAATGTCACACCGTGTATATAAATGTTGTAACATACAGGACTCCACCACTTTTTGAAAGCCACCTCAAATAAAGCCTTTGCGATTATTTCTCTTTAAAAGTTCCATACTCAGCATTCAGTGGAAAATGTATCAAATATATATCATATCCTCACAGTTTTACTGAATGTGGGATCTAAATGCTTAACAATCAAAGACATTGTAGATGGATGACAGAAAACCAAATCACCATAACCAGAAACTCCAAAGAACTGAGCAAAGAAGAGAACTTTCTTTCAGTTTTGGTTTCCAAGATCAGTTCATATTTCAAGTAGGCAACTCAACCAGCACAGTAGCATCTATTTTAGGGTAGATTTTTAGATTCTTTCACATGATAGATTCGTTTTTAATTGATTTAAAAAGAGGTGCAATCTGCTTTTAAAGTACATCTGAAAAAGTGAAATGATTCCCTGTTCAGTGCTGCACAGCATGTTTGCATTTCTGCATGTTGCTCTTTGGGTTAGCACCAGTCAGAATACAAGGGTTCACATTTTCAGCTGTAAGCATGCAAAATGTGCATATGCTTGGAATTAATATTGTCTTGCAGAATTGCTGGGTTCACATTAAAAGGTGTCCCGTGTCTCACTACTACATACCTTTTGTATAAACAGAAATCTCCATTCAAATCTCTGCAACTTAAAAATTTAGCAGTAGATAGCATTCCTTCTAATGTTCCATATAACTGAAAAAGACTGTTATATTTTAGCTGTGACCTTGGCAATACTGATATTAATACTGTACTTAATACTGTTTACTGTACTGACTGTCAGGTAAAGGAATAGTTCTGAATATATAGAAGGAACACCCAGAAAATTCCTTTGGAGTGCTGTAACTATTCTTAAAAGGCAAATTTTAAAGTGTCCGAATCATTACCGAGGTTAAGTCCTGTTTTTAAAACAACTTCACAAAGACTAGAGCATAAAGCCTACGCGCTCGGCATGAGGGTTAACAACGCTCAGCGCACGCCGCTCTGCCTATCTGGAAAAAATTGGTTAGGATTGGGATTTTGGCAGCAAGCCAGCCGCGGCCAGGTTTCTCGAGGGTAGGCTGAATACTCATTCACAGATGTTGCGGGATGAGGAGATGCAAGGCTGGTCGCCACAAATACATTGATTTGCTGCCGTCATCCTGCTCAAAAATATCCTCCGGGGGACCCAACCAGCGCATCTACGCTCGGACCGCTGCTGCCTAGCGGGGTTTACGCACTCGGCCTGGGCACTGCACTACTGCAGCTTTAGAAGAGCACGGCATTTGCTACCCTCAGCTTTATAAGCAACAGAGAACCACGACAAAGTCAGAATACACTGTGATTACACACTGCGTTGTGATTTCTTTTCACAAAGGCCTATTGGGTCGTGCCATTTCTAGTTATGTTTACAAAGCCACCTTTTCAAAAGCCACCTTGCCAAAATGACAGAGTTTTACGGGAAGGAATCCACAAAAAGGTTCCTGCAAGCGTGATTCCTCCCCCTGGTTTTCGCATATTAGGAAACAATCTTTAGTTACGTTATCACAAACTGTATATATTACAAGGTCAAAGTTTCGGTCAGTGGACAGGATGAACAGACTCTACAGGACTCTCTCCCTCTCATGAACATGTTGCTAAATTCAAAAGAAAGCATGATTTTTTGCTGATTTCAATGCTTGGAAATGCAGGTTTGTGCCAAAGAGTATTGCAATTCTTGCCAATACACTGCTGTTTGACTCTAAGCATTTAATTTTTAAAATGTGCCTTTCACGTGTTCCCCCCCTCTGTACTGCCAGCCATACGTATGCCTCCAGAGCATGTTTGCTTGTGCCACAAGTACAAAAGTTTTACAACAGTGACATGATGTCCCAGAAACACAATTAAATACTTTTGAAGACAGAATTATCTTTTGTAGGTAAATGCTTTTCAGGTTAAAAACCACCGCCCTAAAAGTCTATAGGAATATACGTGAAATTGAGTTCTGCATCTGTGATGTGCGAGTAGCAGATCCTATGCTGACAGCAGACATTCATAAGTAGAAGCACCCAAAAGTTTTAAAAAAATGAAAGTTCAAGGTTTCTTCTCTTCCTGCGTTAACACAGACTTTCTGACAACTGTACAGCAGCCTTCTGCTGCAAGGAGCATCCTAATGATCATTGAGAAAAATCTATTAGAAGAACTCAGCTTATTCCCATGGCATGGGAAGTACCATGTAATTTCTTACTGTAGCAGGAGCGTCCAGTTAATTTCCGAAGGCTACAGCTCATTTTAAAATGACTTAAAGGAGATTTTTCAAATGCACAAAAGGTGCTTAGACGCTAATACTAGCCTGCACCCCTGAAAATCTCTCCTTCAGAAGTCCACGATTCAAAACTAATTCACAAACCAAACGAGATGTAACTGTTTAAAATATGCAGTCACCTTAAAAACCAGTGGATATAGATACCCTTTATATATTGTTCAGCTCAGGAAGGATTTAATTGTACATTGGAAGCATACCATGTCCTTTACGGGAAAGAGAAGGCCAATCTCAGAGAGCAAAAATACCAAAAGAATAGCTTTGGCCACCATGTGCAGCTGGAGCAAAAATGGGATTTCAGCAATGCCGGTGTGTTGTCATGTATACCACTGTTTGCAGAGTCCAACCGAAATTCTCTATTTTTAGCCTTTCAGCTACTTTCAGATAAAATTCCTGCAGATAGGAGTAGCTGTATAGGGCAGATAACATACAACTCTGAAACCACAGATGACCTCATGCAACTGCAAAGAAAGAAGGGTCTGTTACTTAAAACAAGGCTAAAATTTAACCCGGCTATACTAAAATTAAACAGGGAGTGTTTTACAGTCCTATTACAAGACATAAAACAACAGTCACAATAAATTCACAGTGTACTTATTTGTAAGGATGTAAAAAGTGTAATTAATAACCCCAAACCAGCTTATCTCTGAGCCAGTACAACACCAAAGCTTTCCCAGGCTCGTTGGAGATTTTACAAATAGCACTGAGAAGCTATTTTAGCTGTCACTTGAGAATTATTTGTCCAAACTGAAAAGTTATTGGTCTTTGTCACAAGTCACAAGACATTTTTTAGTGTTCCACAGTTTTAGTTGACATTACGGAGAGAAAATAAATAAATGTAATCCAAGCTTTCTGGAAAGGGCTTCCATGTGGAAGAACACTTACCATCCACAGATCCGAGTGAGCACTGCACAAGGATCCTTCTCCATGCAAAATACACTGTACCTTCCTATTTTCTACTTCACACTTTCTGTCTGTCACCCTACATAACAAAAGGCACCTGTTCCCTTTAAAATGCCATTTATTTCCAATAGATCGAAGTATAGTTCCGAGTACTATCATTCAAGTTTATTTGCAGTTTTTAAGGAGGAATGCGTAAGGAACGGATATGTCACAAGTGAATCAATACAGATCAGGATGCTCAGTTTGCATCCTTTGGGATGCGTTGCTCACACCTCTTTTGGCTTGCAGAATATTTGCCGTGTATTTCTTCAGAACAAATCCTTCATGAAGTTATCATGTACTTCTAGTTGTGGAAGAAAGACCCTGAAATCTCTTTTCCTCAAGACAAAATTTCAGTACTTAATGAACAGTTCAGTCGAAAGAACAGTTTAGATACATGGGTGAAATAATCCTAAAGTAAAGAAAGTCTTTCAGCCCTTCACCAAATCACTACAGGATTAAAGGATTCAAGCCATTTCTCTTAACTCTCCTTTTCTTTCCTTAATACCAACATCGGCAAACCAATATTTTTTAACCATGAAATAGCCTCTATCTGCCATCTAATTTTTTCAAGCACAGCCAGCATTGAAATAAAGGGTTACAAAGCATTTAACTGTTAATTTGAGATTATAGAGCAAGTCTGATGTTTTTCGGGCTTCACGTCACTTGAAAGGAGAAACTCCATTTGTCATAAGGAATGAAAACCAGGACAGAACAACGTTTGCTATCGCTCTCTCTCTAAGGAATTGTAGGTGGAGTTACATAAACAACAGAGCAACGATCAAAGGGAAATCTTAGGAACCATAATATGCGGAGATATTAAAGGAACAGAGCCTTTTATCTGTTCTGGAGGAAGGAAGTAGAGCATTGAGACATGTGTAATATATAGAATTAAAAATCAAAACCCCGAGCAAGTCCCAAAAGAGACTGACATCAAAACAAGTCTGTTTTTTTCTTAATCTGTTAAAATGACAAGAAAGAACCAAAAATGCAATCTCTCGCAAAAATTATGCTCCATCCCCTGGAAAAGCCAGGCATTCAACTCTATTTTAAGCTGAATTTTTCCCCACATCCTATGAAACAAGCACTGTTCGATCACAGACCATGTCCTCATTCACTGCCAGTCTAACTGAGGCTTACCTTGTCCTCCACTCTGTTCAGCCTGGCACCAATCGTGTTATTCCCTCGATCTTTGCTTTTTTCTGTGGAACAAGAAACATTTTCAAATTAATATATGGTGGTATAACAAAATAGCAGCAAGCCACAACAGGGTGTGTTTAACTAGCCCACCAACACAGTGTAACTAAACACCTTTGCCAGTCTGGTAGTTCTATTCCTTAAAAGCAGCTTTTTGTTTCTTTTTATAGCATTAGCCCACGCCGTGGCTTTTAATAGCCCTTAAGTTTAAGGCACTTTCAACCTTAGTTTTATGCTTTAACCTGGAAGAACAAAACTGTTCCCAATTTAATTAATGTTTCAATTGTGGTTTAAAAACAATCCGCCACTCTACAAAAGACTCCACAGCCAACTTGAACAATGCATTTGGTAACGTTTTATCTTTTTTCCCCCCTATAAACTATATAGAAACATGACTGTGAAAATGACGTTAACAGAGAGTTTTCATTAGCCAGACTTATCGCAAACAAACTTAGTACTTTGTGCTCCTTTCCCAGTCTCTTTTCAAAGCTATCAAAGCTCTATGTGAACATTACTGATTTCATAGTAACTCTGTAATCATAGCACATTAATTTATTGAAAATATGGTGAGTCTCAGAGAGACTAGAGCCAGCATTTTGATAACTTCAGTGAAAGTAGGTACTTCAAAGATTTAAATAAGAACAACCCTATTTTAAGGGTGTTGATGACTAAATATTACTGTGGATGCATAAAGTTCAGATCACAATGGGTTGGCACTGTTTAAAAATGTGTCAACAAAATAAATAGCATTTTCACTAGTATTTTCCATTAATTATATCTTCATCAGATTAACTTTAGACACATCCTTCATATTAACTTACCTGAGACAGAGATAAAAAGAGATGGCTTCCCTATGGATTGGTCCAACCTATATAACAGAAAGAATGATTTTTAGTTTTTATCAGCATGAGCCAGCATCTTCACTTTCTCTAGCTGGAGCGGGGAGAACTCTTCACAAACAAGCAAAGTGAAGTTCAAATAGTCCTGGTTTGTAATGTAAGTAAAGCAGTTGTGTTGGGCTAAGAGTAGCTTGAAATTAAAAAAAATAATAACAAAATGGGGTTAGACTTATATCGGCCTTGAGCTTCTTTAACCACTGTAAAGTTTTACCATGCCCATTGCTTTTCCACATGAACTGCATTGTTTCCTCTTTTCCTTGTTCTCTTGCAGCTTACTTGTTGCATGTATCTGTCGTCTCTTAGTTTGCTCTTAAGTGCAATTCTACCAGGGGAGGTGACAGTATTTCACTCTGTATGTGTAATACAGCCCTTAACATACAGCAATTACAGTGTATAGTCAAAGCTAGCAGGGACTGAGGCAATACATGGAAGTACAATCAAAATTCTAAGTCCTGATAGTCAGATTTTTAAGCTCTTTGCTTTTTCCTTCCTGAGTGAAAAGAAAACTTTACTTGAATGTCATTTCCATAACTTCGCACAGTCCTAGCAATATGGCACCTGTAACCCTGTCAAGATTTTGATCCCCGGCACCAATCACTGATTTATTTACAAACATCCCTCTCCTGGTGTTTAGGGATACAGACACTGAATGTTATTGACATACCTCCTCTGTAATTCCTTGATTCGCACCATCAGGTTGAGGTGGCCCTGTGAATACTGCTCAATAACATCTCGGACATCATAGGGCTTTCTAGCTTGCTGTAAAATAAAAAAACCAAACATTCCTTTAAGCCACAGGATGTAGGAATAGTCTATGGTAATATAGATTTTTTTCAAGAGTAAGCAGTAAGTTCTTTTAACCCCTTTTAACACCGTGTAAATATTTGAGATACTTTGGCTGTTGCCGTGATCACACATTTTTTGTGGAATTACAACAGTTCTGATTTCATCCACCTTTTTGTTACTGCAGGTCTGCATGCCTTTCAAGAGATTATCGACCGAACTTGAGGCCAAAAGAACTTAGGGCCAAAAACATGTATCTGGCACTTGGCTCAAAAGTTTGTAGTCACTCAAGTATCTTCTCGAAATAAGGTTCATACTCCTTGGTCACTGAACAGTAAAGGTCTTTCACATGCGTAAGCCCTTATTCTCAGTCAGCAGGAAGACAGCTGGAGCTCTCAGGTCAGCTCTTACCATGGGAAGGTTAAAGCAGAGCCCTGGCTGAAGGTGCATGACTAATTTCCTCTTCCAAAAAGACTGGCTGAGCTTTAAAATTTATTGGGAAAAACTGGGAAAATATTGGTGCAAGGAATGACCAGGGAGAAAGCCCTGTGCACTTCATACCTGGGAAAACTTTATCTGGCATATCAGTAATAAAAACACTGTTGTGTAATATTAAAGATAAAGAAGAAGACCATAATTTTAAGCAATAAACAAGAAGACTAACTGGAAAGCAAGTGAATGAACTTGTCAAAGTGCAATGACAAATTAAAAATATCTTGATCCTACATCTAAAAACTAGAGTCCAATCAGTGCCAGATCTGCATATGAGAAGCGACACTGAAGCTCTAAAACAACAGAGAAAAGGAGAAGAGTAGGATGTAAACTTCACACATTAGACTGAACAGTAACGCCTAACTTACGATTTTGTAGAAAACTTTTTCTTAAAGATGTTAATCAAATCAGTCAAATGATACAGTAACCATAAATGATACACCAGCAGGTTGAGGGAGGTGATTCTGCCCCTCCACTCTCATGAGATCCCACCTGGAGTACTGGATGCAGCCCTGGAGTCCTCAGTACAGGAAAGACATGGACCTGTTGGAGTAGGTCCAAAGGAGGGCCACAAAAATGATCGGAGGGCTGGAATGCCTCTCCTATGAAGACAGGCTGAGAGAGTTGGGGTTGTTCAACCTAGAGAAGAGAAGGCTCTGGGAAGACCTTATAGCTGCCAGTACTTAAAGGGGGCCTACAGAAAAGAAGGGGAGGGACTCTTCATCAGGGAGTGGAGCGATTGGACAAGGGGTAATGGTTTCAAACTAAAAGAGGGTAGAATCAGAGAAGATGAAAGGAAGAAATGTTTTACGATGAGGGTGGTGAAACAGTGGAAGAGGTTGTCTGGAGAGGTGGTAGACGCCCCATTGCTGGAAATATTCAAGGTCAGGTTGGACGGGGCTCAGAGCAACCTGCTGTACTTGAAGATGTCCCTGCTCACTGCAGCAGGGTTGGACTAGATGACCTTTAAAGGTCCCTTCCAATCCAAACTATTCTATGGTTCTATATTTCTGACTCATTCATTATGCTGTCTATAGATACTCTGTAGATAATTTTCAAGGTTTGGTGAAAACCTTGGTAGCACTGAGTTACAACTTTTCCTTTCTTGCATCTTTTGAGAACAAGGAAAAGTTTACAGTGGTAACTTCTAACATAGCAGATTTTGCATCCCATTTGAGGTCTCGGAAACATTTTGTCATCTGTACTTGAAAAACTGGGATCTCTCTTCACTGCTTAACCTTATTTCACATGCTGCGGGTTTTCCTCAATTCCATGCTGCAAATGCCTTATTTTTTAAGCCAAAGAAAAGTGGGATCGAGTATAATAACCAGGCTCCACCTTCATGGAGTTCCCTGCACCTGCCCGGGAGGTAGCTCCCACATTTTAGGGATCATTACTTTAGGAATTTACGTTTTAGGAATTATTACTTTAATAATATCACTTCATCTAACAAATTATATTTCGGTCTGCCAGATTCCCCAAAGCCAACTGCAAACCTTGGGTGAATGTGATATACTCTCTAGTGGAAGGCTAAATAGGAATGGTAATTGCTTCAATCTAACCAAAGAGTGCACAGAAGAATTCCCAAGAACTCTGGCTGCTTACACACATATAAATCATAACTAACATCCACAAAGAAAGAAATATGATTCAACGATGGCATAAGCCCATAAGTCTTTCCATGGACTAGTACTGTAAACATGATGATATTAAAAAAAAATGAATTCTTGGATTATTTTTATACTATAAAGAAGCAAGAGAGAAATCTCTAAGATCAGCTTGAAAACTCCAGGTTCACAAAAGCTGTTCAGTAAGAATAAAGGTGCAGAGCTTTCTCCTGCCATCCTCATACTCTGATGCAGGTGTCTGACAGTAGAAAGGGAAGGTATGTCCCTGCCTGTTTTTCACTTACTGGGCTGCTTCTTTCCCTTTAAAACAAGAGCCAAAAAGCTGGAGTAAATAGAATTTATGAATGAAATTTCATTTCCGAGTAGGATAGGGTATTTAATAGTCAGCACTGATTATTCTGTAATTACTTCATATTGAAAGCTGATCTGTCAAGAGAAAATACTCTTGATGTTGGCAACCTGTTAGTTTTGTAAAAGGAAAAAAAAAAAACCTGCAGCAGGCTACGTATGAGTATTGAAGAAACAAAAGTAGAAGTCAGCCCCACAGCTTTCCTTAACTGCTTTTCTTTACTTTTGTCCCTCTGCTAATTAACCAATACTTATGGAAAAATCTTCTTAAATGAGTTAAAATTTCCCCGGTCATATACGAAAGTTTTCAAAAGGTGCAAAAGCCAACGCCAAATATTAAAAATGCACCACTGGCCATTGCTGTTCCCTTGTAACTGCATGTGCAGGGAGGCAGACCTAGGAAAGGGAGAGGGGAATCTGTGCAAGGGGAAATTCTGGGAAATGTAACCAAATAACAGGCAAATGAAATGGGTAGAACATCCTTTGAAGCACAGGACACTCTGAACTACATTGTTTGGTACAGCCCAGTGTGGAGATCAGAAAAGATTACACACATTCATGATTCATACCATGACAAATTAATTACATAAGATGATGAATTGTAAGACTGTAAATGCAAGATTTTCCAGTGAAACTGTAACAAACCAGGCAACAGTTACTCCTGTCATCAGTGCAACTGCAGCCTGTATTTTTAGTTTATGCTATGTATAGAATATTTGCCATGGTGAAAAACATAACACAAGTTAAAATATATTTTAGAAGGAAAATGATTTACTCAACAGGAAGAATTTACATGGAAAGAAAAAAAAAAAGGTTTCAAAATGACAATGGGAAAACAGACCAAATCCCTGTTCTCTGGATCTGTGATGGATATCACAGTTGTATCCATGTGCGTAAGTCTTAAGACATTCAGAATCCTTCCTAACTGGAAGACAAAGGTTATTTACACATGAATCTAGCTAATGGAATAACTGAGTATGGTGAAATTCTATCTGAAACTCAGTTGTAAGGTTAGACTGCGCCAAAGACACCTGATTTATAAAAACTATATGAAATTCATTTTTGGTAGGTGGGATGAACAAAGCCTAGAAAACCATTAATTTCTAAGTACTGTTTTCCCTATAATCTGCAGAATGCTTCCTTAACCGTGAGCCATTCACCTGATGTACAGGACTTGTGTTGACTACTACTGGAATATGATCTTTCCTACACAATTTGAAACAGTCCTACAGACTTTACAAGAGCATAAACACATCCATAAAAATGGTATTAATTATTTATAATATTATGCTGGGCTCTTACATGGACATCATCATGTGGACTATATTCAAACCCGGACTTCAAAACAGAGCATAAATTTCTCCCCTTTTAAAGAGGAAATGACACCCAAGCGTGATGCTTCAGAAAGAATTGCTTTTCAAGTCCTTTGAAATGTCTTTGTTTCCCTGTTTAACTTCTCTTTATTTATTTTATTTTTTTTGAAACAGGAAAGCTCTTCTTTCTAACTGACTTTTGTCTTTGTGATGCCATCGTCCCCTGTTATTAATTGGGTTCTTAAAAAAATGTATCTAGGCGAATTTAGGCATACAGGTGTATCCTGCAAACAGCTGGTATAGTTTAAGAACCATGCTGGGTTCATGCTGGGACCTATTTTGCAAAATTTTCCTCTTCCTCTCCTTCTTCCTATGCTTCCCCTTCCCAAAAGCTTCAGAGGCATCTCTAAAAAATACTCCTTTTAAGTGCTGGTCTTGCAATTACTCATGTTCCAGCTAATTTCAAGCACGTCTTAAGTCCAATGGTCTTCAGCTGAAATTTGTTTGGGTTTTTTTTCCAATAGTTATAGCAAAAAAACCCCAAACTCTAAATTTTCTTTTAGGAAGATACATTTCACATAAACAGAGAAACCTTAGAAGGCAAATATCTACCAGAAAACAGCTATCCAGACCTTTTAGATGCTGAAAGATAAATTTTTAAAATGCATCTTGTGCTTTATCTTAATTTCAGATATTCCACTGGAATGGTTATTAGAAACTGTACAGTCATTACTTGGCACATGTTTAAACATTTTAATTTCTTATGATTATTTTATGTGCATACAACAGGACAAAGCAGATTTACAACATACTTTTGAGGAAAGAATAATGACAGCGATTATCTCTTAATTACAGGAGAAATTTTCAAAAGCACCTTGTGGCTTAAATTTCAAGGTGACTTTGTGCATTAAGTTACTTAGGTGCTTTTGAAAACTGTACCTTTGGTGCTCTCCAAATTTTTAAACTCTGTCATAACCTCGTATTCAGAAATTATGGAGAAGTATCAGATATCCCCGATATGCTCCTATTGGGACATTCTGTGTCTGACAAACAGCAGCGTATCACTTGTACGCAGGAGTGACTTGAGATACATTTCACTGCAGCCTAACTGACATTTTTAGTTCCTTAGTAACAGCTAATATTGATAGCTCAGGAAGAAAACAGACTACTAAAGAAGAATGAGAGACAACCTTGTTGAGGAGTTTTGTAGATGGCCAAGACCAGGTCTTTTGCAGATGCGAAAGTGAGAGTACAACTGAGAAGCCAGATTAGCAACTGGGATACGGAGTACAAACAAGTTTTAAGTATGAACTGAATAGTCCCATTCTATTCAGTCAAATGCTTTTTCAGCTTCTATCAAATCATCTGCCGCAGGGGAGTTTCATTTATTTGCCAGGTGGATAATGTTGCACACAGTGTTCAGGCATTTTCAAAATCGGGTTTTGACAAATACCACTTGGGAGGTAGATATATAATGTGTAGATTTCTTGTTTCTAAGCAGTTTAGCTAATACCATGGCAAATATTTTATGATCTAAATTTATGAGAGCAATGATTCAGTAATTACCACAGAGTAAAGGATCACAATCAGGTTTTAGAATGAGAATAAATTAAAGTTTAATGGAACTGGCCGCATTTAGGCAGTTTTTCGCAGAACAGCGGTGGACACATCACTGAAACGGGCCATGTCCCCTGCCAAGTTACAAGTGCTGGCCAGCAAGTGTTAAGGAGCTTCTCAACAAAATGACTATAAAAATTATTTTCAAATAGTCCAGACATTGTACCTTTCTTAATTTTAGTCTAATAAAAATAACAGGCGAAATGTGCTGGCAGAAACTTCGTAAAAGCGCTGCCTCCAAGAAAACCCCAGATATGGGAGATTTCAGCCTAAAATGGTGACTGACTGAATACTTTATACAAAACTGAAACAGATTTCTGCAAAGCTGAGGCAAACTTAGCCATAACTGAGCTCATGAGTTTTAGCAAAATTAAAAGATTCAAAGTAGGAAATTGCTACAGAATTCAGGCAGTGCTTCTGAATTTCGATGAGGAAGTCAGAATCATGGTTTTGAAGTAGCAGCAAGCATCACCTTACAGAAACAATGCTCTCTTGGACTGTTAGCTGTCATCATCATCATCTTTTTGATCCCAAACTTTGCACCCTTCAAGTTTGAAGGAAAAAGGACAACCTCCCTTTTTGGGGGAGTCTAGATTAACGATGGAAAAGCTCTTTAGTCTATTGTAAGCAGTAATGGCGAGGTCATATACAAAAATGGATGTGAGCAGTTAAGCCCCTCTCTTTCTTTGCATTTTCAGTTGTGAAGCCTGTTCTCTGGAGATTGCCCCTTATTAATTAATTTTAAGCAAAGTAATATATTTCTTACATATATATGTATATATTCACCTGGTTTAAATCAAGCTGAAGGCTGTTGACAAGTGTTTTCACTGGATTAATGAAACTGATTTAGAAACCACAGTCTTAGAAAGTTTGCAGTCAGAATTTTTTATTCAGACCAGGCAATGAAGTTAATTAGCTACTGTTAAATGCTTACAGTATCGCAATATCATGGCAAGAGAAGTGGCACACAGGAAACGTATGTCAGTGAAGGCTAGAGGAGTAAAGATATCTCACAACCCGGGAAGGAGGTCTCCTACCTATGCAGAGGGGAGAAGGGAAAAGGAAGGCGAAACCTTCCAATACGCTAACAAATTTCCACACCAGTTTCTTATCAGGACTTCATTATCATTGAGTAAGAGACAGAAACAAGGCTGAGGTAGTATTTTAATCTCTAATCCTACTGACTCAGCATGACAGTAACATACAGCTCAGAATTAATGGAGACATATGAGAATGTTTGCACTGGGAGAAAGAGACAGTGATAACAGAAGGTTAAGGGTCAAGTCCATTAGCAGAAAATAACATTTTAATTCAGACTGCATTTCAGGAGTTTAGCCTACTTCCAGTGCATCCACAGTTGACTAACCTGCTGCTAAACAACCACGCTATTGAAGGAGGAAGAGAATAGTGGGTGTAGCTCACCGTTACTGAAATGAATTGTGTTAGACTCTCTTAAGTTTCTAAAAGAAAAAAAAATTAATCTGGAGAATAAAAGGGTTTATTTAGAAAAGGAGCTTTTTCTTCACAACTCACCTGAAACTTTTTCTTTGCCACAAAATACTGCATCCTACGAATCACCTTAATTGCAGCCCGGTGGTGTTCTCGCAGCCTGTGGGAAAAATGAGGAAGGTGAGTGGGGTGAAAGAGCATCTCCATCCAGACAATAAATATAACAGTCTGCAGTAAATGCTTCACTAACATGTGAATGTGTAATGTAAGTAGTTGCAATTCAGCCTGGCAGCACAACACACTATTATGTTGGCCTTCCCACCTTTCAAGAAGGCTACAAAAATCCAGGATTTTATCTGACCTATGCTATGTTTGCATATATTTCACAGTAAAAGGATGTGTCCACAAAACCTCCTCCTATGTCTTTCCCAGTTTTATTTCCACAAAAAAAAAAAAAGGTTTTAAGTTTCTGCATATTCAGCCATGCACAGCTTTTATACATGGCCTCTCCAGAAATGCAGCTTTTGGGTTTTTTGTGGTTTCTTTGTGTTGTTTTTGTTGCTTTGGTTTTTTTTCCTTAAGTCCTATACAATATGTTTCTTCACTTACACAAACTTGTTTTTCAAAAATTATTTTGAAAAAAACTGTTTAAAAATTTTGTGACTCGTTGACTGCCAAACAATCCAAATGATCTTGTGGTAGCTGGATGCAACATCTAGATACACATGTATCCCAAAACTGAAGTGTAAGTGCATATAAAGACAAAATAATCTGAACAGTCTTTAAACAAATATATCCCCCTGTTCATGAACATGCATATGAACTAAAAACATAATTTAAAAATAATAATTTGTTCTTTGTACTTTAAAATAATAGATTTTCATTGGACCTGAAATTTTTTAAACAGTTCATTAAGAGCACCAGATATTATAAATTTTTCAAAGATCGCAGAAATGATGGGGTTTTTTTAAACATTAAAATACCAACTGAAACATTTAAGCTGTGCTGATGATTGCTCATTCCATTACTCTTATCAAGATGTGCTTGAATGACATTATTCTACAATCTTTACCTCCTTTGTAAATGCATGAACATCTAGTATTTCTAACTCTCATCCCAAACAGACTTCTAGCGATGGCTTTAGGGAAGCAGCAGTAAAAGCAAAGTTAGATATTCCAGATGTTTTATTTTCATAAAATTATTATCAGCAATGCTGACAGAGCAGTAGATAGAGATGTCACTCGGCAGTGCTTTCTGTCCATACCAAACCTGACAGCATTTACACTCACTATGGGCTGGAAAAGTCATATTTAAGTTCTGTACAAGTCTGGGTCTTTGGTAGGCTATAGCATGGTATCACCCAAGCCTCTTCAGTAAATATAACCTAGAATTTTAGTGAGTATTCATGTATTTCCTCAGGATA
The DNA here is from genome assembly GCA_013398295.1 of Chionis minor. Taxonomy (NCBI): domain Eukaryota; kingdom Metazoa; phylum Chordata; class Aves; order Charadriiformes; family Chionidae; genus Chionis; species Chionis minor. The sequence goes on along the minus strand of VZSF01007657.1, from coordinate 352,080 downwards.
AATTTCCACCAGCAAACAGAAGTTCTGCATGTGCGAATGGTGGATGACTGTCCTCTGAAGAGCATGGCAAGTGTAGCTGGGGCATTCCCTTTCTGAAAACTCACATTTTTACTGGGAAAACAGCTTTCTGCAAAGCCAAAAACAGAACCAAAAAAAGCTCTCACTTTCTACTTGTAGATACTGCTCTCAGGTGGTTTCTTTCTGTTACAGAAATTGTTCAGATTTAGCAATCACAGAAAAGATTACTTTCTCTGGTTACAGTGTAAAATACAGTCGCTTTTCAAACTAATAACGTACAGCTTTTCACCACAGGTCTAGAGATCGCTAAGACTGTAAGTGCATTTATCTAAAGCAACTGTGCCTCAAAAATTATGCACCGATGCGTGAACCTGCCGCTGGGTCTGTATAGGGAGGCCCTTCCCCCTCAACACCACACCAAGGTGTCTCAGAGAGACTCTCACCAGGTCCCTGCTCCTGCAGATCTGACTGCAAGATCATGGCTCGCGTTATAAAAATGGAAATTTGCTCCTCCTAACTGGGATGGCTGCCTGTTTGGATCAAGTCCCGGTGGACGGAGTGAGCCTAATGCCACTTCATGGTACCCCTGGTTCTGTGAGCCCTCGCTGCATCACTCTGCTGCTAGGGACAAGGACGACTTCCCCAAAACCCAAAGGAAATAAAGTGTTCGGGTTTTTTAAAGTTCTGCTTCACAGAGACGGGAGCCAAAAAGACAAGCACTGCTTAACTTGCTGTTAAATATCAAAGGTGTGAAAATGTAACTGTCACGCAGCTATACATCGCATACAGAGATGCACACAAAAACATCTTATGACAAAGAGAAATAAATTTCAATTGCAATAAAACTGCTTGTAGTATTTTGGTTTATGCCTCATTTTGCCTGGGGTGTTCTTCACAGTCCATTATTTCTGAGAAAAGTATTTTTCTTTGGGACAGATGGTCACTAGTAAAGCACACCAAATCCCTCATTCTCTATCCAAATGACGGGTCTCATCTATAAGCAAGACAGATAGATAATAAAAATTATATTTGCCATTCGAAAAAATAACAAAACTGTACCACCAAAATGGGTTTCCAATGCAGCTATTTTACATCAGTCATTGTTCAGTGCTAACGTGAACTTCCATGACAGGAGGGAAAGTTAATATTCTCATTTTATTCCTTCCCATTTCCAGCTCCAATAGGAAACCTTACAGTAAGCTTGTTTCTGCTTATGCTGTAAAATCTAATTCTGCACAACAGGCTGTCCTGATTCCCCAAGATTAAATGCTTCTGCGATGAGGGAAGGGAATAAAGGATTTAATTAGTAGCCAAGGTTATGATTCACGGTTGTTTGATCTCTTTCGCAAACTGGTAACAAATGCTTCAGTAAATTGAGAGCTTAACCATTAACTGGCGCTATTTGTTTGTTCAGCCACTTGTGACATCTCTGAATTCTGGTTACAGAATGGCTGCCTGCAACCTCTGGGTCTATACAGCGTGCTTAGGTGCCAGATAGCCACTCCAGACGTTACCGTCCTCAGAGCAAGAGTTTCATAAAAACACGGTGATTTTTTTAGGAGTGTGGTGGCAAATGACATCATCTGAGCACGTTTACAGACAGCAGCAGCATACCTTTGCTGTGCGGGCAGCCCCACAGCCAGCAGGAGATGCCCTTTGGAGAAGTATCATCCTGCAGAGCCAGTCTCTGATGTCAGGGTCACCCTCCCTCTGTCCCTGTGGAAGGGGTTTTTAGGGACTACCAGGATACTCCAGAGACCCCGCCAGCTTCAGCGTAGCATAGCTTCAGCAGACAAGGTTTTAGCCCTTTTGTTAACGAAGCTATTTTCCTTTCCTGATTGTTCATCAGGTTTTAAGCCTCACCCTCACCATACCCAGTAATCTCATGATAACCGGCAGTTGAAGGGACTTGCCAGTCATCGAGTGATTCCAATAACCATCAGCATATATACCTTCAAAAATAAACTGAATCAGTTTGTATGCCCATAAAATCAGGCTAAAGACTACTGCTTCCAATACTGGACAACATCTCAGCCTGCAGCTTTTTGAAGAAAAATCGTCAATAGCTTTCACTGGTTACCAGTAATTTTCTCTCTCAATGTGAACAGGACATTAAGACCACCTTGAACACAGCACATACTACATGATATTTCCCGTGGCCTTAAACTCATAGAAACAGGCCCCGAAGCCACCAATGAAGCCATAACATTGTCAGAACCCATAGGAATGATCCAGAAGGGTAAAAAAGGATATAACAACTCATCAACAACAGGAAACCATCCTGGTGGTACATAGGGTCAATAGATTAATAAAACCCTAAATTATTTGTAGGTATAAACTAGGTTTGCTTTATTTGTGCATTGGAAAAGTAACCTGTTGCGGATGCAGGCACTCCTCAAAGCATAAGAAATAAGGATAAAAAAAACCCCAGCAACAAAATACGATGGATTGAGCACTCACATTGCAAAAGAAAGACTGACAGAATAAAATGACTAGAAATCATTAGTTTTTCCTGCCTCCTTTTGTTCTTAGGATACTTAACCTACAAGGAGTCATTTGGAGGAAATCTGATCTCTTCATTAGTCCATCAGAAGTCTGGGCTGGAATTTCACGTAATTTGGAAAACAAGCATGTTAAAGAACTTCAGGTAATTTTACAATGTTCCCATTTGGTTGGAAAGTTGTTATACAGTTATAAATGATCAAAACTATTGTAACGGAGCCATTTGTACATTTAACTGCAATATTTTTCATTTTTCACCACACAGCCAGCCAAAACCTCAATAGGTTTCGCAAGGTGTGGCTCATTCCCCAGTCCCACACTCACAGCCACAGTGAATGTCACCGGCTTCAGCCAACACCCGCCTGCCTCCTTCTCGCAAGGGGATCTGCAGGGCCACCCCAGAGGAACGCTTTCTGGGACCAAGGCTAAGATTTTTGGTTACAGAAAACAAATGACTTTTCAAAAAAAGAAGTAAGTGGTTGCATGGTTTGGTTGGTTTATGTTTCAACAAAAACAAAAACTTTTTTTTTTTTTTAAACTGAAGTTCTAGGAGATTAATCTCTATTGTGAAATACAGTGTGAAATACAGTTTTCTTCACTAGAGAACAAGAAAGGAAAAACAATTACTAATTAGAAATATATATTGCCCTTACAAAGCTGCTGAATTTTATATCAAATCCTTAGTAACGCCATTAGAAGTTTGTTACCCTTTTCATCTCAGGAAGGTGTTCAACATATTATTTTTGTGTAACAGAAAAATTAAAGCAACAAGACAGAGGAAAGATGCTGCTAATTTCCTATTTGTAACACTTGTCTTTTTGTTCATTTGGGCAACATTTTATTATCAGGACCATAATGTCTGCCACAGACCTCCCAACGTACATGGATGCTGATATCATTGGAGTTAAAAGGTCAATGCTGTCTATTCAGAACGAGTTTAGCAAGAACAAAAACTCAGTAGGAGAGAGACACAGATTTATAATATCTTTTACAAAATGCCCATTTCTCAGTAAACCTAGCACTGATTTGAAGTTAAGCTCAGTTTTCAAACATATTTAAATTCTCTGCAGTCATCTTAAATTTCTGACTTAGGACAGAGCTGAAGTATTAAGAAGGAAGGCTGAAGCCGGTTGGCCTGAAGTTCTTGGCACTAATCATTATTTAGACTCGAACTTTAACTTTAACACATCAGATTTTAATAATATGTTGTGCATGTGAAGTGAAATATTTTTTCCATTCAGGCACTGAAAAGCATTCCTTGTCAGAGAATCTGGTGGATGAGATTCAGAGTAACTACATTAAGCCATTTCATTAGTGCATTTAAGTCTAATGAAATCTTTCATCATTAGTCCTCCGGGCGCTTTTGGTATAGAATTTGCGGTGGCTCAAGGTTATTCTTGTCTTTTCACACATTCTTTCATTCCCTGTCCATTACAGTTGATGGAAGTTTCGACATACTGGGCAACATTTTAGATGTGATAAATTGGAAGGGATTGGGTTGCATTGCTGTGTATTCTCTAATAGGAAATGCTTGATCACCATACCCAGGAACAAAATCACAATCACTGATTATTTCAAACAACGTGAGCTGCCCAGCTTTTCCTGTCATTTGTTAATAGAGCTTGGCAACTGTTGTTTGCCATCATCATGATATGTTTATCAGGGGCTTTCAAAATATACCCTGGCCCATAAATGATTCACAAAAACCATCTTAAAGACAAACCAGTAAAAGCTGCCCAGAAGTGTTAGAAAAGTATGACAACACTTTGAAGAGCAAACCAGTTACAAAACTGAAGGGATTATAAATGGGCTTCAGCCGAGCTTAGTGTTTACATAAATGCTCCCATAACATTTTCAATGTATGAATGTGTTTATTTTTAACAGACAAACATTCTTTACTAGACCCTGCCCTCTGGACTTCTCATCCATTCGTGAAAGTGAAGTTAGAAACTAGTGACAAGCCAAATGAAATGAGTCCACCTATCCCCCACAGTCCTCACAGGTTTAAATGCAATAGAAATGCAGAAATAATAGATATAATGTAGAACGAGGAGGACCACAAATAGCAAGAAACCTAGATTTTTAAAACTTCTTTGGTCTTAGCAGTTAGAGGCATTCTAGTAACTACTGGAGAACAAGTAATCTGGTTATGAAAGATTGACATCTACTGAACTCCTATTTGTGCTTGCAAGTTGATCATGAACAGGTAAGATTTCATCAAAAGCATTTGTTCTTCTAAGCACTGAATAATTCAGTGTCAGCAGGAAATGATTTCTAGGAAGACCTTTGATTAATAATTTCGATAGAATAGTAAGTTTTGAGTGTTTAATTTTAAAAATAGGAGCTGCTTTGACTTAAATGCACGTGTCTCATAGTGCAATTTCTGTTCCCTACCTAGGGGAATGCAGACGCTGCCTTCCCACAGGAGTATTAGTTGTTATAAACTAACAAATTGCTCTACAAGAATACTCTGTAAGGGTACTGCCAAATTCACTCTTTTGGTGAACCCTTCAGCCAGTAAACATCTTAGTTATTATTTACTGAATGTGAACATAGCCCCAGGGGAATTAGCTTAAGCTGAATTAACATTTGTAAGCTCCTCCCCCCACTGTGTCTTCTCCCAACTATCTCTGGTTGGTCTTTTATTTGTCTAAAATATGTAATTTTAAATCCACAGTCATCTTTTAATGGATTTGTATTTTATTTTACAGCAGCTTTCATGTCTCCCTTCTCAAAAGTCATGGGCTTAACTCAGAAATCCTTTCATGTAGTTATAGCAATCTTCTTTTCTCCACAAATAGTCTGGTTTAGCTTGGTTTGTAGATTTTTGAGAGATGTGAAAAAGAACAAGTTTAAAAAATAACATTGCCTTTGGTGGATTTTGATATTTTAATATCTTCAGTTAATAATAACAATAGCCTACTACTATAAGAAATGTTTTAAAAAGGGAAAAAAAAAGTGTAGGTTTTTCAGAGTCACGCCATTATATATAAATGTATATAAATGGGGGAAGCTGTTGGAAAGATGCAGACTCCCCACGGGGTGTGCAGCTCCACAACTACAACTCGGAGCGTGACATGATGTCCCCTGCTCTCAGCAGAGCTGTAACACTGGTGTACAGCTGCAGAAGGGCACACATGCTGCCTTCAACACAGCAGTGGGGATTTTCTCCTGCTTTGGGAGCCTTTGCGCAGCTGGTGGGAAATCTGATCGGCCACATTTGGCAGGTCAGGAAGAATCTTGAGCCCTCCACTGGTGATCTGGGATGGGTGTCCAAGGGGCAGTGGGGAAGCAGGAGGTGGGGGTTCATACGGAAAGGGGAAAACAAGCTCAAATGACTTGACTTGTTTCAGGCACTAAGAGCAGTTTGAGACTCAAAGTGACTTTGGAAAATACAGCTCATCAGTCTAGCCCTTTAAAATATGCTCATCTCAAGGTAATCTGAAATGAATATTTAACTGCAGGCCTGAGAAGGGAAAGAACCATTGCTGTCCTGACCTGGAGTTAACACAGGTGAAAATAATAATTGCTATGTGGGTCAGCAAGAGATGACACAAAGCACAGAAGTTTTTGGAAGCTGTTTTTCTGATAGGGAACACAAGTCTCACAAGGGGCTTGGTTTAATAACTCACCTAAAATATAAACTCTCTAATATCTATACTGCTGCACAATGACGATATCGCTGTAACTCAAGGTGGATCACTTTACAACAGAATTTTCAAGAACAGCTTTCTGCAAAGCATTCATGTGATGCTGGGAGACTGGACACGGGATAAGGAAGATAAACACACCATTAAGAGCAAAGTTTTCAGGCATGCCGACTCTGCTCCATCTCCAGTTGTCCCTCTATTTCCCAGCATATCTTGACAAACAAAACAAAAATGGCTTCCAACTAAACAGAAGAGGATCCAGAATAGCGAAAGGGCACAGGATTCTGGAGTGCAGTGCTTGAATTTGTACACCTTCTCTTGAGGGAAACGGTCCAACACATAGTATGCCTAGAACCAAGACAAATTGCTGTAGCTACAATAAAGATCATGCGTACATTTTCAGCACTAATCATGTGCTGGGGCAGATGTAGCATCAGAGATTTCCTTTGTGGTCTGCCCACAATGAAACTAGCTAAGAACACAACCCTTACTATAAAAGTTGGGTTGAAATCAGGCAAGAGCATGAGATTTCTCGTCCATCCTGAATTGCCATTGCTGTATGTTTTCACAATTCTGATTTTACAATTCTGTCTGTTGCCAGGGTATGAAAAGTTGTGCAAAGGACATGGGGAAAAAAATAGGAGGGCAAAATTACTTTTGGAAGGGAGTGAAATGAGAGAAAGCAGGACAAATATAAAAACCAGTCCCCATTTTCTCAGAATTGGCTGTTGTGCCCCAACTTTGGTGATATCAATACAAAATACCAATTGATATTGATACCCATATCAAATCACAGTGAACCTTTATTCAGCTCTTCAGCCTCTGTTTCTTGTTGAGCCAGAAGGCAGTTGCTTTTTTACATGGTTTCAAGGCCAAGCAATTTTAAAGTAACTAGACACAAATGAGATCACAGATAAGTAAATAATAATGTATGGCATTGTCTTACAGACATAGTCTGACACGTTAAACTCCTTTTCTAAAGAAGCTGAAGACAGAACACAGTGGTACTGTAGTTCAGTGCACACGGAAAGCCATGGATATTATTTTGCAACATTTGGTTAAGAGCAATCTTTCCAGATTAAAAAAATATTTTGTGCAGAGCTTGTCATTCATGGCTCTGAATAATACAAGGATACGCAGGACTACAATCAGTGGTACTAGGAAGAAATAACCATCTTGCCTGCGGTTACTTGCCTCTCTATTGTTGGCCTATTAAACTTACAGTAACCTTTGAATATTAAACTGGCTGATGTGTACACTGCTTCATTATTCTAAACAAGCTGTTAACACCACACGGCAGCTCTTTGTTGTATTCATCATAAGGGGTTACAAGACCACTACAAACTCAAGGCTGAGTTTGGCTTTTCTCTTTGGCTTAAATTGCATTGCCCAGAACACACATCAGGTACAACCTGTACACAACAATATATAATGCCAAGTATGAGATGTAAAATCATCAAAATTATGATCAAGTCATTAAGAGTTCTCAATTTGTTTCCACTCTACATAATACTTTAATATGCTAATTTAATACATGCTGTATCCCACATCTTAATCAAGATTTATCATGTAATACTACTAATAGCATCTCATTTAACCTTTCGTTTTGACACAAAAGAAATAAGCTTTTATCAGGTCAACTACTGAAACAGTTCACAGGGGATCCATGGAAGGTCAAAACAATATTGCATTGCTACTTATTTAACCTCACACAATTACATTAGCCAGAAGCTCCTTCATTTTTTCCCCTCATCTCAGTAATATGTGTATTTTTAAATAATGGTAAATAGAGACAAAAAAGTTGTTTTTTCTTTGTAAAACAAATCATAGGCAAGAAGTTAGATTCACTCATACATCCTCACAAGTTCAGGCTATTCTACCAAGGCAAAGTATGCAAATCAAGAGAGTATCTCAGCTGTTCAACACAGATGAAAGTCATTACACAGTTGTGACTGACAAATAAAGCAGCTCTTCTGTTGCAGAGACAGAAATTACAGCAGGAAAAAATACCTGTAAGGAAAAGGCCATTGACCTGAATAACAGTATTTACATTCCCAAAATCAGTGATAATACTATTTCAGAAATCCTAACGTTTTCCATGAGATGATGGGCAAACTCTCCTGACGTTTAACAATGAAAAACAGAAGATGGATGTCGCTGCTGTGATGCTGTTTCTAAGCAGAACAGATTCTGAAATCATACTGTATCAAAAAAATACCCCATCATTGCCATAGAAATCAACTGAAAAACACGAGGCCAAATTCTGCGCTGATTTACACCATGAGACACTAGAAAGTTCTGGAAGCTGATGGACTGTTGGGTCACCATGGCTTCTGGCCTGCCATCACTATAAGGGCTCTAGATGTAACTTCTGCAGAATGATATAAGTGTCTGCTCAGAGCTGCACTTTTTAGTGGGTGTATCCTCCAAAAATAAAGTGAGAGAAGACTATAAACATAAGGGTATTGCTACAGTTTGTGTAAGCCACAATGAAAAGCATGGCAAACCTTGAACAGATAGCATCAGGACAAGGGGACTTCCCTTCCTGTGCCAATGCCATCACTTCGGGGAAAAAAAAAGCAGTTACAAATGTAGTTCAAAACTGCAATTTTTGCAACTGGAAGCATTCTCAAGGATTTGTTATTTTACAATAGTGGAGAAACACATGGGATTTCAACTTGTGGAGAACAGCCTTTTCCTATAAATCACCGAGCGTAATCTGAAACCTAGAAACAGCGCAGGGGCTCACATTTATGGATTTAAAACAGATGAAGAGCAAGCATGCTCTTAACCCTTTCCCCATAATTTCTTCCCAGTACAAAATGAAAATGAATATGCAAGCACTGAACAGAAATTAACTTGCTAAAAGTCAAGATGAATACAATTCTGTAAACACCAAAAACTGCAGCGCTTTGACCGACTTCCCTAAGGACACAAGCGCAGAATTGTCCTAAAGCAAAGCAACATAAACCAGTTAGAGCATAATCCACTATTCGGACTGTTCTTTCATCAACTTTTATTTAAGCAGTTTATCTTGTTGAGATTAGGATCTCTCTTACAGAGCAAGACCTGGCAAACACAGGCCTCTGGTTTTGAATATCAGGCTATATTTCACTGGGAAAGAAGTAACTAGCAGCTTGTCGTCTCACCGTAAGGTTATAAACTCCTTAATCAGGCAACAGGAGAACTAATACTAACACATTAGCAGTAATTTCTCTTCAGAAATATGTAAGAGCATTAAGACGATAAAGAGCATTTACTTATTGTCTTTTAAGATTCCCCAGCCATTTCCCTGTCATTTTAGCCTTTCTTACGGCTCACTGGACAAAAAACCCCCCCAAACTCAGCATAGCCTGTTCAAACTTGAATCCTAAGATAGTTTTTTTTTTTTTTTTTTTTTTAAATAAAAAAACAGTGTGAAAGAATTGATTGGAATATCAGCAGTGCCAAGAAGCATTAGTCTATATACCTTGTCAGTCACAGTTCCAGTACTTCCAGAAATTCACTCACACATGAGACACAATGGTATGATTAAAAATACAAATCTGCTCAGATTGAAATAAAGTATGACGGTATGTCATGTTAAATCTCTACACCAATGTAATATTTTAAAGCAAATCCTAAAGCAACCAACCCAGGACAGTTGAAAAGAGAAGAGGAGAGATAATTTTAAGCTCACTGCAACATCACTCATCTGCACACACAATATTTGCCCATGGTAATCCAACCGCTGTCCCTTTATTGGCTGCGGTTCAGTGAAGTGGTACTTTTGTCCATGTTTCCTGATGAAAAGCTAGGGTGTTTCTGTACTTCAGTGAAAAGCAGCAATTCATAGGAAAAAGTTCTCTAAAATGGCAATGATGGGCAGCTGAATCTTTTTAAAGTGAAGAAGTAGCTACCTGAGAACATAACACAGCATGAAAATGAATTCAGTCTTAGCTACTGGGCATGTTGTGGGAGTAGCCAAAAAAAACACAGTCATGGCTAAAATTTTGTGCAACAATAATCAGAGAGACAACCTAAAAAAACCTAAGTCCTTTTTTTAAAATAGCTTGCTAAAACTGCTTTATGTAATTGTACTTGCAGAGAAAGATTTGGGGAAAACAGTGAATGCAAGAGAGAATTTATGTTATTAACACCACTCTCTCTTATGACTGACACTCGATATGTCAAATCATGTGTTAGGAAATCTCAGTAACCAGAACAGTCACCACAACTTTTTTTTTTTAAATTGTTTCAAACCAAAGATTGACTTTTTCACAAACTCATACCTGAAAATTTAACATCACACCCTCAACTTCATCCTGTTATTGCTACAAGTTTTTAAAGCCATAGTCCCATTTCAAATATGACCTCACTTGCTTCATGTCCTGCCGACGCTTAGATCAAGATCTCATCCTTGTCTCTTGTGAGCCCAAGCTCATATTTGTATACAGACACTTATAGGTGTCCCCACTGGGATTTCCAAAGATGTCTATCAGCCCATCTAATTATGCTGGGATACGTAGTTCTGAAAAATCTCATGAGGTACCTAAATAATTGCAATAATCTGACCTGTTCCATACATAACCAGATGTGCAAATCATATGAGTATAAAGGAAGAAGCACTTTGCAGCTTGAAAGTCACTAAAAGTATGGACTGTATCACATTTGCTGAATTATGTGTTCAAAACAGCTAGCTAGATAAACCCTTCTTTAAAGTACATCCTGTGCAAAAGCTCTGGCCACAAGGTACCGAGTTGCTTTGAAGCGCCCCCATGTCACCAAGGCAGGTGTAGGACCTGATGTGCCCCAGTTGCCTTACTGAAGTCAAGGGGAGAACATGCACCTGAACTTACACACTTGTTTAGCATATCAAGGGATCAGTAGAGCCTTGAAAAATTTGTACATGTAAGAAGATTTTTAAGATAGCAATTATAGATTATATATTTAGGAGAGTTCTAGATACACACTTACTATCTAGGTTCATATCTTTTGAGTGGAAAATCTGAACTGAAACATGCAACTTCTCCTATTCTATCTAATATACTCTGCTATTACTATTGCAAAAAGACAGGAGAAATTTTATGAGCTGATATGCTGGAGACAGAAACTGGCTGGGACTAACTACTCTGGTATGCGAACTCCAGTTTCTTTCTGTGGCTTCAAAGCACAAGCACAGCTCAACAACATATATTTTGGCCTAGAATTGTTCTCTACTAAGTTAGACATGGAAAAGAGCATGTGTTTTAATTACTTTCTCCCTCACAATTCAGAAACTGTTAACAAGCCTGTTGCACCTTTCAACTTAAGTTCTGTTACATAGAAAAAAAAATATTCCACTTAGTATTCCTACCTCATTGTTTAAATATGCGATTATGTTTACAGAATGATTTACAGTCAAGTACTTTCTTAAAAATATCACCCCACTTCATAACTTTACGGTTTTGCAACACACATTTCTGCAAAGCAACGTTTCCTTGATAAGGGTTGAGCATCAGCTCAACTACAGTCAGCACAGTGGGTAGGAATGTCTTGATCCTGGCCAGTTTTAGGTGGGCTCTACTTACTCTAGAAATCTTTTCTTCAGTGTTGTCGATACAGTCAAGGAATCCAGTATTCAAAGAACTAATATGACCATGCATTTCTCTTGGCAGTATCAGCCAAGATGGAAATGAAAACTAAGCTACCAATGTCCAGAAGAGTGACTACAGTCCAGACATTCATTCAAGGGAATGGAATACTAGCAGTGGAATTAAGGAGGGCTCAGCATTGCCACCAGGTGTTACACCTGTCTAAGAATCAGGCAATTCCCACCTCAAGATAAACATTGTACATCATACCACAAAACACAAGGCAAACGTTACCTAGGAAAGCAGACAGATAATCTTGCTTGGCTGTGACACTGTGAACTACTGTGGTAATTTACCTTTTTTGGGTGTGAGATAAGATGTATATAACACAAGTGTGTATACATACACGCCTCTCAAATGTCTTACCTGCAAAAGAGGTAGAATCAGAAGCAATTGGCCAAACCTTCAGCTGGTTCAAATCAGAGCCCCACCGATTTAAGTAGGGAAGCAAGTCTGACAGTCTTATTTAAAAAGAGCACTACATCAGCTCTTATCCCCTCTTTTTCCTCTGTGCCACTATGAGCCAGCTGTCTTCCCTAACTGCAGTCCTTCATGTTAGCTCTTGGCCACTCTCTTCTTCTTCTCTGACTTTCCTACGCTTCCAATTACCTTTTTCTCCCCTTCACCTTTACGTTTTCTGCATCTGTCCTATGGTTCCTCTTCTCTGTTGTATCAGTCACAAGTTATTTATCTCCAACGTGACTCAGCAATGCGTGCTTGCAGCCAGTGAGGCCAACCATATCCTGGGCTGCATCAAAAGAAGAGTGGTCAGCAGGTTAAGGGAGGTAACTCTCCCACTCTTCTCCACTCTGGAATACTATGTCCAGCTTTGGAGTCCTCAGCACAGGAAGGATGTGGACCTGTTGGAGAGCCAGGAAGATGAGAGGAGAGCTGGAGCACCTCTCCTATGAGGACAGGCTCAGAGAGTTGGGGCTGTTCAGCCTGGAGAAGAGAAGGCTCCAGGGAGACCTTATAGCAGCCTTCCAGTACCTAAAGGGGGCCTACAGAAAGGATGGGGAGGGACTCTTCATCAGGGAGCGTACTGATAGGATGAGGGGTAATGGCCTCAAGCTGGAAGAGGGTAGATTTCGATTAGATCTCAGGAAGAAATTCTTTACTGTGAGGGTGGCAAGGTACTGGAACACGTTGCCCAGAGAAGCTGTGGAGGTCCCATCCCTGGAAGGCCAGGATGGATAGGGCTTTAAGCAACCTGGTCTATTGGGAGGTGTCCCTGCTCTGTATCCTGAATTCCACTTAAAAATCCTATTAAATGTCCTATAGTAAGCAACTACTAGGTTATCATTATAGTTAATGTCACATCATTAACGCTGTTTTAAATATGAACTGACAGCCTGGTCATAAAGCAAGGAAAAACCAGCTGATAAATTGCTTGAAATTCAACCAAAACCAGACAAATAGCAAACAGATTTGGGTAACGGAGGAGAAGACTACAGGTGGAGACTCCACCCTAGAGTGCCATAATGGGAAGCTGTTAAAAATCAATGTTTCTTTGCTGGCTTACGCCAGCTCCTCGTGGGCAAAAAATGCCTGGGGGACAGCGTGCAAGACATGGTGACTCCATTGTGCATTTCCGAGGTCAGGGACTCAGCAATGACTTTTTCCAAGCCAGGTTTGGTGTCTGGTGGCAAACAGCTCTGTGGAGCTGCGACTGCTGCTCGTCCTGTGGGCAATTTATCCCTGTAGCAGCACCAGTGTGAGAACTTTTCCTGTAAAAAGTTACATCCCTTAAGAGCCGCGGGGCTTGTCGTGCAAGGCAAATGTGCTCTTCGCAAGTAACTGAGAATTTCAGCCTCTAGTACTTCTTAGTAACATTGGATTTTTTTAAACATACTAAATAAATTCCTAAAGATGCAGACAGACAACTAACTACAAACCACTTTGGTAAATCCTACCAATTACCCATCTGTCTCAGATTTGCTTTATACCTGTACAAGTCTGGTCTTTAATTCAAACAGAATTAATTTCTCTTAATCTCAGACCAAACCAGAAATAAATGGTTTGGTCTTTGGGAAAGTCTTGGACTTTTTACATTTGAAAAGGTTTAAGTACCTTCACAGTATTTTTTCTGTTCGCAAACTAAGACCTAAAGCACCAATGATGAAATGCCACAATAAAGAACATTTTCACAGAACTTCCCATCTGAACTGGAAGCAGGAAAAAACAAACAAACAAAAAATCAGCTCAAACTCTTTTCCCACAAGATATTCATGACCCAGTTTGAAAACCCATGAGATTTGGATGAGTCTGAGAGACTGCATATGAGACGATCTTTACTCAAATCACTGAATGTTTATCCACTGCTAATTGTATTGCAAAGACTAAGATGATACTGCTCTCTAGAACAGATTATCAAATTGGTATTGTTTGTCCTATAACCAGACAGCCTCTGCCTAGGTTTAAGTGGAAGTCTAAATATCCCGACGTATATTTTCCTCCCTGTTTTCTACGTTTAAGTTCTCTTGAACAATATTTACATGTGTTGTCTGTGTGCACATGTACATAAACCAGAAAAAATAATGCAATGACAAACAAATTATTTATATTTGGATAATTAGGTGACTACATTGAATTTGTGCTGGTTTTCTTCATGTAATTCCTTTTTTCTCCAGCAGTATGGAATGCCCTGAAATGTTTTATCTTTCAGCCACTGACACCTCTAGCTGCTGCTTTCCAAGCACATATTAATACCAAGCAATTAGGGCAATTATTTGTTTACAGCCAGGCATAAAATAAAGGGCACATAAAATGATTTTTCATATTAGAATATTTTCCTGAATCTGGGCAGAACCAAGCGCTGTTATGATGTATATTACTGAACAGCAACTGCAGGGTCCTTAAACAATACTTGCCCCTATGATTCACATTCAGATGAATAAAATTCAAGTGCTAATGGGCTAAAGACAGTTTTTTATAGTACAAAGAGCTGTCCCAAAGCTTGCTTTTGTTCTAATACTTGACATTATTAAAGCAAAGCACTGTAAAAGTTCATCTTCAATTACAATAATGGGCATTTCTTGAACAATTATAGCTGCATCACAAATTAATCTATGTCCAAACTATACTTGGACAGGCCTTTACCATATTGACTCCTTACGAAATAAGTATATCTAAGGCAGCTAAAAAACCCTATCTAGTTTTCAAAAGACAGGTTTTTTTATTATTTGGAATTTCAGAATCATGAACTTCTAGATAAAAAATGGAATCTTGCTTCCTTTCATGTTAAACGGTACACCACAAAATGATTTATCAGTAGCAGCAGCACAATCCTTACAGTTTTAACAGAAAAATACTTTTATTTTCTTTCCCTGTGTGTGTATATAAACATACATATATATGCTTGATTATTGTTGGAGTGCTCCTACAGTCAGTTCACTTTTTTTTTAGTTAAGGAGAATATTAAAGCAGTTGGTTTGAAGGAAAAAAAGAAGTGGAATACAAAATGGAGGAAATTCTGTATGCTGTAAATGAGGTCAGGCCCTTTCAAGTTTTTTGATTCTTGAAAGGATTTTATATACAGGACCAATGTGTAAGCAACAGAGTGCTTTTTTGAATTTGAATGTCCAAAAGACAGAAGTTCAAGTATCCTATTCAGTTAGTGGCAATTCAGAGAATTTAAGTGAGATAGCTAAAATAACTGGTATGAATCCACTGGAACAAAAAATCTGCCCTATTATGTGTTACTCGTTTATGTTACTCAGTTACTAAGACAGCCTTAAATAAAAACATGTGGATTATATAATAACATACAATTGTTTAGTTTTTGTAATGTACTTTCACCTAAGTAGATAACTGGCAACCAGGACTGAACATGAGAACTTTTGACCTGAAAGCACATATATTTTTTTTTTAATTCAACAAGAACATACTCTCTCTTTTCTCAAGACTTCAAACAATTTACAATGGTAATGAATTTTTTAGTAAAAATCTGTGCTTTGGGAAGATTGAATAGTTCTTGGAAGCTCAGGAAGGGTACTCAGCATGGTGGTATCTATCTTTAAACAGGAAAAATGACAACATAGATGCTGGCATTGCCAGTGCTCAAATCAGCATTCAGTAAGTACCAAATGTATAATCCCCTGTTAGTGAAAAAGAACCAAGGGAATGTGAAAAAGAGGATTTATGCTTTGTTTTTTTCACACATCCTAAACTTAAGTGTTCAACTATACACCATTTCTTGAAAAGAACATAAAAGGCAGAGAGGTCATAACACAAGAGGGCATGCTTTAAAATGATTTCTCATCTTCATCCATTTGCAGAGAGCTGTTTTGCTGTTTTTTCACGAGGGTTAGCACAGTTCCGTGATGGGGTAAAATCTTGGCCTGCCAAAGTCACTAAGAGTTTTGCTATTGACATCAGTAGGTTGGGATTCCTATTATCTTTAGATACCTGGATAGCTGCCTGAACATCTGCTGAAGTTGCCTCTAAAAAGCCAAAGTGCAGCGTTTAGAAATACTGAGATCTGCTGGTGAGGATAATTTAATCCCGTTAAAAGAAACTTACAAATTAAGGGTTCACTAGAAGTTGCTGTGCCTGACTTGTTTGGTAGATTTTTTATAGAGAACTCTCATTTCAGAAAACATAAGCGAATACTTTCTTGCTTCACATAACCACCTTTTTCCAGACCCCTGTCAGAATGTGGTATATTAAGCAACTTGTTCAAGATTACACAGGAAGCCTGTGGCAAAGACAAGAATTCTGAGTCCCATGAAATTATTTGAACACCACCTTTTTTTTTTTTTTGAAATACCAATCAAGAATAAGAACACAAGGAAAAAAGAGGGAGCTATATACTGATGAACTAACAGTTTTCTAGCCCAACATTTCCTACAAGCACAATGAATTGAAGTGCAAAGAAAACAGTGTACATGCACGCATGCACAAACATAAAACAGGTAATTTCCCAATTTATGCTCAGTTATATGTCAGTATTCAGCCATAACATATTCAAGGCATCTCTGCTTATAAAGGCACAAAGACCAAGCGGTGGTCTGCACACGAAGAAAGCCCTGGTTTATGGTAAAAGCCAAAATGAAAAGCCAAGTACACCACTGTGTCAACTCTCAAACCTGCCTGTGCAACAGATTTTCTCAGTCCCCAGCTCTCCTACCTTTTTCTGTGCCTATAAATGGCAACATTTGTGTGACCATTTATAGCACAGTGACAAACCAAGAATGCAAAATCTATATTAAAACAAAAAAGAGTTTAGATAGATTTCTCTATAGCTGCTAATTTTCTCTCCTATTAGCACCTCTATTCATGCTTCACTTCCATCACTCACTTTTTGTATTTAATCTAGTTTTCCTAACTAAGCTTTGCAATTATACAGATTTCCCTTTAAGCTTGCTGTTCCATGCAAGAAATCAATGCGTTTTCTAAAAATGACTGTTTTTATAAAAACAGGATCATTGGCAGGAACACAGCCTCACTACGGTTGCTGATGTTAAAAATAAATGAATGGTATAGTCTGAGTTCATTAGACCAAAGCAGAATTGACTGATATATAGCTGACATTAAACACTGTGCAGCCACGTGCTCTTGCTATGTTGATGTTCATGCAGACTTAACAGTACCTGCTTGTCTCAAGGGTACGTGTCCTGAAGAATGTTTTCCTTCTTTTAACATTTCACATTATCTGCAATAACTTCAAGCGACTTGTATTCAGCTGAGCTGATAATACAAGATGAGTAATTTGACAGAACATATTCAGAAGTACAGCAAGAAACATGCCACCTTGCTCCAAGACTGTTCAATGCCTCAGCAGGACACAAAGCCCCTCAGCCTCCCTCCACATCCCTAAAATCTCCTTTTCCCCAGACTGTGCAATGTATGTGCTTAAGGGAACACAAGGCATCACAACAGCATCAAATGATACAATAGTGTTCAGGGACTCAAGAAAGATCTTGGCCAAGAGGAAAAAAAAAAATTGCTGTGAAGAGCGACGGACATAAAATTAAAAACTTTTGTAAATGACCATACTGTCAGCATGTTGGAGTCAGACATGTATGGGGCTCCAAACTATGTGATTTATTTCCTCTTAAAGAAAAAGAAGTGTTTCCGGCATTTAAAGCACTGGGGCAAACTCAATGTTTTCTTTCAACTACTTTTTCATGGGAAATTACAAATCAATTGTCTTGAGGAGCTGGGACTTGAACTGATAAAATGACCCAAAACAGACATGATGACACTGGTCATGAAAAGCCCTGAGAGTTGACCCATATTAAAAATAGAAAAACAGGTCCCAAACTGTCTTTTAGCTATGCATTTAGCACTGGCTGAGAAAAAGCAGGATTAAAGCTGGGGGGTTGCATAAAGGTGACTTCCCTGCTCTCTCCATTATACTTCGTACTGGCTCCCAGTATGAAGAGCAAGATGTTAATACTCATTCCATACAATGTTGTACATGTACATTGAACTTCATAGAATTATAGAATGGTTATAGTTGGAATGGGCCTTAAAGATCATCTAGTTCCAACTCCCCTGACACTGGCAGGGACACCTCCCACTAGACTTGGTTGCTCAAAGCCCCATCCAGCCTGGCCTTGAACACCTCCAGGGATGGGGCCTCCACAACTTCTCTGGGCAACCCGTTCATGTCTCACTACCCACACAGCAAAGAATTTCTTCCTAATAGCTACTCTAAATCTACCCTCTTTCAGTTTAAAACCATTACCCCTCGTCCTATCGCTACACTCCCTGACAGAGTCCCTCCCCATCTTTCCTGTAGGCGCCCTTTAGGTACTGGAAGGCTGCTATAAGGTCTCCCCAGAGTCTTCTCCGGGCTGAACAACCCCAATTCTCTCAGCCTGTCTTCACAGGAGAGGTGCTCCAGCCCTCTGAGCATCTTTGTGGCCCTACCCTGGACTCACTCCAGTAGGCCTATATCCTTCTTATTTTTGTCCTTATTAATTTTTTTTGACTCATTTCATAGAATCATAGAATCACTTGGGTTGGAAGAGACCTTCAAGATCATCGAGTCCAACCACAAAACCTATGCCAAAACCACACCTAAACCATGTCCCTCAGCACCACGTCCACCCGTCTTTTAAATACCTCCAGGGACGGCGATTCCACCACCTCCCTGGGCAGCCTGTTCCAATGCTTGATAACCCTTTTGGTAAAGAAGTTTTTCCTAATATCCAACCTAAACCTCCCCTGGCACAACTTGAGGCCATTTCCTCTTGTCCTATCACTTGTTACTTGGGAGAAGAGATTGACCTCCACCTGGCTATAACCTCCTTTCAGGTAGTTGTAGAGAGCGATAAGGTCTCCCCTCAACCTTCTCTTCTCCAGGCTAAACAATCCCAATTCTCTCAGCCGCTCCTCATAAGACTTGTTCTCTAGACTGCTTTGGACTGCTTTGTTAACTAAATATCAACAGTCATTTCAAATTTTACATGCAGTTTGCACACACAAAAACTCAATGCATTTATATGAGAAAGAGTCTCTCCAGGAGTCAGAAACAAAAGACATTTAACTTAACTATAAAAGATCTTGCAGTTCACAGGAATGTACGAACACTTCCACTGAGTGCACTGGGCAACACCTCATGCAAGGACGAAGCCTAAGCTTTTTTGTCCTCTTGTAAAGAGGAAACAGCTCACCAAAAGATTGTTTTAGGAAAAACCAGATTAAACAGAGGACAAACACATTTATATTGCAGAATTTTGTATTAACCAAAAGACTGTGGACTGTGCTAAGGTACAAATATTCAGCCTGATAATATTTATATAAATTTAATACTTATAAATGTACTGATAAACCCCAAAATACACAAAGCCCATGCAAGAAGACCCTCCAGATAAAGAAGCTGTGTGACATGGCATGTTGCTACTTGAGGCGCTTTGTCACCTACTTTCAAATTTCAAAAAGTTTCCTCCGATACATCTTCTATAGCCCAAGTACTGAGGTCTTGTAACATCCAAAGGACATCCAAGACAAAATTTACAGCTTTTTGGGAAATGCTGTTGTGAGTAAAAACCTCACAGCGGAAGCATTAATACAGTGAAGGGAAATACCCCTGGCAATGTTAAATTCAGATCAAACCTTTGGTCCAAGCTCATTTTCAAAGTGCAGTATGTCACTAGCAGTTTTCTATTACAATGGCATGCTGTTAAATTTAAAGTGGTTTACCAGATTTACGGAAATCTGGTGTACTAAAAAATTACAACTGAGAACCCACTATTCTTGCAATGAGTAATAATCCTGTTTTTTCAGCTTTGCCTTCAGCATATCGCTGTCACTGGCAGGAAGGTAGAATTCAAGCAAGAGAAAGCAAGATTTTACTTTCGCCCTGTTTAATTTGCTGAGCAGTTCTGTTTCTTGTGAATTTAGTAGCACACTACAGCCTTTAGTGAACAGTAATCATTGGAAGTATTAGGAAACAGAAGCTAAGGATTAACCTTGCATTAAAACTACTGTTGACCTTATAAGAGTGATTATTTATTAGTCTGTGAAAATCATGACATAACCTCACAGCTCATATAACTATTCAGGTGTATTATAAAAATAAATAAATACCATCCTTCTCCCACCACCAACAGTACTACACTTGAAATCATTTGCACTTAAATCACTTGAAGTTTTAATACTGATGTTTAACAGGTCAACACAAATACAGCATTCAGATGATTGTTAAGATTAAAAAGTTAATCGGTAAATTTAATAATTGCTGCATGATTAAAAAACTGCTCACAAAAAAAAAGAAAGACTCAAGCCTGCTTTGTATTTAAGATGTGTAAGGAATTTTGCAGTAGAATATATAGAGTTAAAAAGCAATTACTTGGTCGTACCCAGTTGTTTGTGCAGCACCAAATTTAAATCCAAGAGAGATTATGAGAAAATTTGCTGCAGGCTGTCAGACCTCATTAAGTTAATGGAACTGCTAAATTGGCACATTTCCAGCACATTGTAGAAAGAAAAGCGCTTTCAGCTCAAGAGTGAAGGAGATCTAGTTTCGGTTTGGCAGCTAAAGGAGATTATTAGCTATAAATAATGGCTGCACTGAGATGACTTATATGGGATCGCTTGACCAAAATGAAGGCGAAGAGACAAAAAACATTAACATTTTGAAATGAACGATACAGTCTCCTTGTTGGATCGAATCTAGAACAGCTTTGTAGACATTTTCCTTTTAAAGCCTTACTATTTACAAAATCATCCAAGCTTAGCTGCCACTAAACTCATTAATGGAGAGAAAATTCTTCTCTTTGTTGGGTCTTTGAATCACTCTAAAAGGTGTTACGAAACCAATGGCTCAGCCTGAGGTGGTGATGTGCTGTGATGTGCTCACCAATATAAAAGTATTAGATTATTTTGGCCTGAAATACTGTGGACTGTTTTCAGAGCCAGGACAGCAGAAGGGTACCAATACCCAGGCAGAGCAGGGAGCAGAAATCAGTAGACTCAGGAGATGCTAGTTTCCTGAGTGACCAGAGAAGACTAAACGCTGCAGAATGTGACAGAGAGAAATTTCTCTTCCGACAATGAGAGCTGCGTGGTAAGACATTTTTCTTACCTCATATTTCTAAGAGGTAAACAGGCCTTGAACTAAAGAAGACTAGATTATCTTCTGAATTTATACTGATACACCCAAAATTGTATATGCAAAAATTAACATTAAAACATGTGGATGGATTGCAAACAATTCAAAATTCTGGGGCTTACTTAGATACTGAGATCTGCAAAGTTCAAGTCAAGTTTTCAAACATCCCTATGGCCAGGAACTGATTCTATTTATTTATAGTTAGGCGTGTCTGTGCTTTGAAGCCGACAGGGTATTCTTCCATTCTTCAGTGGTGAAGTTTTTTGAAACAGGTGTTTATTCACAGCCCTTAAAAAAAAAAAAATAAGCACAAGCCCCATTGCTTCTGCATAAAATGAGAACAGGAACTGTTTACTTAATTCATTCTGTCTTTGTCCTCTTATTGTTTCTCAGGAACACATTTTAACGGAAAATTAGTTTCTATGTGTAATTTGGTCTCAGCTTCTCTGTCAAGCGGTTGGTGCAGGGGTGCGTACGGGCCCGTGAGCTAGTTAGGTCTGGAGCACCTCTCACCTTGCAAACTGGATTAACATGACACAGACCCCTTGTCAGCATTGCACGCGAGTGACTTTTACTTCTGAGCAACTCAGTCCAAATTGAAGCCAACTACCTTCACTCATGATACGACCAATTTCCCCAGGCACCCAGTCACGGTGGGTACAGGAGGCACTTCAATATCTGGACACGTCTGCTTTTACTTTAGATTTACTGGTGAGTGATTGGTGAACTCTGCCAAAAAAAGTAAACATCAGGTTCTGTCCTTATGAATGAAAGCTTTATTATGGTCTAAAAATTTCTGCACAGAAAGGGCTGCCTCCAACAACCAGCTGTGCTAAACATGAAAAAAAAGTAATAATACATTAATGCGGTAACACGCACCGCTTTCACCAGAGATCTGGGGGAGGAATATATCAGACCGTAGGAACACCAGTCATGTTCTGATGCTCTGTGGTGCCAATTTGAAAAGTTAGGCATACTAAAAAAAACGTAATTCACTGCATCCCTTACATACAGGGTGGAAATTCTGCATCTAACACTATTACTTACACTCCCCCTACCACCCCAAAACCTCCCAACCTGAAACTAGTTCTTATTTTTAATATTGTTCAAGAATAGCATACCTTCTGTAGACAATAAAATGCAGCATGTGAATGTTTCTGGAGGAATACTCGCTAGGAAAATTTAGTGCTTAGCTACCCTGAAATATGATAGCAATTTACTTACATTAAGAACAGCATTCCTGCGTAAAGTCCTCTCTGCTCTTTAGGAAAGGATACATGAAGATCACAGCTAAATAGTTTACCCAAGCGTTCAGTTCAAATAGAAAACAAAATTGATTGTTTCTTTACTAAACACCATGCATGACAGAGGCCAGAGAGAAGCCATATGGAATTAACAGCTACCATCATGAAGACTAAAGATCGTACATCCAAAAAAAAGCTATTCTAGCTCTGAAGCCGTTTTAACCTTTTTTTTCCACGCACGCAGAAAGGAGTGAAGAAATACTGCCATAGTTTTGATTCAATGTTAAATGTCAATTTAATATTTAAAGAACTAAGTGATAAACCCCCAAGCAAATATGAATAGGCAGTTTCTCCTACTCATCTCATCAAATAGTTCAAGAAAACAATTTTTTCCCTTGTAATTTTTCAAGTACATAAGTAGATTTAATTCTGCCCCGTTACAAGATTATACACTTTGTGTACTACAGATTTATAACAAAATATCTCATTAATATATCCAAGTAGTGCAGACAGGATCCTGGTCAGCAAACACACCCCAAGAGACCTAAAGCACTAAGTACCTTCTGATATTCTTCTCTAAACATCTAAAGTAAGTGAAGTAAAACATACATGACAAGGTTCTCCAAACCTAGCAGCGTTTGAACTTTTGCAGTCTAGTCAACCTCATCTTTTAAATGAACTTTTTTGAACACTTATGGATTACGCATTAAATTTAGGCAAATCTTCTAACCAGCTGAACGTTGTAAGCCTTGACAGGAGTGATGACCATGCATATTTCTCATGGTGACGTTACATCACTGTTTTACACAGTTACTATAAGCCAGGAAAACTAAAGAGATGCCTGAAGGCAGGAGTCTCCTAATGAGGGTAAAGAGTAGGAATGGTTATTGAGTAACCTGGAAGGAGAGAGGGAAGGAGATAATCCAGTCCCATCCGCAGGTGAGGCGGGAACCCAGTGCCCAGCCACAAGGAATGAAAGGCAGAGAAGCAGGGTGAGACAGGAAAGAGCAGAGAAAGAAAACTGAGAGCTGCTTGAGTTGAGGGAAAACAATTTAGGAAGATATTTGAGCACATGAACAGACTTACTTGATAGAGAGTCGGTTATAGAGTTTGTTTCTTTGGGGAAACAAGTTTAAAACAGCCTGAATGAAGCGTCCTATTTTGAGTGCAAGATAATCCAGAAAAAACAATATTCCGAAAACTGTAATATCGCTGCTTTGATACGCTTTTTTTTTTTTTTCTGTAGCTGAAAGTGTCAGTATGCTGAATTTTACTGACTTTGTAGATCAAACTATAACCTTGCATATAGCAGCGTTAAACACTGCGTTGTACCAACTGCCTTCCTACTTGGACATATTAACGGGGCATTCTTTGACCACTTGTCTACTGTAATTACATTGATTTCCAAAGAGGTTTCACCCACTTCTAGCTGTTAATCATGAACTTTTCTGTCCTTAATGTATTCCAAATAAAATAGAAGTCAAAATTACTTGTCTGCTATTCCTGATCTGTCTTTTGGGTGCATATCAAGACTGCTACCCCAAAGATACAGTCATTAAAGTCCACGTCCTTGTTCATTACGACAATGACAAATAAATAAGATTCTTATACTAAACTTAGCATAAAAAAAAATAATCTTCAGTCAGAAATTTCTAATAAATATACAGAGATAAGCAATAGGAAAACAATAGGATACTGCAGCAATCACACTACTTGATGACTCAAAAATAACCATCTGGCTATGTAGAATATGGGTGAGTGGTACCTGAACGTCAGCTTCCACGAAATATCTCAGAGGCTGATAGAATTTATCAATGTACATAATAGGAAATAATTTGTTCAGCTCTTCCTCAAACATGGAAATGTACTAAAAAGCTTACACCTCCTAAAAATTTCCCGGAAGAAAAAAAAACCATTGATTTTGCACATCCTGAATTTTAATCTGAAGTTATTTCAGTCACTTCCCTACATCCATTTCTTGGTGACATTTAATTTAATTTTCTGCCTCCATATAGCCAAAGATAAAATTATATACTCATAAAGATATACTCATAAATAGTACGAAGTGAAAAAATATTTTATATATAATATATACATATACATAACCTAAGTATGAAAAATTCAAACTATTTATAAAAAGGAAGACATCTGAAAAAGTAAATTATAGCCAAATACATGTGTTTTCAAAGTGCTGCCTGTACTGCCTTGCAGAATTCTGGAGATGTGGAGGGGAATTTTCATAAAATCTATAAATGCGGGACTTCCTTCCAGGAATGATTTATTAGGAGTATGTAACTTAGAGATAATTGAAATTAAACTGATAATAGAAGAGCATACTATTATAGCCGCTTCTTTTAAAAAAATAAATATATCTGGCACTGATTGAAAACTAATGCCTGCACACACAGATCTAGGACACAGAGAAGGCACAGATATCCTACCCTCCACATACAGTCAGATATGTTTGAAGCAATGTATCACTTATACTCAAGGTAAGATAGGACAGAACAAATAGGCCTACATTCCTTCACAGAACTTAATTTCCACCATTGAAATTAATTTTTTAGAACTATTCAGGATTAAAGAGAGGTCAATAAACCAATTACTTTGGGCAATGGCGCAAAATAAGTACTAGTAAAGCAATTAATGCCCTTTTCATTGTTTCCACATCATGGAGTGTTAATAAATTGGCCCTTTGTCACTATCCAGTATTTTCTTTACAACAAATTTCTTCATTCCAACCCATCTTTTTTATGGCTCCCCGTTAATACTTTAAAATACCAGACTAATTAGATTTGCATTTCAACTGTTAAGTCACAAGCTCCATTTTCATCTCTGTTCAGACTATTTTCTGATATTCCTAATGAGGCAATACTTTTATTTAAAGGGTGTGATCCTTTAAAGAATTTCTAGTGGCTTATTAGTTATGTGAAGAGGATCTTTCACGAGTTCCCACGTATATCGCTTAAGCACAGCGCAGCGGCACACACACTAAATCGCCATTAAATCCAAGACCTACTATAACCTGGAGTTCATCTTTTGACAGGATCAGCCTGTTTGCAACTGCAGCACTCTACTCCCTTCCCTCATATGATATTTTGATTCATTTCATGCATTTGAAATGTTTTTGCTTGACCGCAGCACTAGTTAAAGAACTTATTTACCTCCAGGAAAGGTGAAGAGAAAAAGCAGGACTGGGCAGCGTTGTCACCTATAAAGGCTGATGGGCAGAAAAGAGTGCTTTCCCCATATTTCAACTCAGTTCTGTATCTTCCAAGTGAACCATCCATAAATACTCAACTCAATAAGGAGGCCACTGTCACAGACAGCAATCCATCCCAGTATTTTATAGAGCCACCCACATAAAAAAGGCTCCTTTTCTGTAAACCACAACTTATCTCTTTCCTGTCAGGAACAGGAAAATGGGAAAAGACAGTAATTTCTCTTCTACAACATGAGCTGATGAGAATTTTTACTCTGAAAGAGGCAGAAGTAAATATCTTGAGTACCTCCCTTTGAAAAGGAAATTGCAACAGTAGGAGGAGCCCTTTTGCTGAAAACACTGCATAAACCAAAAATATTTTAAGGAATTTTTCTTCCTGGAAAATAAAATAAAATCAAATACTAGACGTTCCCACCTAGCTGCTGCTACTGAGATTTACAGAGAAAAAAACCAAGGTCATGCCAATAACAAGGCTTGGACCTCATCGTATATACGGAAGAATGAGAAAACTTGCTCCAAGCAGACAAGCCAACCAAACTGCAGAACAACTGGGCTTCCTCTAGTCCTTGAAGAAAACTCAAGGATCTCTGCAATCCAGGCCTTTTGTACGGTAAAATACTCTGCATGGCAGCATCATGAGTTAAATCAATGGTCCGTATCACTGTACCCCAAACGCTTCTCATCCCTCGGAAACATTTGGAATTAGCCCTCCATCATCATCTGAAGCTGAGATCCTACCTGTTGACATAAACGCTGTGGTAAGTTAATATGCAGACAGCGCTGAGATCTGAGCACATACGTCAAGCTTTTCCGAAGCCAACATGAATTATACCCGTATCTTAAATGTAACTTTGGCCCATGTGCATTTCTGGTCCTTCTCCCGTTTCTGAGTAGCTTGCGGTGAAGAGAAGGAAGGGATAAGAGCCAAGCATGCCAAATGCAGCCTACCTCACCACCTCTGCTTCACTCAGTGGTGAATGAAGTCATTAGCTTGAAAATCTGAATCTGGAAGAGGCTTTGAAACCACTTACAGCCTCCAGAATTTCACCTGGGAGATAATTTGCCAAGGTGCTAAGTGGAGACAGAGCCAAAGTTCCTGGTTTAGCCAACCCAGCTGCATGGCAAGAACCTCCTGCCAAGAACGTGGAGGTACGGAATTGCAAAGTCAGATATAAGACTGCGCAATTCCCACAATCATACACCCAATTTAAATCCCTGCACTGATGTTTGTAAAAGGCCTTGAAGATGAAAAGTACTATGCACAATAAACCCTAAGTAAAATTATTAAAACCAACACTTCATGAAAAGAGATTAATTATGCTATTACTGTTTGCACATGTGAGTTTTCCATAAAAATAGAAATCTGGGCCCCAGTTCAACCAAGCGTTTTAACATATGTCTAACTGTATGTACATAAGTAGTCCCGTTTAAAGTTAATGAGACCACTCCTGCTTAAAAGTTATGCATGTGCTTCACTACTTGGGGCCTTGAGATTGGAGACACAGGCGCAAAGAGACAGGTACCTAACACTTCTTTAAGCATTTGACCTCAAATAGTGATGTGTTTTCTTACCTCAGAGGAACATAACTACCTAGATACCAAAGTTTCTACCCGTAAACGTCACCTACACGCCTAAAAGTCCACTACATGGAATGTGCTAGTATGTCACGATATTGTCCCACAGGTAGGCATCTGCAGATTCTCAGGCAGACCTCTCCAAAGGTGTCTAGCGTTAAGGGCATGACTACTGGAGGAAACCTTGCCCAGATCTTGGCTTTCAAAAGGTAGTATCAACTCCTACCACTCGCCGAGTATTTAAAGCACTCCAATGGGAACAGTGAAACCAAATTTCCCTCTTCCTCTTCCCAGTTTTGCTCAGTACAAACAAAACTGAATGGAGATGACTCCAGTTCTACAACTGCCCATGAAGCTTTTAGCCACTGTTTTGAGTTTAAAGGGCGCAGAGCTACATTTGAAGGATAGGCTTAGAGATCACTAAAATTCAGGAGAAAAACTAAAACAATGGTGAAAAACTATTGTTAAGTTCTTCAAATAAAAGTTGTTAGCATATCCAATTCTGAGTGAATACTGCCCTTTAAGGAAACTGGAGGAAACACAAAATTCTCTATCTTTCAGTAGTTCCCATTGCAAATACTGTTCTTGCAGTTCTTGTGTATACTTTTTACTGACTTGAAAGCAGAGTTAATACTATCTGCACTTACCTTGCTTGTTTAGATTGAGGATGAAATATAACAACCAGAACTTCATGGCCTATCCTGTAGTTTATATTTCTGAAGATATTTATTACTTTTATGCTATTCATTCTTTAAAGGGTTGCTTAGGCTCCTCTTGAACTGTTTTCTTTAGAAGTTAAATTCAAGGTGGAAAACAAATCACAAAGCAAAAAGAGTTCAATACTTCTCATTTCTTTCACTCTGAACAATGCACAATAACTGCCCTTTCCTGTAGCCACAGTCGTTGCAGAGGGACCAGGAGAAGGTTCTTTTCATTGATTTATATGCAACTGCCATCCTGAGAAAGAGACCCTACAACTGAATTTTCCTTCCTGGAATGGCTTGTGGATTATGTACTGGCACATGAATTCGTTAAAAGAGAATCAAAGGAAATTTCTCAGAAATAGAAACCTCTCTCTTCCTTGTTTTAGTGAAGCATATGTTATTTCATGACACACAAAATCTGTCAGACGCTTATTAGGCCTTCCAGTGGAGTATATACTCTGCTCCCAGAGATCAAATAATTTCTATATTTTCAGATCAATATAGCAGCAATTTTTTCAATGTCCAAGTAACCCGCAAATCAAACCTACACAAATGTTGACATTTGGCAGACAAAGCTCTACTGCTTGAGGAGTATCTGTTTTGCTTTGCAAGCGTCCTTCAAGTGACATAACCAAGAGCCTCCAAAAGCCTTCAAGACATAATAATGGGAGAAAAAAGGCAATTCTGGCAGACAGAGAATATAATTTTAGATAAAGAAACTTTGCACCTGGTACCTTCTTGGGGGGAGGGGGAGGGAGTAATTTATCTGGAAATAAACCCCACTTTGAAAGAAAAATCTGCATAAAGTGAATACTAGAGTGAAAGTAAATCACTTACTTTTTTGAAATAAGAACAATAGGGCTTTTTAATTGGAGATATTTTATATAGAAGTAATTCAAATGCTGTGTAATGAAAACAAGAATGAAGTACAGAAACTAGCAGGAAACTTGTGAATGCTGCATTTAACGGCCATGTAAAATACATTTTTTCCTTGATGTCCTCTTGCACAAAAGCCATTGATAAGTTTTTCTTCCTACATTTAATAATATCCACTTGCTATTTTACTCTGATTCTACATTCTCGTACACGCGCGCACACACACACGTGTAGATACACTCCTTATAGCCAGCTCTGTGAGAACTCTCCATCTGGTCTGCAAACTGTAGAATTTCCTTTCCCATCTATCTCAGAAATATAGTCCCATGACCCACGGGTCACCATCTGCTCAGTTACACTGGCACAATGCCTAGTATGCTTGAGGTAATGCCACCATCCTTTCCTCCAATTGTAAACTCCCAACAAGGCAGACATCTACCAGAGTGTTTGCACACAATGAGGCAGCTCCCAGTGAGATTATAGTTAAGACACCACAGAAATTCCCTTCATCTACAGTAGCCTAGGATGTGGGAATGACCAAAGACACATGCAGTCTCTCTTGATCAAAGGTCATTCTAAGGAACAAAGCAGTCAGTGCTGATGTGTCCAAGATAGCATAATATAACACACACACATAATTGTGTCCAGCATGTGTGGTTCCCCCCCAGTTCCTCTCTTAATGATCTTTGCTTCACTCAGTATTCATTTGCGTACAATCTCTTATTCTCAGGATGCCCTAGAGCAGAACAAATTATACTAAACATAAGTGAAATCAAACAAAGTTTTCATTGAGTACCATTCATAACATTTACAAACAAGTCTCTTGTGTTAAGTTTCTCAGAAATAATTGGCAGGTTCAGTTTTACACAACTAGATTTTCTTTTTTTTTTTTTTTAGGTGTACCTATGCAATACAGTAACCAAAAAATCTCATGTGACGTATTTATTCAGAACAAAGGTAGTGGAAAATTGAGATAATTTTTATATCATAAAAACCAGTAGATAGGAATAAATACATTTTTTCACCAAATTAGACAATGTGTGTGCAAAGATATTTTTCACTTTTTTTTGCAAGTGTTATTAGATATAAAAAAACCCCTGTGAGTAAATGATAACCAGTTTCTGCAGTAGACATTCTAGTTAAAAGCCTTCTTTTAAAATGCTCCAGTACTTTAAGTCTGGAGTAACTCCAGTGTCTTAAATGGAATTACTGCAGGTTGATATACTTGTTCACTAAAAGCCCTCATAAAAATTAGAATTCAGTATTCTGAACCTGAGATAAACGCTATTTTCCTGCTTGTGTGTCAGCTTCAGCTTTTAGCTTCGATAAATGCCTTTTTGCTTTCCTGTACAGATTGGGCTCGTGCTACAGAGGTACGTCTGGTAATGAACAGAGAAACGCATTTGCGATTTACCTCTCTAATGTACTTCCCTTTTCTGTCCCACTACTTGGAAACACTCCGTGCAATTTTCGTTGTGCGCTTATCTGTGGCTCACTAGCTAGCAAGTGTTTTGAAAGGGCAATAAGTCAAAAGCCCACTGGTGGAACAAAACCGAAATAGGCCTTTTTTTAAACATTGTGCAACTTGTAGCCTGTGCTTCTCCCTAAGCCATCGTTTCAGCTTCATTACTCAACTATGTAACACTTTGTTCAGGTAACATTAGACCGGCAGAGCAATTTCAGCAGCATTATGCTTATTAATCTTCAAGAATGCCAGAGCTAAAAATAAAATCCAAACAGTGTGAGAATCCTAGCAGGGTTACGGCAGCATTTCTCAAGGGATCAAAATGTCATTATGTTTACTCCTTAGAGGGAATTTTCTTCTCAGCCCTTAAAAATCTTGCAAGAGGAGAGGGCAGACCTCTCGCTGGCTGTGCACGCGTGTGCACATACGCCAACATAGGTGTTTTCATCTGTACAGCCAAACACACTGATGGGGATGATGCAAAGCTTCAAGGACTGCAGCCTGAATTCAACTCACCCGACTAAAGTGGGTTTGGGTGAAAAGTAATAAGTACTGAGGAGATTGCCAGCACCTCTCTCCCTTTTTAACTGTGCAAAATGATCTTGTCATCAAGGTGACACAGAAACTCAGGCCATTCTTGGAGCATTCCTGGACAGCACTAAATAGCAGCATCGGTGATTTAATCCAACGCTCATCTATGTTTTTCATGGGAAAACACCTTTTTCTTTCTAACTGGGATTTAGCCATAGCAAGCCACTTAAACTGCACTGTCAGACAAGGCTCCTGGGATTCCTGACATGTTGGTCTCCAGGAGGCAGATTCCAGCTTGTGGGGACAGGAGACAAAGCGCTGCCTACAATGACCTGTTTCTAAGCGAGTGGAATACCTGAACAGATTGACTGTCTTTGGTAATCCAACTAAATATGCAGTTACTTTGGTGTCTTAACACCTTTGAAACGGTCTAAATTCAGAAGCACAGATTGTTAGAGAGAGAGGGAGAGCTGGAGTTGGTGATGCTGGATGTGTGTGTCATTTCTACGTACACATGTATGAGAATCATCAAGCATCACAGCATGAGGAACAGCTTTCTTAGCTGGAAAACAGCTCTAAGTGAAATCACTTGACTCCTAGAACCTTCTCCTTGTTATATATTTGGAGTTAACTTGATTTTTCTAGTTGAGATCCATATTATTTTGCAATCTCTGTTAGCGTTTCTGCATGTGACTGGACTACACTTTCTTTTTGTTATGCTAATTCGTTAAATCGCCTTACTAAATTCTGAATTAAGGGACAGTTATGGCAAGTGACTGGCTACAATCTTCCTAATTATTTCCTGCATTGTTACTCAATATTCAACATCCATGTGTCAAAGAACATAATAGGAAAAGAACCTGAGTAGATATAACCAAGGACTTCACATGGGCTATAAAACATTGCAGGATAAACTGTTGCGTCTCAGAAAAAAGCATACTGTAAGCATATTAACATTAAGCAGCTATTTGCAGCAATTACTATAGGAAATTAACTTTGAAAAAATCAAATTGCATGGAAAGATTACGTCACACCCTCTGAGCAGAATTTGGAAGGAACCAGACGTTTAGTTCAGAGCGTGACATGGATCCACATTCTCACATATGTGCTGGTTCCACACCACGCTCCCTGCCCCAGGGGACATCATGACTTGTCCTTGCTGCGCATTTCTCTGAAACAAGTTTGTTACAGAATTAACTGGTTAAGAGAAAGGTGGCCATACAGAGCAAAAGATAGCTGAAAGATGAAATTTATTTTTTCCTGGCTCAGTGTGTTTATTTTTCTACCTTGCTTAGACCATTCCAGTAACGTCGTTGGAATATAAATGTAATCCAAAAATATGAGACTCGACCGAATGCTGATTAATATTAGAGTCTTAGATACACAGCTTCGTGTATGAGCTAAGCTTGGGTCAGAAATGCCAAGTTAAATAGTGGCACAACTCTTAAGAAATAACTTGTGACTTGGACAATCCGTAAGGAATCAATAACAAATTAAAACCAGTCAGTAGCAGTGAGCTGAATAAATGAATCATTCTTCCCAAAACAAACCTAATAGTAAAGTTCATTTGTCTATCAGGAAATTAGTGCTGTATTTTTGAAAGGTGCTAAATTACTTTTTAAAGATATCATAAAGCTGATATTGAAAACCAGAACAGTTAAAAGGGAGCTTTCCAAATTGCTTCACCCTTACTTAATAGGTAAAAGTACCATGTTTATTCTTCATATTTCATTCTTCAAAAATGGGTAGAAAATTCTTTTGTTTCACTTTTGAAATGTTTACACAGCACAGCTTTCCCAAGAAGCCTTCTGGAAAAGTTTCCAAAGGATTTGGGAAAGATTATAAAATAATGTAATTGTGGATTAGCTCTGAAGCAGTAACTGAACCCAGAACACCACTGGAAAATGGGCAAAAAGTAAGATATTCATTATGCAGTGTTAGCTGAAAATCTAGTTTGATAAGAATCAGAGCTAACAATTTTGAAATGTTTCCAGGAATTCCAGGAATTGTGACTAAGTATGAAATTGTTGTTCAGATTTAAAGGAGTACAATATTACGTTATTCCACATGAAAATAACATTTATCTAATTTCAAATGCATGCGTATTCAAAACACAGGTAGAAGGAAAAAAAGGAAAGACTTGTATTAAAGGATTTTAACAGCAAATTTGTGTTAATAAACTGTTCCTTAATTGATATTAATTGTATTCTCCCTCTACAAAAAATTCTGAATCACAGAATCACTTAGGTTGGATGAGACCTTTAAGATCATCGAGTCCAACCATAAACCTAACACTGCCAAAACCATCCCTAAAATGAATAATACAACTAAAATCATATTTAGCAATTAAACTACTCTGTTTTGCTGACAGCAAGGTCACCAGGAATCTTTCAATGAGCTTTGAATCAGTTCCTGACTCCTGATTACATTTCAAGTATGGTAACGGATCGAGCAAAATGTTTTCTTATCCTGTCAAAAGACCAGTTCATGTAAAACTGATCAAGAACTTCTTTTCTTTTGATTGTTTAAGTATTTCCTGATATCCTTTCACATTATTATACCTAGAGAGCAACCTCTTAGCTGGGGTAGCTCTACCACAACTTACCAGGACTGTTAGAGCTGGGCAGATCTGTGCAATCAAACATCCAGCCCCAATGCTCAACCCACAGCATAAAAAAGCAGCGCTATAAAGCAATAAGCACCATGAAACTTACTGCAGTCTACCACTGTGCAACTGCTGGGTTTTTCCTCCAGTACCGCAGTCCGTTTCTTCTTACTACTGCTGGGAAAATTCTAAATATGTTTACATAAAAGAATATACTCAATGGAAATCATGGGCTTGCCAATGCTATTTTTTTCTCTCCCGACACTCCACTGAAAACTTCCTATAAATAATTTTTTCCTCTAATTAACATGTGATATAAGAGCAGCAGAAAGAACATAAATTATTGTAGCTGTAGGCATTTCGGCGTAATTTATTACTGAAAAGTCATGAGCACCGCTTTGGAAATGCCAGCCTGTGAATCTGTAAACCTAGGAAATTATGAACTAAGCTGGTCTCTTTTCCCCGAGGTCAATTAGAAACGACACCAGCAGACTTCTCGGTGACCTGGGGAGATTTATAGCTTACCATGTTAGGCCTATGGTTCAGCCAGAAGATTAAGATCAGAACAGCACCTGGAAGACTGTCATCAGTTAAGACAGGCTGGACCAATAGCTCCAGGCTAAAATGTGCACAGGAAAAGAGGTCCTGTCACCTAGCCTTTATTTTTACCAGGGCTAAGGCACATGCGGAAGGTAGCCGTTGGAGAGAGCGCCAGGCTAACAAAGGTCTAATATAAGGGCATTGCACTGTCCTGCAACAGGAACAAAGGCAGCAAGCTGTCAAGGCACTCCGACTTCGCTCGCTACTAAAGGTCACCTCCAAAGATATGCGCTGCTCAGCGAAGCCTCGTGTGATTTGCAAATCCTGTTCTTTATTTGTTATTTTTACAAGTGCAACCGTTAGCTACAGAACGCCTCACATCACAAACCCTCACGATTTAGGATAAAAATTCAATCCCTCCACTCTGCTGTGAGAATCTTATAAGACAACAAAAAAGGCCGTGTCTTTTAGCCACTCATAAATATTTTATAATTTGGTAAGAACAATAGCCAACAAGGTTAAAGTTCAGGTCTGTAGTAGTCAACGAGATCCTTGCAAGACAATAAAAGGGAAAGCTACCCTTTGTTTTATAACAACTTCAGAAACAACTTCACCGAGGCAGT
The DNA here is from genome assembly GCA_013398295.1 of Chionis minor. NCBI lineage: Eukaryota > Metazoa > Chordata > Aves > Charadriiformes > Chionidae > Chionis > Chionis minor. Next base: position 317,350 of record VZSF01007657.1, on the reverse strand, counting down.
GGAAGCTTACAGACTTTCCATTGTATTCAAGTCATTTGTGCAAGTTGCCCTTATTACCGCTTTGATAAATGACGTTTGCAGCGGAAAAGTTGTTTAGTGTTTCTGAGCATTGTGAGTATTTAGATCCATGTCAGGTACTCAACAGGGACGTACAGAATAGTGCACAGCTTAGAAAGCAAATGTTGTTTCCTCAAGTGACCACCGTTCGGGCTCAGAGAAATATTTGCTTCATTTCTGCTACTGTACATAGGCCCGGATAGGAGGACAATTAGAGAGGAAGAGAGCCGATCAGAACGTTTGGGTTCTCAGTGTCTCTCTTTCTTTAAAACGGGGATAAAAGGAGACATCTGACTCACAGTGCTGCAAGACTTAATTAATACCCTGAAAGCTGGATAACCAAAAACCCTGGACAAGTAAGTAGTAGTAACAAAACTAAATTTTGTTACTTTTGAGAAGTCAGCACAACAGGTAAATTCTGCGTCTCCACTTTTTTCTGTCCTTCAAAATATAAAATTAAGCCATCTTGAAAAAACCTGAAAATGTTCTGAGGATTTACTAACTTAAGCCATGGTGTTCCTCATTTGGTTATTCTCTCTTGGTTTACAAAGTCATAGGCAATAACTCTAGATATGAATCTGAACACTAAGCTGCATTACTTATCTACCAGATTAAAACCTATCTTGCAACGTGACACATGCCCAGAAAAGATGAAACCCAAACTTCTCTTTCCAGCTTACGATTTGTAGATGTCTCTTCACAGCCTACCATTTTTGTGCACATAATTTCTCATTTCTGCATCAAAAGTTAAGGGTCTCACAATGCCTGGACAGTTAGGTTTATCCTTGTTGTTAAATACAGACCAAAAAAATGCCTTGATTTGATCTTGTTTGTATTCTGAGCTCCTCCTAGAATTCTTTGACCCTGAGCACTACTGCAGTCTTAGATGGAATGGGAAATGATGATCTTTAACAGTGCTTTAAATTGAAATATTTTTAAAAAAAATCACTGAAGCTTAACAAGTTTTTGATACAATTTTTTAAAAAAATTGTTTTTTCTATGCTTGTTTGATGTCTCTTAGAATCAAATAATAGTTTGCTCAACTAAAAGAACTGAAAAGCCTTCCTACCCTTCCCTCAGCCTCCCTTCTAAGCAGGAGAGCCAGTGCATGCCACGATATACTTGACATCAATCTACTAAGCACTAGAGTTTCGAAATTGGTATCTAACAAGTCTCTCTAAAGTTCTATACAGGCACATAAATGTACTATCTATAGAAATAAAACTAAATACTCACCTGCTTGATGAAACTGAGAGGAAAAAATAAACTACAATGAACTTAGAGGCGTAGCCTTAGCAAAGTCAAGAAAACCATAGGTGTAACAGTGTCGGCTGGCTGCAGCATTCATACATATTGGCTTTTCCAGCTGTTTGATTAGACAAATGTCTGCTAATAAGCTCAGAATACCACATACAGGCATGGAGTGTAGTGCTTCTCTTGCTGTTTATTTGCATCAATTGTGAAAATCACAAGTCTCTACTTTCTAGCTTTACAATGATTGGTTCAATATGGATTTAAACTACACTTAGAATATTACTTTTTTGTCAAAATTCGATGTTCCTCACAGTGTATTAGATCTCTGCATACTAACCACAGTCAGTATAAAAATTAAATGTTTTTAAACGTTTCAAGCTGTCACATCTATGTCCTTCATGAGATTGGAGAAGGAATAAAGTCAAACAGCTCTTCTCCTGAGGCAACTTTTCCCAAGTGATGTAGTCCAGAGACTAGCTTGTTTGCATTTGTTATTATAATCAACTTTCCATAGCTTTTACCGAGGCATAATCCTCAGTATATGTTTAACCAATGCAGATAGATTTTCAAGTCATACAACATAAAACAAGTGCACAGGGTGTTATGCATCATCAAGAACACAGTGGATAATGTTCAGTTATCCACTTCTTTTCTACTCCAATTCCATCCCCTTGGATGTTCTCAACTCTTATTTGAATGACCCCAGTGTTTTAGTCTTAATAACCTTCACAGCAGTCCATTCCAAACATTTATTACTCCTGGGTTAAAAAGTATTGCTCAGCTACATCTGTTTTTAATTTGCTTTTGTAAAAGTTTTTTTGTGGGTTTTTTTTTTCCTTTTCTTTTTTAAATGCACTATTTTCGATGTAAGAAATATACCTAAAAGCTCTACTTAGGGTAAAAATTACACAGGCCAATGCATGTAAAAGGGTGTGGCAAGCATGCCTTTTGTCAGAAAGCCCAATTAATGGGCCCTGGCTGATATTAAGAGTTCATGGACTTTCTTGCCAGAGAAATGCCTGTCATTTCTGTGGACGTTCTTCACTCAGAAGTTGAAATATGTATACACAGAGGAGAAGGTTCATGCTGGGAATCCTACTGTTCCTTTTATTTAAGTATGTGATGAAGAAGATATTTTGGACACGTTCGTCTCTTTTTCCTTGTCTACATACCACAGGCAGCAGCGTGTGGCAGACAGGTCCAGCACTGCAAAGTTACCAAGGTAGGTAGGGATCCTGCAGCTCCAACTGCTGCAGGCAGCTATGCAGACCATAAGTAATGCTGGGGAATCTGACTAAAACTAAATTCTCTGAAGCTGTATTAATAAAGCTATCCTGCGCTGTGATAGCCCAGAGCGTCTTTTATATATGCTCACCCTGTTTTAATGCACAAGCTGCGCTCATGGCTGTATTGGGGACTGGACGAGTCTGCCATCAGCTCAAGAGGGCTGTGAAGGTGGGACAAAAACCCACCTTGGTGCTCCTTTGTTCATGGGATGTCTGCAATGTTTTGCAGCATTGGCAGGGCCCGTGGGCATTGTCACACATTGACAAGTTAACAGAATTGTTCCTAGCATGGCCTGCCCCGGATAAGCTCCAATACGGGATGGGGGTGAAAAAAACAAACAAAATCAAAGTTCATGCTAAGCTACCAAGAAAAACCAAGAAGAGTTACACAGACACATTTTCTATCCCATTTCACATACAATTAGTAGCGACTTCTGCTTTCCTCCGAGTCACTCTTTGAAAGAGCACTTTTTAATGCTTCATGGAGCAAAAAGGACTCTCTGCCCACCACGAGGCGACTTTATGAAAGTTCCCATCAATCGACAGCAGCAGCAGCGAAGCAAACCGTGCTCCATCTTGCTTCTGTGCCCTTCTGGCACTGCTCTGATTGCAGCGCAGACAGTAAACAGTAGTGTGTTTGTGTGCAAATAGCATTCTCCTGAATGATGTCTGCACCTGTGTAAACTGACATCAGTATCTTTTTTTTAAAATTCAGTTTATTTAAGGAGTTCACAAGAGACACCTGTTCCATGCACAGGCACAAATGACATTNTGCAGGCATATTTATGTCCCCTGGTCCTACAACAGACAGCTGCTGTGGCTTTAATTTCTGGTCTCCCTGGTCTAAGCCAGTATTTGCAAAATAAAATACAACTACACTGAGTTTTCAATACTGGCATGTTAAAGTGAATACTGAAGTGAAGGGCTGGAGCAGGTAGAAACCAGCCTGGCCCCCACCATCGCCTCCCAATAAATAGAGGATATAAATAAATAAATAGTAAAATAGAGGATGAAAGCCTCAGCCTGGCAGCTTACACAGGAGCTGCTCTGGCACATTTTCCTGTGTCACTCTCAATGGCCATACTTGGTTCTTTTCTATGTCCTTTTACAGCTGGCACACTACCTGGTTTTGGGGTGTTTCAGTTTTTTGTTCTGTTGTGGGGTTTTTGTGGTTGGGGTTTTTTTGAGAAAAGGCACAGTAGGCTTTGAAGGTTTGGCCTCCACAGCAGTCACAGTGTTTTGTGAGGACACCACTTCCATTCAGGACACCTGCTTCAGACATAATAAAGCAGGAAAAAACTATTTCTACTCTGGAGGGAATGGAGAGACAGAACTTGCTTGCATCCCATTCGACTGAAAGCATTTTGAAGCAAGCGACATTGATATTTGCAATTGCTAGCCACCTGGTTGCTTCTCTTTTACTGAAGTAATAGTTTCAAAAGTGTTAGAAATTACTTTTTCAAATGCACTGTTAAGATGTCAGTGTTTCAAATGCAGTAGATTGAAAATGACTGAAATAAGGAGGGATAATTATCTCTGGCATCTTGGGTGCAAAGAATAGAAACTTCCTTCATTTGTTAATAAGTGGCAGATTATATTGGGTAGATATTCTCTGTACACTCTTCCCCACTCTGCCCAGGGGGAGCAGTAGGCATCAGGCCCGTGCCCCAATATGCAATACTTTTTAATAGAGAATCAGTGAGACAAGATGATTTACAGATACGGAAACCAATTAGTAGTCAAAACTAGGGGAGAACACTAGCTGGAAAGACAAGGATTTAATATAAAGAAGGATATTTTGAGGAAAGTCAGGCGGCAGGGACAAAGACTTCCACAGGACTGTGGAGGAGAAGAATGAATTCCCACCTCCTCTTACCTCTGTTGGATAAGAGACAGGACCACCGCTACAGGAGTACAGTGAACATGCAGTGGAGAAATTGAAAGAGTCAGACTCAGAAGCACCGTGGCAGGAAAATTAGCCCAAACTGAAACATAGCAAGGTGGAACAAGACAACAGAATGCATTTAGAGGGAGGAAATCAATGATTTTGAAATGCATCATGATTTTGAAAATTAATGTAACACCCACACAGTAGCAGAAGTTGAGTTTCCATGTACAGCCTTTGTAATACACTGGTCAGAACAGTCAAATTTGGAGGGAAAAAAATGGATTCGTGTCTTTAGACAAAACCAGCCTTCCTGCCAAAAGAACAGCCTTGTTCATTTCAGTGAAATAAGGATGGAAATCAGGGTTGCAATATGTCAGGACTCTGCAGCCCCAAAACACCGAAACCTTTTGCTTCCTTCCTCTATCAACAAATAGCACGTCTCATGTCAACACTTTAGACTTTTCAAAAATTAATGCAGAGCTTGTCATCACCTGAAGTAGGGCAAATGCAACAAAAGATAACCAGAAGCTTATTTTAAAGGCTATCAAATGTACCCATTTTTAGCCGAAAAGCACACAAGAGCTCACGCCTCATTCAGTCCCTACTATGTCTTCTCTTTGCTGATAAAAAGCATTTTCCTCAGCAAAATATCGCTAATATTTAAGCACTAAATTTTGTTTCAATAGAATTTGAATGTTTTCATTTTACAAGGTTAATTCTGGCCATAATACTGGATTAACTACTCACATCCTCTTGATGTGTCAGTGCCGTTCCGGTATCACACTCTAGTCCTCTCCAGAGACTATGCCCTTCCCTGACACCCCAGTGCTGTTCCAAATCCCAATAAGCCAGTCCTCTGTCCCCATGACAGTAATGATGGGAGGCAGACACACAACTACTTCTTAATCACTAGGAAGACCACGTCACAAGAACAGCGATACAGGAACAACAGAGGTTTAATAGTGAAGATCCTCAACTGACTTTACAATATACAGAGACGCTAAAAGAAAATGCTTGAGAAATTCAATCTGAGGTATAATTTTTCATAGAATCACAGAATAGCTGAGGTTGGAAGGGGCCTTTGGAGATTTACTAGTCCAACCCTGCTGCTCAAAGCAGGGTCAACTGGAGCAGGTTGCTCAGGGTTGTGCCTAGTTAGGTTTTGAGTATGTCCAAGGAGGGAGACTCCACAATCAGCCTCCCAGTGTTTGAGCATCCTCACAAGTGAAAATGCTTTTTCTTATAGAATCGTAGAATGGTTTAAGTTGGAAGGGACCTTGAAGATCACCCAGTTCCAACCACCCTGCCACGGGGAGCGACACCTTCTACTAGACCAGGTTGTTCAAAGTCCCATCCAACCTGGCCTTGAATACCTCCAGAGATGGGGCATCCACAACCTTTCTGGTCAACCTGCTGCAGTGTCTCACCACCCTCAGAGTGAAAAATATCTTCCTAACAGCTAATCTGAATCTACCTTCTTTCAGTTTAAAACTGTGACCCCTCCTCCTATCGCTACGCTCCCTGATGAAGAGTCACTCTCCATCATTCCTGCAGGTCCACTTTAAGTACTGAAAGGCTGCAACAAGGTCTGCCTGGAGCCTTCTCTTCTCCAGGCTGAACAACCCCAACTCCCTCAGCCTGTCTTCACAGGTGACGTGCTCCAGCTCCCTCCTTTGTTTTAACAGAATTTCCTGTCTTTCTTGACAGTTATTTATGGCCATAAAAATACCACAAAATAGAGTGGGGCAATTGTTCCTCGTGAAGAATAACCCCTCGTAATTTGCCTATAGGTCTGTGCTCTGACATCACTTAACTGCAACATCATCGCCCTACCTAAGTGAGAGCCCAGGACTAACAATCCATTCACAACTTGTATGCTAGCAACAAGCACAGAAGAAGACCAAGCGGATTAACTGCTTTTTAATCTAGGCCTGCATTCACAATGACACAGGTCTATCTGCATCATGCTATAGTCAGCATGCTGTAGATGCTTATGGAAATTGAAAACAAAGTTCCTTCCTTTCGTATTGTACTTTGATATTTTTGCAGTGATTTGATTTTATTTACTTTTTTTTTTTAAAACATGCAGAATTTCCAAAGTCAAGTCCAATTCTACAGACAGAGCCCATCTCCCTCTTGAGGATATTTTAATTCTTTGAGATGACAGTCTGGAGAACACCACGCTTCTTAGAGCTCTTGTCTCAGTGTTTCACATACAAACTCTTTTGTGCCCTGTCAATTTTAACACAGTTTATTGGGAAGTTCAATCTAACCCAGATGTTTGCTGACAGAAATTTTACAGGTGACGACAAGATTCCATTAACTCAATGTGCATGATGTTAGTTAATGTGAGTTTCTGAGAAATCGTGTTCTGTGCTCCTGGCCCTGTATCCTCATCTACTGCTGCGTGAAGCCTTTTTACTGAAGCAAGAGACAACAGTATTTGTATGAGTTACAGATTTACTTACACATATATTTCTTCTTAAATAGACATGTTATGTGATGGTTTGTGAAATAAATCGCTAGTCTGAGAGCCAGATTAAAAATAACAGTAATTGCATGCTTATAGATTCTGAATTAGACAGCCAGATAGGTTTTACAAAACCACTTGAGCAAGCCAGGTTCCTAAGTTTTCTCTGGTATTTACCAAACGCAATCAGCTTCAGAGTGGCTCTGCATGATGGTTTTGTCTTCCATTTTATTTTCCAAGCGTAACACTCAGGCTAAAGAAGGTTGTGACCTGTCAGGATGGGAATCCATTACGTGGGGCTTGACCAGCCTCCCAATACCTGCTCTGCTCAAAGGTTTGGGCTGTGAGGGCACTTCTGAAACGTGGCACTTCTGAAACACAGCACTTCTGAAAACAAAAGCCTCCTTTCTTCTTTCTTAACTATCTCAACTCAGCTTGATAAATTAAAAATGTGTATCATTAAACTTTCTGAACTATTACGGGCTATTTTTGTCCAATGTGAGGAACATACACCTAATTCCAAAACCAACACAGTTAATCCTCTTCCAGGGTACATCTACTCTCTCACTGTATGTTCCTATTCCACCTCCTTCCTCACCCTCTGAAATTTCCTTATCATTGCAATGAGATACGGCAACTTACATATTACGATGGAGTAATGACACTTTGATTGCTCATGGCACAAGGCCAGGCAGCTCCTAAGGCAAGTCATTATTAGACTGCAATAGACACCAAGTCAAGTTTCACTGCTGAAACAGATGATGGAAAGGAACACAGTAAAATGAAAGCAGAGGCACTAACTTAAAACTGTCATTTAAAGCAGCTAGGAATCCTGCCGTGCACAAGAGAACATGCTTCTCACTGTATGGCAGAGCAGGAGAGATAATAAGAAATTACCCTTACTCTCTTAAAAATAAAACACATGCATCTCAGTCACATGGAAGTGGAGTACAAGAAAAGCATCTTCTTAAAGAGTATCGATTCACAGAGTATTGATTCCAAGAAAAAAAGTCAACAAAAAAAGCGCAGGAAATTCAGATTCTGATGAATGTAAATCTGATATTTAAAACAAACACTAGAGCACACCTGACTAATGGTTTAGGTTTCCTTGATTTAACATTATTTCATTGTCATTTGTTTTAAACTTCATTATGTTATCTCAAGGGTGCAACAACGTAAGTCTCATTTCTTGACCATTATTCTTTCACCTAAGGACAGAAATTCTTCAATATACGCTACCTCAGAGAAATGGATTGTCTCACAACTCTGTCTTCCACAATCCCATAAATTATATGGCAGTTATGAAAAAATTATGCTTCAAATGCATGGAAAAGGTCAAACAATTTGCTGACACACTAAGCTCTTTTACCTCCAGTCACTGTAAATTCAGTAAGTCAGAATTGAAGGAAAACTCTCAGAAGAAGAAATCCTAATTTTCTTCTTTTACCTAAGTGTGACGACACTTGCAGGGTTTTTTTAAGCCTCAGTTTTGATAGTGATGTGACAGAAGAAACCTGGCAACTCGCACTCATTTTCTGACCTTCCTCCAAGCTATTTGTAGTGAAAAAGTTTTTTATGAAACAAACACAAAAATATTCCTAGTGACCCCTCATTTCACAATTAGGTCTTTAGGGAAAAAAACAAGAATCAAATGTTGTGGAAATTTGCAATAAAATCATAAGAACTGGAAGGCATGAACAGAAACCGAGATTTTAATTTCCTGTCCCAGACAGACTATAGAAATTAAAGGCTCTGAAACCTGTGTGTATGCTAGCAGAGTTGGACAAGGTTAACAGAAGCCTCCAGTATTGTTTGTTGTGAGACTACTGTTTCCTAAATTTAAACTTTCTATGTGCAGTGTAAAGACACTAATTTAACAGTACAAACACAGGGTGGGAGAAAAAAGAAAAGCAAGGAACAAATGACACATGACTGTGGAGCAATACACAGGATGTACGTCCAGCCTTACGTGACCTTTAATTAATTTTGGTAGGTAATTTCTTCCCCTTCTTCTAATTCCATTATTCCAAGGAAAGGCAAAGAAGTAAAGAAGAGAAGCCGAAATCTGAGGAATGTTAAGAAGTGATTTCACAGTCAAATTTTACTTTAAGCCAAAAAAGCCATTAGTTTTCAATGATGAGTGAATTTGAGCCATTTAAATGGAAAAACCTGCCTTACTTTCTTTTAAAAGGCTGAGCAAAGTTTTCAGCAGATGATGTTTAAAAGCTTCTAAACATGTGCAGATCACTTTTTGGATCTAACTGTTGGAATACAGACATGCAACCTGTGAGAATTCACTTGGTAAGGGAGACTTCATGTATCAATTAACAATTTTGCACCTCTTCAGCGGTAAACATAGCAGTTATTTCACAATTCATAACTCACTATGGCTGCCCATTTAAATTAAATATATCCCCAAATCCTGCCTCAGGAAATAAGTTGCGAGTTCAGTTAGTTTCTGAACAGCTTAAGTATATCATTAGTATGAAAATGATCCCTTTTTATGAGGTGCCATTATTTCATAGGATATACTTAATGTTTAGGAATGCGTACATCATATTCTGAAATTATGTACAACATATAATGAAACACATATAAAATTGCAGTAGCACTAGGAGCACCACTGCAGTTAAGACTGACAGACTCTCCTTTATAAACTTAGATTTTTAATCATGCAGAATTCCAGGATGAAATCTGGGAAAAAACCACTACACCAAACCCAAAACATTTGGAGGATACAAACTACAATTTGTGTTGTCTTCATACAGAAGCAAAGAAACACAAACAAAATTCCTGTCTGTATTCTGTGGTACATTTCTTATTGGAGGGCCAAAAAAAGCGCTTTGCAGATTACAACGTTTCCAGTTGCTGGATTTGAAAATACATTTATTTATTTATTTAGTATATTCCCACACACACACATTTTTTTTCCCCCCAGTGAAACTCAGCAAATTTACTATCTGCCATAAATAAAGGCCTGCTTGTCACTGTGCTTCCTTGAAAGACCTTGTAGGTAACTGTGACCATAATTCCCTATAATTCCAAAAGCAAATGTTTCTACTTTTTACTAAATAGGTAGAGATAATTTAATCAACAAAAAGAATGTCTATGAATGTACTTAAGTCACAACATTCATGGTGTGTGTGCATGAGTGTAAAACAAAAAATACATCACAGCAGACGTACACTTTAAAATTGGATAGTTTGAATAATTATTTGATTAATTATAGTCATTTCTAAATGCGTATTTTTATAACCAAAAGCAGGTTGCTAAATACACAATCTAAGGTGGTGAAGGGCAAAGAATGTTTAGAATCTGTCTGCATGCCTATAGGTATAGATATTTCTCATTTCATGGGGTCATTGAACAAACATCTCTTACTTTCAAAGATATGGCTCAAGGCACCTTAACCAAATCATAGAGAACTTGCATCTTCCAGTGCCCAGACAAAAGTTAATTCAGCAAATAACCAACTACCTTGGAATAATGACAGACAATCTGTTGGGAAAAGGTTAGTGAAAGATAATTATAAAGCAGATTTTTTGTGCAATGACTTTAATAAATCCATTTGCTCCAGAAACACGTAACATGAAAAAACTCTTGGATCTCTGATGTCAAAACCAAGACTATTTACGCCTTAGTACATTGGAGAAATTGTTCATGCCTACGTAAAGACTGCCCCTGTGGTGTTTCCAAGGTCAGTAATTTGCATGGAATTTGCATTAGAACTCAAAAACGCCTGTGGAAAAAAGGGACTACTTTCTCCCTACTTTATGATGAAGTTCAATACTCAAAATATTTTTTTCCAAGTTATGCTTTCAAGTGTAGATCAACGCTAAGAGGAAAAAGAGATTTTACTCTGTCCTGTGTAATGCTTCTGTTAATTTTACATAAAACTGTTTATGTACCACTGCAGTGGGCATCTGTCTAACAAACTCTAAGGCTTCACGTCATCCTGCAGTAAGAAGTCAGGCAGCAGAATCACGTTCCACCTATTCAGATCTTTTTCAGGAACCACATGTTCTGTCCTTTACTCAACCAGAAATCAGCCATCAAGGACAAAGGCCCTTAATTAAGAAACCTCTTAAAGTCTGACCATGTATACAAAAGCGACTGCATGCTTAAAACTTCCACTGAATCAGCTGAGTGGAGAGAAGCCATCTACACTGCACTTACACAGGGAGAACTTTCTTAAAAGCAAGCCCTATATCGTTCATTTTCTCCAAAAGTTTACTAAAAATATATCTACCCATATGAGCCATGAAGAAAAATATTTAACATACTTTCTAATTAAAAATAGGACACAGTCGTGATCTACAAGTCCCTTAAAATTTGAGGGAGGGGGGAGCCAAACCTCGTACATTGTAAATCATTAGACCAGTTTCAGAAAAAGCATATTTTTCAAAATTAGACATGTTATCACTCTTCCTTGGTAACAATCCTTATTTTAATAAATCATTCATTCTTACAAAATGATCTCTAATGGAATCCTCAAATTTCCAAACATACATTCCCACTTGTCTTGCCTAATTATAAGCTAAATTTCACAGACTTGAAATGGAAAGTTCTAGGTAAATAATTATGTTCCACCTAGAAAAAATATTTAAAGTGTTATATTAAACCATGTTACACTTGAATGTAAAGTTCCTTACAAGACTCAGAAGATTTGCAGAATCTAATACTGGAAGTTAGTATTTTGTTCCAAGTGTTTCTCTTTTGATTATAATACTTACACAGCACTCACCGGTAGGCAAAAATAAACTGTGTGTTTAACGTTCTCCACAGCTTTTGAAGCAGGGAAATGGATGTTTCTGATGTTAGAAAAGGATAAAAAGATAGGATAAAGAGATCTGACATCACACCAGTTCTAGCTAACTGAAAAGGAGATCCTGGAAACAGATCCTGAGCAATCATCCTCTTGATGGCATCACTTCCAGGCAGGTCAGCCAGGTTCCCTGCGTTACTTACATGTGGAGAAGGAGCAGCCATGCTCCCCAGCCAACCCAATGAAATGGTCCAAATGTCTGTTGGACAGAATGGGTGTGTTCTGCTACGGTCCACAAAGAGAAACGTTCATGCTGCTGCTCAACGTTAACAATAAGCAGAAAGTAATTGCTGGTCCATTGATTTAACAAGGGAAAGCCGTAGATTTTCTAATGTCCCAAAATATTATTGCACGACAAATTCTGCCAAGTTTCAAACTGTCTAAGAAACTGGAGATCCCAACAGGTAATCCTCTTTCTAAAGCTCTTAACATTACAGATATTCTTGCAAGTTACATCACTGGTGACTTTCAGCCCCTAAATGCACGCTCGGGCTGTATTTCCCAAGAAGGAGACCAAACCCTGTGCCAGAATACGAAGCAAAGAATTCAAAAAAAGCAACTGTGGACAAGGTCAAAACATAGCCAAAAAATGTCAGGGAAAAAACAAAGAGCAAATCAAAACATGTCTTAGATACTAATAAGTCGACAATGCCTCAAAGGTATCATATCAAAAATACTATACCGCCCTACAAATCTAAAAACAGGTCTAGTATTTCACAGTGAAAATTAATGCAACAGGTTGTATGCTATACAGTTTTAAGACAAATTTGTTTTCCATTTTCTGGCTACTGGACAAAGCTATTTCTACATCCAAATGTAAAATCCAATATTCTGTCACAAAATTTTCCTAGCCTTTTTCGTTGTGGTCTACAAAGCGCCTTGGAAGAGCCCCAAAAGCAATGTTTGCCCTTACTGCTGTGCTTCGTTACGTTGTGCACTCTGCAATTATTTAGATGGTTTTAAAAAAGGAGAGGGAGAACAACTGTGAAATGCATTGTGCAACTGCAGATGACTTCACGTTAACCCCTGTTACTGGGTTCCACCCTCGGGTCAAATGCCTATGAGTCAGTGTCTAGCACAGATGAATGATGTCATCCTCACACCACCTCTTTAGCAAGAAAATGTGGTGGAGCCTTTCATTGTCTGATCTTAAGAGACCCTGGGTTACTAAATGAAGTTCCCAAGATAAAAAAGAATGTGCCTGAACTTAAAAAGACAGGAAATGAGCACATCACTCCAACACCTTTGAAATATGTTCTAAGAAAAAGACTGTGATGGATCTTATATAGCAAAAATGACCAACAGGAAGCATGTGTTAAAAGTCAAAAAAAGATTTGCATATCCCGCCCTGCAAAAGCCAACATACAAGGGCCATCAGCATCTCCTCTATCCATTTAAATTCAGGAAAATAACCTAAAATAAAATGGGGCAATGAATGTGATCTCTGTTTCAGGTACCCAAGCAATGATATGCAAGGAACAACCTGAGTTCAGTGAAACCTGAATACAGTACACCTCGGTGGATTTGAGGAGATAGCTCCATATTGTTTTAATACACTGTAATGTGCAAATAATCAGTTTGATTGCAATGCAGTTCTTTGGTCAAAAAAAATCTTTGAGAGAATCTTCAGATGCAGAATTACTGCATCTGAAACCATCAACTAATTAATCAAAATACAGGAAAGTATAGAAGTGAGAAAGAAGCGGAAGGGGTAAGGATACACTAAAATGAACTCTTGGGATGAAGAATACGTGAAATGACTCAGAAAATATTTAAAGTGGTATTAGGTGGAACTCGATGAGACTTTAAGCATGTTCTACAGTGCCTTCCTGTTTGAAAGCTGCTCTGTGTGAGGGCTAGTATGACGCATCTTTGCAGGAATCAAGATCTGCAAGAAGGGCAGCCTAATCTCCTCAACTCCAAAAGCAGAGTTTCACAGGGGAAGAAGGAAAATGCACCCAGTAAAGCCATGAAGGGGAGCCTTCGTATCATGACTTTAAAAAGCCTGACTGAGACTTCAGAAGTATGGATTTAACAGAGCTCTTATTAAACAGATCCAAGGTGATTCAGCTGCCCATGGAAAGAAACAGCAGCAACTACTGCTTCCTGTAAAGTTGTAGTAGTAGGACAGGTTTTTTATATTTTTCCTAAATGTAAAAATCTATGTTATTTCCAAAACGTACTTTTAAATAACGCGGCAGTCTGTATAGGTACTGACAGACTGGTGACTTCGTGAGGCTCTAATAATTGTTAATGGAACACTGGTTGCGGATACTGTTAGGACACTTGCGCTCTCTGCTAGAAGAAATATCTTGTTGTCTTTTACTCCATACTCTGCTTTCTGAAAACAAACATTAAACCAGACCAACATTCAAACAAACAGAGGAATTCCAGTAGGAGTGAAATAACGTATAACTAGGAATATAAAGTATCAAATTCCATTTCTGTTTGACAACGTTAGCAGCTAATAAATTCAAATACATACATACATACAGGTCCGCCCTTATTTACATTTTCTTTTCTTTTTTGTCCAGTTGCCATTTTTTGGCATATACAAAACAATCCCCCTCTTTTGAGTTAGATTCCACTGTAACAATGCCCTTTCTTGGTAGTCCTCCCTCTCACCCTACACCCACAAATCATGATGCAAAGCTGCTCAAAAATCAATCTACACTTGAGGAAACATAAGCCTGTTGTCTTTGTTTTTTTCACTCTGGTCTCTATTCATACTAGGGTTTTTTTTTTCCTCAAAAACCCAATCAATTGCTTCAAAGAAGAAAATCCGTTCAATTTGTCTGGACTTGCAGCTTTCCCTTCCCATTGTCATGACAATTCTTATCTTTTGTTTTCCCATCTACCTTCTGTGGATCCACATCTGTGATTATGTGGTCCTTCTCTACTTCCATAGCTCCTGCAGTTGGCTACAGCCTGTCATCTGATCCTAGGTCTGAGCTTCAGACTTTCATGCTGTACTGAAAGTCTGCTCTCATCCTTCCAACAGCTTAGTAGTTATGCTGGACCCTAATGTTCACATTCCTTGAGCTCACTGTCCTCCATAAGCCTTGGGAGCTACCAAAATTATAGGCCTTGATAGCTACCAGAATCTCTCATGCATCTCCTCCAAACTGAAGGCTTTTTCCAGTCCATAGGGATAATTTTCTTCCTTCTCTCTGCAGTCTGTTTTAAAAGATGAGCTGTACTAATACACAGAGAAAGACTATTTAGAGCCAAGACTTACTTTAAACATAAGCTGGATGTAGTTGAACCTCCACAGTACAGAAAGGGGTCCCTGATGAATCCTCTAGAGATTGGTGTGTGTGTTGTATGTAAAGAAAAAGATAACTATTGTGGTTACTGCACCATATTATTGTCTTTTTACAGTGATTAGCATCAAATAAAAACCACAGAGGTTACATGAGGCAAATTATTACTCTAGTTCAAATCACTCAGACCATTTACTTTTTATATGTATTTTTTACATGGCATGAACAATTTCCTCCCTCCAATGGTGTACCTCTGTGCAAGGACAAGATCAACACAGGACTAAGTGTATGGGCTGTTTAAAGACATGATTGTGTACTCGTGTCTAATTTTAATATAATGCCTGGTGATCTGAGTGTGCAAAAATTCATTACTAATGAAATGGCACTATCATCAATAATATTTATTTTCTTTATGTGTCAGCTTACATGAGTGTGGTAACAAAGCAAAATGTATTAGTTCTGGATTTGGCTTAAAAAGATTTCTAATAATTTATTATGCATAAGAAAATGAACACCACTTTAGTCCAAGTAGAAAAGATCTCTATTTCTAGAACTAAATGCAAAGTTCTGAGGTAGCAGAGTTTCAGGTGTAGGTTCTGCATCATCCCTCTGGTAATTTTGTCTTTCTCCCCAACTCTATGGGTAGATCGTAATTTCACTTCTTGAAAATCATTTTTGCTAAATTATAATTGTTCACATGCTAGCTGGGGAAGGAAGGGCTTCAAGCTTGCTTCTTTATTCTTAAATCAAAAAAGCATGAACACAACAAGATACATCGAAGCTCTGCTCACTTCATACATTCAATGCCTAAGTAGTCCCATAACCTACAAGCTCTTCAGTGCACAGCTGGACTTAAACAACCGAAAATAGTGTAATAACAATAACTTAAAGTTAGTATATCAAACTCCTGTCTGCTAGGCTTCCAGTACCAAATATTCACCTTTGAGAAGAAATTATTTTGAGGTCTAGTAAATTTGATCTTCCTGGATGATTTTGGTATCACTAAGAAATTTGGTGCACCTGGTGCTCTTACTCTTGGCAACAGTATGAAACACTGGAAGAGGGCTTGCGCAGTCTGGCTCAAAAAGGAGGGTTTAGCCTGTGGTGTCTCAAATCTCCACTCAGATTAATTGCAAAATACAGCTAGCAGTTCTAGGGCTCAGCTTTTTTTTACTGTAAACTTCAGATGACAGTCAAGCTGAAAAATTCCACTTTTTTTTTTTCTGCATCTTGGTATAGAGCTGAACTCTTCAAGTACTGAAAATGTTAACGGGTGCTTTCAACCTAATAGGGAGCCAGAAAATGTAATGCTGCTTTACAGGCAGACAGGGATGTATAAATAAGACTATTGTTTCTACAGAGTAAAGCTTAAATATTGTTATATGGTAGTTAAAGTAGAGTATAATAGTCTATTGTTTCTATGAATAGGTTTCTCCCAAGCACCAATCAACACCTTATCGTTAACATTAATCACTGGGATATCTTCTCCAAGATCGAACAAACACTTCTTGAGAGTTCAAACTTTGACTTCAGAGAAGTTTCGGTGTAATAACAGATTAGATTTCAATATCGGCAACTATATCCTTACTCAATGAATCTTATTTTTGTGATTAAATGTTACATAAAGCTATTTGAAAAGGTTTAGGAAGATTGACAGTAAATGTGGAAAAAAAAAAAAATCCAGCAACCAAAAGTCTACATTAGCTGCAGTATCTTTGGTTCCTCTTAACGTCTGGTATACAGAACCATAATCCCATTTCTGTAATGTAAGAGTTTTAGAATTGCTCAGAGTAACAGTATCAGCAGCTAACAATATTATTTTATCAATATAGCAAAGTTATTTCATTTTACTATACTTGTAAATATGTTTTAATCTTCTCTTGTGTTAGCAATGAACAGGCTTTTATTTTTAGAAAGAGGAGTCTAATTCTGGATCAAACTAGTCTGCAGGGCAGCCAGGGCCAGATGCTTCAAAGAAAGAAATCTGATTTCCAGGCAGTTTTGACAAAACATTTCCCAAGAACTCATATACTCCAAGGCTCAACAGTTGTCTGCAAATTGGTATTCCCTAAAGCATGAGCTTTACTCTTCTGAGATGGTACAGTTTTCTGTTCTTCTAGAAGTACAAGTCAACCTCTTATAGACAATGCAAAATTCCATAATAATTCAAATGCTGCACGTAATTTACAGTTTCTGTAATCTCCACTCACAAATTCTCTACTTAATTTTTCATACTTATTTATGTTGCAAATATTGTTGCACTTTGACTGTTCCCTGAGAGGGAACTGTTCCTAAAAGGGAACAGTGGTGTAAAACTGCTTCCATCTACAATTTTTTCTGTAGACCTGAACAGGATCACCAGAAGGTCAATGCCAAGTACTTCCAAAAAGTTGTTTTTGTAAGTAATAATTTTGTTCCTCTGTCTTTTCATTATTCTGGGTTGACGAGCTTTTTATACATTCATTGCAGTACAGAATCAATAGGAAAGAATAACTCTGTATTAAGTAAGGGCTGCATCATAGAATCATAGAGTCATAGAATCACTTGGGTTGGAAGAGACCTTCAAGATCATCGAGTCAAACCTATGCCAAAACCACCGCTAAACCATGTCCCTCAGCACCACGTCTACCCATCTTTTAAATTACCTCCAGGTACAGCGATTCCACCACCTCCTTGGGCAGCCTGTTCCAATGCCTGATAACCCTCTCGGTAAAGAAGTTTTTCCTAATATCCAACCTAAACCTCCCCTGGAACAACTTGAGGCCATTTCCTCTTGTCCTATTGTGGAGACAGAATACCTACTCCCAAACTAGCCCAGCCTTCCTGATACATTCATTCGTCTCAACCAGATAAAACGATCTATCTTCCAACAGGTAAAGGGATATTTCCCATTACTGCTGGCTTCGGTACTGTCCTCAAGGCTACGATCAACTGACATGTACTGCAGAGCAGCCCAGCTCTGTCCCCCACCGTGTTAAAAGCATCTAACCTCATCTAAAACATACCAACTGCCCTGGCCGGTCATCAGCGCACTTTGAAGAACACAGGTGACAGCAGGACAGGGCACAGGTGGCCTTCCCAACAGCCCTGCTTAGCTCCTAGGCGCGAGCAAGGGGCTAACCCCAAGAAAGCACCAGCACAGCTTCCTCCTCTCCAGCCAGCTTTTGTAAAAGTCAAAAAGTACATGCTTTAGCACTCCAATCTTGCATGAAAAGGGGAGAATATAATTAATTATTCCCTAACATCATTCCAAGGACATACTTCAAACTGATGCAAGACAATGGAGATAGTTGCAAATTCCATTTTATTGCAATAAAATCCACATATCTTGATTTTACTGGGTTTTCTTCTTGAAAAGTTTCCCGATATTGGCAACCCTCAGGTAACAGCCCCCCACAACTTCATGTTATTTTTTTGTGCCTGAGCGTACTTAGAGGTCAACTTCACAAAAAATTATTTAGCCTTCTTTCATAAATATCTTGTCCTGAGATAACAGTAGCAAAATCCCTTCAATAAAATATTTAGTCCATCCACTCATAGCAATGGAATGTAAAATTATTTGCAGTTCCCCATACTGTCCCACAGAAATGAAACAATTTGAGAAATTCTTGAAGACTACAGCTATACTGACGTTCAAGCCAGGGAAGAACAAACTTTCTATTAGAAAACAGGTCATATAGTCCTCCATTTCTGCAGTATGTTCTGTGTGATTAGGAAAGAACATTTTTATGCAACTGAAAGACAAAGTTATTTAATTGTTTTGTGCTACTACTATTCAAATTAGCAACCAAATCCTTAACTTGAAGTGGTTCGGTGGACAGAGGAGTGGGCTGCCTAGGACCATACTCCTCCCAGTTATTTTTCTTTCCAAAGGGTGGTTTTGGGATTCAGCTTTTTTTCAGTTTATCAACCTGACCACATATACTGTGAGCATGAAAAATGAGCAGCATTTTCAGATCTGCTATACATAGTATACTGATCACAAGTCAAAGAAAAAAAAAAAGAGAGGGTGAGTTGCAAAGTGAAAATGAGAGTGACTTTCTTAGTAAAAAAAAAAAGACATAAACAAGCATCAAATAGTGTAAGGAAACAACAAAAGACACAAACCCCATAGCAACCAACAATAATTCTGGTTTTTTGACAGTGGCTTTCATTGATGAAACCAACAGCAGGTAAGCTCTGTTAGACATGTCTTAAAGACAAGTTGTTGCTATGGTAAGGAAAAATAAGGCAAGGAAACGGAGTACCCTGTAAAAGAAAGGAACCTGTTAAGAACACACTGTCACACTTCTAGTTTAGGCAGTTTCTGTATTTGATTTTGGCTAATAGAAGGAACAGCTCAACAGGACACAACTATTTCTCCAGAAGTTGCTTTAAACTTTTAAAGCTCTCTGAATTAAAAAAAAAAAACAAAAAAAAAAACCAAGAGAAAAGTCGTCTCCTTCCCACATTCACAGTTCACAAGAGAACCTCCAGCCCCAACTTCATCAATTTCTTGCTAATGTTTCTTTTGTGCCTTTGAAAACTGTGTGAGGTGATAGCAGCTTTCCACCTAAAACCTGGCGAGAATCCTTTTGAGAATCCACCAAACAAGACATGGCAAACTCCGTCCTTCACGGCAAGGACTACAATACTGACACAAAAATCCAACAGCCTCCTGCGATGAAATCAGTCTTGGTTTTCTCCTCCTTCTGAAGGATGAGGAGGGAAATGAGTGTTGTGGGCCAGCAAAACACTGTACAAAATAATGAACTATCCAGTCTAAAAGGCGCTTGGGTAGGATGGAAGACTCATCCCATACCGAATGCTTTAAGTTTTCTGACAGAAAAAACATTAACCTTATTATGATCTTTCGTAAAGTTTTGCTTTTGCTGAGAGTGTATTTTCCACTGATGGAAATTGAGCTGGAAGTTTCCAACAGGATCATTTTTAGGAATGTATGCCAGCCCAGTTTGACGTCCATGATGTCATTTGGGTTGATTAGTCCAAATGTGTCAAACAAAACTGAAAATGAATCCAGTCTTCAGGAAGAAGTATCGGTTGCCTGCGGTAGCTAAACCAAACCAATGTTTATAACAAAACAAAACCATCATAAGCCTCATGTAGTTGAGACAGTCAATAAGGGCACTTGGAGCTCTGAAGCTTTCTCACTGGCTTCTTCCATCCTTACAGGTACTCTGCACTGCCCTGCCCAACAGTACACTGCTTTTTCTTTTTTGAGCCCTCATTCTCAAACCTTAGAAACTTTTTTCTTATCTGCTACCTGTTATCCACATAAAACTGAGCATAACAAAAATTAACAGTCTGCTCCCTCACGGTCTGGACTGAGGAGGAGCCTTGTTTTTTTTATGGAAATATTTGCCTCAGCCAGTCACTTAATCCAGCAAGATTTTAAGTAAAGAACCTTATTCAAAAGACATCATACTATTCAGCTCCCATGATGGCAATGAGGTCTTTATGTCTGTTTTCACTCCTCCCCAACAGCGGAGAAGAAACATTTTGCTCTGCAAGTTCACAGAAACTAACATACATTGCTGCTAGAGCAGTTCAAAACCGCATGACAGTGAATCCATCAAGACAGGCCTTGCATGCAAACATGCTTGACAATTTGTACCACGAACAAACATGATTTGAGGTAATCAGCTACTTTTCTCTCATTCTCATCAGGTTTCTCTAAATTGTGAGAAATAAGCTATTAGAGACACAAGTCTCTGGATCACCGAGTGAGTTTCTATTTTTGGAACTGCCAAGTGAGCAGACATATCTCAGAAGAAAGGTAAAAGAAACGATGCCAATAGTTTTGAGATCAGTTCAGATCAAGATGGCCACAGTTAGGTAAAGTGGCAACTATTTAGTTGTTGTTGCGTCTGAACTTACAGCAAACGGTAGTTTCCGAGTTCCAGCCACGCAATGGATGCTAAAGGCGACCCACGGCTGGGATGATGCATCAAGCAGTCATACAGACCGCAGCCTCTCACAACAAGAGTCATTTCTGTTACTACCAAATCACCATTACAAGTATTTTATAAACCTTAACTGCATTTATACATGCACGTGAAGATATTCTGAACGCTTCCTGATTCACAAGTCTTGTTCAACACATTCATCAACAACCTGGATGAGGGGACAGAGTGTGTACCCTTAGCAAGTTTGCTGATGACACAAAACTGGGTGGAGTGGCTGACACACCAGAAGGCCGTGCTGCCAATTCAGCGAGACCTGGACAGGTTAGAGTGTTGGGTGGAGAGGAACCTAATGAAGTTCAACAAAGGAAAGTGTAGAGTCCTGCACCTGGGGAGGAATAACCCCATGCATCAGTACAGGTTGGGGGTTGACCTGCTGGAAAGCAGCTCTGCAGAGAGGGACCTGGGAGTCCTGGTGGACAATAGGATGACCATGAGCCAGCAATGGCCAAGAAGGCCAATGGCATCCTGGGGGGCATGAAAAAGAGTCTGGCCAGCAGGTCGAGGGAGATTATCCTCCCCCTCTATTCAGACCTGGCGAGGCCACATCTAGAGTATTGTGTCCAGTTCTGGGCCTCCCTAGTTCAAGAAAGACAGGGAACTGCTGGACTGAGTCCACGGGAGGGCTACAAAGATGATCAATAATGAGACATATGATTACGTCCCCATAATGAGACATGAAGCAGCATAGTGTCTTTTTCCACACATCAGAGCACAAGCTTAAACAGCATGGGATTCAGATGCAAGCACAGAGGCACGAAGTGCTATTTTAGGCACTTCTGTAGTATCCAAGACACCTGCATGGGGTTGGCAGACATGACATCAGACCCATGCCCTTCTGGAGAGACAGTTGTAGATCAGGTAAGATAAGTTGGCATGATGCCAAGTCACTCATTAGCATCAGTATACTCACGTGAAAGGGTCAAAGCCCACGCATTTTAGTGTGACCGAAAGCTTCTCAGTTCCTCCTCTTCGGGAAATGATTACAGGCCACTGGCTGCCAAGAAAGGGGGATGTCTTCAAACAGTGGGCAAACAGACACTCCAGGTAAGGAATGACCGTAGCAGAGGGTGGTGGGAGCTATCCTGAGGGATAGGAGGGAGGCTTAAGTGAAAGGGTGTAGCAGCACTAAAAAAATACAAAGGGATCCTGCTGACAGCATGTGTTGTATAGAGGCCTGCCCTTTCCTTGCACAAACTATTGGCAGGGTATCTGTGTACCTTTCATCTTGCAAAGTCCTAGCTGAGGGCTGTTTGAGGTGCCCCCACTTCCTACTCGTGCACCGCGGTCCCTTTTGCCTAGTTAAGAAACCGAGCAGTTTTTCTGAAGGTGCTCTGTAACTCTTCTCCTGCACGACGGCTTATTTCACGTAGCATATAAATTTCCCTCTGTTCCAGGGGCTTTGTTGAGGTGTGACTAGACTATGCAAGATCGCCGATCAGAAAAGAAGGTTTGCATTTCAAACTGAAGGTAAGAGGCTTTGTCAGCTCGCAGGCTTGCTGCAGGCTCCTACAGCTTGAAACCACACCGGAATGATTGCACGAGTCTGTCAAAACATCATTTGTCAACCTTACATAAACTTTCTGCTACTCTCTGGCCATGGGCTTTTTTCATCAAGTTAGTTTTGTCCTTTTTTCTGTGAGCACTGTCTAGAAGGTATAGACAATTACACCAGTTTTACACCTGTGGTTACTCTTGGGTCAAAACAATTGTATAGCAAACAATTCTCATCAGAAATCTTACTCCAGGAATAGAGCCACACAACAGATCACAGATATCTAAGTAATATCACTTGTATCTACTGGAATGCCAATTACTGGGAGAAAAAAATAGGTTCTCTTAGTAACACCAAATTCTAGGTACTTTTAAAGGTCTTGGTTATTCCCCATTTTGCCTGAATAAACTGAAACTTGGAAAATTGCTTTTCTGGTATTTGACAGCATCTCTTAGTGAATGCAACTTAAATAGGAGACAGATACAAACAGAAAGGACTGTATGACAGTCCATTTGCACACAACACTAATCACACTTGACATGTTTGTTTAGAGATCTACTTGTATACTTCAGAGCTTGGATACGCATATTTTTAAAAGCCTTAAGAATAATTATTTATCCATGGCACCACAGCTATATGTGTGAAGTAGCAAGCTGACCTAGTAAAATACGGATATATTTTGTTCCTCTGTATTTGTTCCAAGCCAGGCTACTCTTTGCTAGAATGCTTCGAATGAGAACCTGCCCTTTCATATCCTTTTAGTTACACAAGCAGGAGTTTCTATTTCCTTGTTTATCCTCAATGAAAGGGTGAGCAGTCAAGTCAAGCATTGGGCAATGCAGCAGATGTGCACAAAGCACCCATCTGACAATGGCCAGGGTTCCCACTGAGACTTTTGAGTGGAGAATAATTGTACTTTCTTTTGGCATGAACCAAGGGTACAAAATCACATTTACGTGTGCAAGCCTTTGCCCTCTCAACATGTGTTCTCAGCTGCATTAGAGTAGCTGGAGAAGGTCAGTTTGATTTTCAGTCCTAAAAGCAAAGAGGGATGGTAGGAATGTGGCAGATAGTAACATTTTAAAATACAACATTTCCTCTCCCTCCAGCTACACTTAGGTTTTATTAATTAGGGTCTGCAGGAAAAAAATCTTTTAGAAATATCACTCAATAATAAACAAGCTCAGGTTTTTCAAAACCCAGAAAGAAAAAATCTGATATTGCACAGAATTACATCTTTTACGTTATCATTTTCAAAAAAGTCTCTCAAAGTGACATAAAAGTTCAGTATTTAGTTTCAAACTATGTGCTGTTTTCATATGACTACTCCTCCTCTGGGGTTTTTGATGTTATTTCCCTTTCTGCATCTTAATTCTTTCTAAGCATAAAGGACATTCAATCTTCCATCTGTTACGTTGTCTGCCCTCTTTTCCCTTTCCATTTTTCCTTCCCTTAATCTATACTTTTTGTCTTACCTCCTTTTCCCAGCCCCTGAATTCTCTACTACCTCTTCTCATTTGGGCCTCCAGCTCTTGGGAGTACTTAGCTTTTTTCCCATCCATTAGCAGCACAACAAATTTTACCTGAATCTCACCTCTTGAAATGGAACTGAAGTACATTTTGATTTGCTACATTTTGGATAAAAATTAAGCTGCAAACCAAGAACCAAGAAAACCCCCAAACCAGGGGTTTGCAGAATGCAGGCAGCCATACACACGACCCTCTGGAAATAACAATTCCTAACATATGTATGAAACAGTAAAGAGTTCATCCTTCGAGGTAAATGTGTGTGCAAGTTCCACATCTGAGCTACAGGTTTGAAAGCAGTACTCAGTCAGAAACAAAGTGTAATTTGTGTGATTCACTTCTCCAATATCTAGTGTAACATCACCTTAAAATTAACAGCAAGAAATAACCTGTTTTTCATACCTTTATAAAGACACAAAACTTCTGACTTCCAACTGTATGCTTGATTTTCGTGCTGTTTCGATTTCTTACAGATGTAATTTTGAGAAGACAGTAGCCGATATCCGTCAGACTCCCAACTTTTTTACTTGGCAAGACCTAATCATGTATAATCTTATCAAAACAGAAACCCATAGAGTGCTCATAGGTTCCTACAACCCATCAAACCCCAGACAGAGAAAACAGATGTGTTTCTTGAAAAGTGGAGAAGACCAATTAGAGGGAAATCCCTGACTATCCAGCCCCCCTCCATTCCCTGCAAACTTCTTAAAAGTTCACAAACTAGATATTTGAGACCAATCTACCAATTTTCTGTCCTTTTAGTGAAGAATCCCTAACCCTTTAATAACAGGATTTCGCCTCAGCTCAGTACTAAATTGATGGTACTTCATACTTCATTCATCCGAACTTTCTCCTGCACGAGACCCTTCCCTTGTTCTCTAAGTAACACGCTACCCCATACTACCCTCACTTCTCTCCTGTCTCATTAACGCTGCAAATGCGCCTGCACAAATGCAACCAATGCTCAGTGAGATAAGCAGCACCACCATCTCACTCCAAACGACTTCTAAGAGGAACTGCAACTGTTTTAAGCGCACTTGAAAAGGATGTGACTTGCAGGGACATTTAAAATGATCAGGCGAGTGTTTAGAATAAAATCCCAAACACAGCAAGTTTTGTGGAACCTTTGTTTTGTCTTTTTTTTAATTTTATTTTTAGAGCTCCCTCCGGCTCTAGACACGATCATACCAATATTTGTCAGGACAGCTGTTCTGAAGTCAAGGTGCATTGACTGTGCATGTCCACTGCTCCCAGATCACTCATCGCAGGGCATCCCATGAGAGCAGCAGTTTAAGGGTTAAGCAGCAGAGGGCACAGAACACCACCACCTCCATTACTGAGCCCCAAAACTGAGCTGCCCACATGGAGCCAAGTGCTGCCCGCCCAGCCCTGGTCACCATCACAGGCATGAGACTGTTTCCCACCAGAAGGGGGGAGATCCCCCCTACCTTCCCCCCTCCCACCCATCATTCTCCAAGTTCTTTCTAGGTACAAAGGCAGTAAATAGTACCTTGTTGGGATGGCAGGGCTGGAACTGGCCCATTGCAGCTGCTCCCCCAGTGTCAGACCTCAAGGACTGCAGAATTAACTGAACGCCTCCCCAAACCATCTCTTGCCAAATCTGTAGTTTGCCAAGTGCAAATTACTCGGCATTTACAAGTCTAAGTACTGTATTTTGGTCTCATCTGGAAAAGTAGGAGCAGAAACAGTAGGCAGACAAACATGTTACTAGATGATCCATCACGTAATTGGGGACTGGGAGGGAAGGAGGTGTATCAGCTGAACCCCGAACTGCGTAGCAGAATGTGTCCTCGAGAACAGACCGGGAGATCTGACACAGATTCACAGGGGTAAATGCATCCTCGCATCTGTAAATGCTTTAAGAGGGAAAGAGACACGCACTCGGAGAGACAGAAAGACAGCGGTAACCATCAAAACTCTCTGCTACCGGAATGCTTCTGGTGATTTCTATGCTTTGACAAAAATTGCCAAGCAGGTTGTTATGAAGCTGGTACATTTATAAACTCAGGCAATGAATGACAAAGCTCAAATGCGAGTAAGATACACCATGTATTTAAGAAAAAAACAACTCACAAAGACAGGGAAACCAAAGCTGATGGAAGCTGAACTGAAGTTGAATTAAGAGTGAACTCAAAGCTTCACAGCATGGGATGGTTTATTAGCAGCCTGAAGACAAAGGCCACAAAGCAGTTTTACTCCCTTAGAGAGAGGAGCCCTATTATGGAGCCTTTCAACTCCCCAAGAATTGCCTTTTAACTCTCCCTCCACAGTAGGACAAACAGGGGAAAGAAATTAGTCTTGGATGATGTTAGCTGTTTTGTAACTTGTAGTGCTAGTCTCACTGGAGCTCTTCTGACTCCTGTCAGATTTATCCTCTTGACATTCAAAATGGATTAACCTAAGGTATCTTTTTATAAATTAAAAAAAAAAACAAACCCAAACAAACCAAAACAAGACAAAATCCATAGCATTTTCTCCTTCTGTCTCTGAAAATATGGGGATTAGTTAGATGGCCAAATGATATTTCCTGGGTTTAGTAGTAATCTCCCCTTGACTGTAGTGCTACTATTAAAGGAAATGCTATATGCTACCATAGAATCTGCACAATCAACTACGCCATGCTGTCACCTACCTACAGTGTAAAAACATAAAAATATCCAAAATGCCTTGGGCTTCATTGAGCCTGAAACACTATTTGTAGCAAAACACACTCAATACATCAGTATATCCCACTCAGCTTAAATTAGTGCATTCTTACCAAGAAGAGAGAAATCTATTCTTTTTCAAACAATTTAAGAACTCCTCAGTTCTCACAAATTACTCAACCTTATTCCGGCCAGCTGGTGCTGCTTACTGAAGAGAATTTTCTTGAGATATGCCTAAATTCTGGCTTCCTGAAAACATCTCATCCTTAGATCTTTTGCTCTAACGACTACCATACAGCTAAGTCATACGGCCTGTTGTCTTATATAATTTTGTTACTGTAGGATTGTTTGGGGGAAAAAAATCCCAACAAAGCAATGTGCTAACTTGAGTATCACTTTAGAGCAAAAATTATATATATATATCTATATCTTTACTCCTGTGGAGTAAATGGGTATGCCTTATAAAGTGGTGTAACCTCGAAGTGAATTTGCTTCATCCAGGCAGGTAAAGTTCAAAGCAGAATTTGACCCACACCATATGGAAAAATACATTTACTCACGTGGAAAATAAAGCTCCATGTTAGAAGAAAAAGAAAATCCACATGAATTATGATGGACTCAGCTGTAACATAATGATCTGCTCTCACAAGACAAATTTCATGATCTCATGTTGCTGGTCACAGGTTGTAATGCCCCACATGAGGTGCCACATTGCTCTAGGAATATTTGCCATAAATGCCTCTAACGGTATAATACTTTTTTCACCTGTAGGGCACCAACTAAACATCTCAAAACAACTCGCTTTTTTGCATTGTCACAACAGATTCTCATGGGGCGGACATGCTAAAAAAATAATCTGACACCATGAAAAGCCTTCAGAGGCAGGGCTATCTGACCAACTTCCCAACTGTTACCATGCTCCTGTTTTTATAGCATGCCCAGTACCATAGCATCTGCAAATGATAACGATGAAAATGTACAATGTGGATTTTTCCATGCCATTAGCAACTATTGGATTCATATCACTAAACCACTGCGCAATGCCCTAAATATCTAAGGTATCAAGATATGGTCTAGCAAGACAACAGTTACCTTTCTTATTCAAAAGATGAGCATAAACATTTAAGTGCTGAGCAAATATACAGTGGATTCATATCTTAATAAGAAATTAATTCGTAAGAGATGAGTAAGTATTTCAAACATCCAAATTTGAGGTGCCTGTTGCAAGAGACATCCTGAATCACTATACTTTCAGCTATAATCAGGTGGTCTAGTCTGACAGTCTCATCAGTAGCCTTAGAAGAAGGATTGACAAAGAACAGAGCTTGAAACAGCACAGAAAAATGTGAATGAGAGAAAAGAAAACTTGCACTGGCAAGCGTTGTGTCACATTTAAACAGTATTGTGCTAAAGGAAAAGCTAATATGAACTTGTCATCACAACTATTCTTATGAAAAATAGTATGAATAAGCAAAAAATACCCCCAAAAATCATTACACCCTCACAGTGTAAATAAAAGCTTACTGTGGTTTTTACACAAATGCATGTGCACCCCTATATACATCCATACCCAGAGAGGACAGGCAAATGGGTCTGTCACTTTTCTGCAATATTTCTCTAAAGACAGAGATGCTACTTTCTGAACCTTCAAAGCACGTGTTGCAACTCTATTGAAGCTGTGAGGACTTAGGTCAAGAAAACACACTACTAAGGACTCCTCCAAGATTATAGCATGGTAAGATGGAGCGGTTAAACAAGTCCTATACAGGACTTGGGAGTCCATGGGAGTATTTAGGGCTCCACAGCTGGCCCCACACCTTTTGGGTTTTGCTAGCAGGACATGAAATTTGTTTTCCACCAGCATTTCCTCTCGGTGTCCCATTTATTGTCGCTGACAATGCATCTGTTCACACAATTATACTCCAGCAGCCCCACAAACAAGCAGCATAGCATCAGTTTTGCTGCTTTGAAGCCCTACTTATGCTAACCTCAAGATTCACATTACCAATTACTGTTCAAGTCTGACACTCATAGTTCACACCAGCATTTATGCATTACTTTGCTGAAACTTTTTCACATGCATCCATACTGTTATTTCAAAGCACGCAGAATAATCTTTTTAACAGTCTCCACTGAACAGCTAAGCACTTACTTCATGTTTTGATCAGGATTCATTATACGAAGTGTAACAAAACACTGAAAAGTACACTGTTCATTTGGTCATGTACAAAAGCACCCCCCAAATCATCTGTATGAGAAGTGGAGAGTTTTTAAACTGGACTTCATTTCTTAAAATGTGGGGTCTTCCATTTTTATGACTTACTATAATTGCTTCTCTCTTCAAACTGGTGATTTTGTCTAGTAATGTTGCAGTGGAACCGATCAGTTAAATGAAGCATGAACTGCAGCCTGCAGAGAGCTGGATTAAAAACTGCTGAGTTTTCAACACGATCCTTAATCAGAAAGGGCTTCTTTTAGAGGGAAGAAAATGTAAAATATAGGGGGCAGGGAGAAAAGAGGTAGGGATAGGATGGGATAATAGTGTTCTTTTTAGGATCTCAACGCTTTTTAATTTTTATATAATACGCAAACCCACAGCACCACAATTCATAAACATGTACTTCCATTAATAATTACTAGAGACTACAGTCATGGCTTAATTCTGGCTTTTTATATGTTCATAATACAGCTCGTTACACAGGCCGTCCACAAGACTTATGCAAGAAAATTCATTTAAGAGCAGTAGTGGCCTTAGCCCATTTTCACCCGTTCTAGCTATAGTCATCATCTACATTCACAGATGACCCCAAGATGCTAAACTCGCAATGTGTATTTTAGTTTTGCATTGCCCTGGAATGAATAACCTTAGAGGATCAGGAGGCGTCTGTAAACTGTGCCTTTTGTGCAGATGAATAAGGTCCACTTCTCGAATAGCTGGCAGAGTGAAAAGAACGGGACAAGGAATGAAATGAAGGAAAAAAAAGAGAGAGGAAACATCACGTTGCTTGCCTGCAAGTGCTGCCAAATGGACATACTTGGAGAGCAACCCATTTCCCCAGTTAATGTTGAGGCCACTACTCCTGAGCTCCTTTTTCTTTTTGTTAATCCTGTGCCTTGCAAGGTTCATTAACCCTGTTTACACAGAAAGGTTGGGTCAGTCTGACACGCTAACGAAATGCACATATATCTGCACATACACGTACACTTCAGTCTCTTTTTAACAAGCTGTCCAATTAAAAAAAAAGCTTGGAATGTATGTGGGTTTTTCCCCCACTTCATATAAATAAAAACAGATCTAGCCAATGTAGCACGCACTTTTACAGAGAGAACTAAGCAGCAAGTATGAACCCACAAGAAACTTTTCACTGATACTTGGTCCCTTCCTTCTCTAAAGGTTTTAGAAAAGCAGGACATTGCCCCAACAGAATGGCAGCTACAGGTGGACCAGAACACTACCTCATTCAAAGGGGCTCTGGAGCACAGTATTAAATCCAAAGACCAGTGCAACCCCAAAACAAACACAGCACTGCAATTTGCTGGTTTGCCTGAGGCAGAAAAGGGATGCTGCAGCAATTCTCAAGTCAAATGCCTCTAAACCAATACTGTTACCTGGGCTAATGCAAAAGAATGTTTTAAACATTTCTGATTTAATACAAATATGTGAAAGCCTGAGATTACCTCAAACAAACTCCCAACATGGGGATTACCAGGTTTTTCCCTTATGGGCTATACTAAATTACATGTGATCCTGTTTATTATAAGGGCACTTGGTGGGTGCTCTCCTTTGGGTCTGGAAGAGCTGCGTGGAGGTTTTATGAGAACTGTGCACAAACAGAAAGGGATGCAGCCCACATCTAAACAGACTTTAAATTGCAGATCCTAACACTTCCGGCTTGAGAGAGGCTGAAAACTCAAAGGTCTGCTTCTCAGGAAGCACCACGACAAAAAGAAGTGATACAAAGCAGTTCCTCAAGCAGAGAAGCATCTTTCCCTAGAAGGCAGAAAGGCAGCACTGACTCTTCCCTTTAAAAACAGAGAATTTTTTCTTTAATTTTCCTGACAGACTTGTCCTGGGTTTTTTTTTCACAGAGACTGGAAGCAACCTGATCTATTGATCTACAGATCAATGGATATGCAGCACTCTAAGAGCCTGCCTGGCAACACCCAAAAACCAGCCTGCAGTAGGACTGTTATGATCAATACACATTTGACAGAGGTATAAATGAGAGACTCCTAATACAAGCCTGTTGGCTTTGTTAACCAAAATTCCGGTTGTATGTAATTTGCAGGCTCCTTCATGTGCGGAAATAAACTCACCATGATTTTAAATGACCCAAATGCTGTTGAACAAGGGTTGAGTATCAGAGTGTGCACACTCAGCGTCCCATGTAAAGTAGTAAGTGTTTCTTTGGAAGTCCCTTGCCACTGCTGATTCAATAGGTCATGGTTATACAGCAATATATAAAAGAATTGTGCCTAAACATTAGCACAGCAACAACCTTACTGTTTATTCATCAAGTCTCCTACGCTGAATTACCTCAGCCCAGTAAGGAGTCTATTGGTAGTCTGCAAAAAGGTATTTGGAGAATCTACAGAAAATCCCATTTATGACTTTGCAATAACACTGTATGTCTCGGTCTTGCCAAAGTTCACTTGAGTTTCTGGGAGGAAAACTGCAGTCAAAATCTTCTTAGCCAGCTCCATTATGACAAAGAAAGAAAAGAATAAGCTACTGATAGGCAAATCAGGTACAATTCTGCTCCACATTAGCCTTGTTTTAATTAAGTCAGCTGTGATCTCATGGCAGGATAATTTTTTAACGTTGGTGTTTAGGAGAAAGGCTTACACTGAAGGCTAGTTTGGCTGCCTTTAGTCAAGAATGTGATTCATGTGAGTGGGAGAAAACAATGCAGCAAAATCTACATTTTAGTGTGCACACAGAAAATAGGAGATTTGTATGCCAGAGAAAGAAATCAAAAAAATAGAGCATACATCTTTTGTTTACTTACACTGTAAGGAAATTCACTACAGGAAGCAATAGCTTGTCCCAACAGCATCATCACTGTTAATAGGATACTAGGTCCATACTGAGTATTCATTTGCCATCGGAATTTGGTGCTTGTTTACACATCTCTCCGTCATCTGAATTGTGCACGTTTGTTTCAATGCTCTAAATTAACAATAGTATACCGTGCCATATATTTACACTTGTAATTACAAAAGTAAGTCATAAGACACAGAATATTTTGGGTTGTGGGGTTTTGTTTGTTTGCCTGTTTCGTTTTTGGGTTTTTTGTTTGTTTTTTAAAACATAACATAGTCTGAACTTCTTACCAATTACTTTAGAGCACCTTTCATTCTTTACAGAAGATGCCTTTATGGAGAAATGCTGAATATTACATTACTGAGGCTCATTCAAGTCTAATAAGAACAGATAATCTGAAGGTTTTGCAAAATATGTGTATTAAATTCTGAACCTTCTTATGTAATCCATTTTCAAGGCAAAAACACCTCTCAAATAGCCTAGCTGAACACAGTGTCCCCTGAGCTATGCAGATTTCCACTGGTAACTTACAGAAGTGAATTGGATAAATGCAATAAGACACAGTTTGTACTTCAGTAGAATGTAAGCGCTGAGTTTCACTGGCCCGAGACTCCTGATTGTAATGAATTTCCATGTACCTATTTAATAAAGGGAAAAAATCCCCTCATTATAAAAAACAAGTTTTCACGGTAGGGCAAACAGTATCATTTACAATATTATTCTGTCATTGCTGAAACTTAGAATGTCTTGTCTTAATTTCTAAATACAACCAGATGCAGAACTGATAGGCAAAAAACCTTAAAGCAACAATCATATCTCTCAAGCCATTTTCTTAGTAAAGGTACTCTAGAACTCTTCAGACTGGTCCCTTTGTTTGAGTTTTTATATTAAAATTTGCTAATTTGCTGTATGTTTTTCTTATTTTGCATCATATATCCTTAAAAAAAAAATACATACCCCTTATTCAGCCTACAACTTCCAAGACCAGCTGCAACTTAAATGTTTTTTTCAAAACAATACTTTTGATAAAAATATTTAGATTGCCCCTTAATAACACAGGAAACTAAGTCATGTTTTCAGAAACTACTTAAGAACTTGCTAGATTAAAGGACTGTCTACACATGGAATTATTTAGTAATGACTGCTCAAGAACAGCTATTCCCAAATAACTCCATGTGTAGGCACACTTATTCCAGAATAAGGTTGCCTTATTTCTCTTTAATTTAGCCCATCAAAGTGTGTTAAGCTAAACAGAAAAAAGAGTGTCAGCACATGGAGTTATTCAAGAATTGCTACTCCTAAATAATTCCATATGTATACAAGTGCTTACAAAAACTGAAAATCAGCTCTGTTATCCCCAACCACGTTATCTCTGGTATCACAATTAACACAAGGCACTTTCTGGTACATGTACTGCTCCTTATTCTGTTGCTTTATTTCAGTCCAAGAAAAAAAAAGAACCTTTTAAAATGCCATATTCATTGTTAAACATGAGCCGAACAAATAGAATTATATAGTCACTCAAATACAATCCTTTTAGAGATTTAGTATACACTTTGGCATATTTTGTTTTCTGAACAAACAAATCTTTAAGAATAGAATTTATTCTTGTAAACTGACTGTGAACAAAATAGCCAGCTTTTTATGAGGTACTAGGGACAATTGAAAGTAATTGGGATTTGGTTTTCCTGAGATGGAACTAATATGGTCAATTGCTGAATTAACATTTGGATAGACGTTCTGTTTTGCTTGGGTTTATAAAATAAAGAATCTGTTCATCTTGTTAGAGAGACTCACTGCTGGATAATCAATCACAGCACATGCTTAAAATCAAATTTTCAGCAAGGCACAAATCTGTCAAAGAGTGCAATTATTACTGATTTTTTTTTTTTTTTCTCCACACACACCTATAATTACTGGACTTAATAGTAACGTGTTAGGCCTGGCTGGAATACGACTTTAATGACCTCTAGGCTTTCACCTCTGGAAACCAAAGTTCAAATCCAAAGTGGTAAGAAGTGAGAACGGATTTTGATAGTCCTTCAGCACCCAGCAGACCAAATCACAAAACTACAACTCAGCTGGGTACTATTGGAAGCTAGGGTGAGGAAAGACCCCTTGCTGGAATATCACAGGTAAAGCAGATACACTTCAGTGCATTCCTGAAACTTCTGCAGACTGTGCTTGACTCCAGGCACCACTTTCAGGGACATTCTCCATGACCATGTGAAGATGTGAACTACAAAATCATATCTTCTATATTCACCCATAATACCCTATGTAATAAAACCAGTATAACAATGCTAATGTTTCGCCTAACTGGATCATTGTTTCATATTAGTTAAAACAAATATATGTTCCTAAAAAATTTGTCACTTCATTCCAACTTTATGTAAAAGCATGTGCTTAGAGCTGAGAATGCACATGTGCCTATGATCTGCCCTAAATATACTTTAATAAGAGAGAAGCTCAGGAGGGAATAAATAGCTAACAGAAGTTAAAAAACTAACATTGGCATTGTTATAATGGTTTTACCTGAAATTAAAATAAACTACCTTTTTTTTTTTTTACTTGAGTTTACTACAGGTACACAGTGAAAAAAGTGCTAGAAAAGTATACGCATGGAGGGTTATTATATATAATCTCTTATTGCTGAGACATGCACTCAGAAGCTGAAAAGCACATAGTACTAGTCCTCTTTCCTTTAGCATTATCGTCCAGACTTGAACTAAATGTTCAATCACAAATTTTGTGCAACGGACCTGAAAACTTGAGTTCACAGAGGGGATCACTTATTCTGTAAGCATTTTGTTTTCTCCTACTCATGAATTGTGAGATGCCTTCTTTATTTGCTTCTTACTCTCCAACCCTTATGACGAATACAGAATGATTAATTACTTCAAGGTTCTTTCCATGAGTGAATATAAATACTTTAGAAACATCAATACATTTAGCTTCAAAACACTCCTGGCAGCTGACTGGTATGACAACATTCTCACTTTGCAGATCAAGACTACAAAGGCAGTGTGATTACGGCCAAAAACATCAACTAATTTTACATGCGTAAAAGCTGGATTTTTCAAAACAAAGGTACCTCTCAGTTTCCATGATCTGATTGACCCAAGGACAACTGCAGATACCTGACATAATTCTGGGGAGTCAGCACCAGGACCCACTGAACATGTATGCTGAGTCTCTTGCATGTCTTCGCAGTGTCTTTTTCAGCATCACCTTACAATATATTGGAACTTTTGGTTGTGAAAAATGAAGAATCAATTGCAGTTAGCATCACATGACAGCAGAGTTAAGTACAGCTTCCATTGATTTCAGCCGCAACTATTAATGGCAACCTTTCTCAAATTCAGATCTTTAGCTCTCACATTCCATCTCCAGAAAATGGGAGTTGTTTATATTTAAAAGAGTTCAGATCACAAAAGAATTCAGTAACAGAGACGAGATAAAAACCAGTGAATGCCTCCCCTGGGGAACTGGAATATCAGTGTTTAACTTTTTACCCTAGCATTATCCTAATACCAAAAAATGAGTGTAAAAATGTTATAAAAGCCACATGTGCAATATTTTGTTATGAAATCTGAAAACAGTGTTGGTGTTCCCGAAAGGTTAACTAAGCTTACCCAAGAAGATATCGGGGAAAATGCAATGCCATTGTAAGCACTATTTTAGAAAGAATCACATAAAAAATATAACAAGTATAGAAATGATTTCTTCTAGTTAGCACTGTGACTTAATACATGCTTTCTAAAAGCTGAGCAAACAGAAGATAAAGGACTAACTGGGGGGGTTTCCACAAAATGCAAGCCTGTATTTACTTACTCAATCTTCTGCAGTATGAAGTGCCATTAACGCACTGCTAATTTCAAAAAACTGTTAGACCCATGCTTAGTATAAAACACTTCATATACCAGATTTTTTACACAGTCATTATTGTCACTGAATCCAAAAGGGATGCAGCTTAATGGTTAACAAGGCTTTTTCAAACGATAAACTAACAACAATCTTTTGCAGTTTAATGAAATCTATTCACTACCAGAGATGCTTAACATGGATTTTAGTAGAACTGCCATTCCTGTGCTTTAAAAAGTGCATTTAGAGCTCTCCACTTCTGAGACTGGGGTCTGGATTTTACATTTATGATTTGTTGGGGTTTTTTTCAGTCCAAAGTGCTTACTCTGAATGGATGCCTATAAAAACAGAGATGAATTTAGATTATCCGCCTCGTAATTATAAATCAGAACTACCTCCTCAACTTAGGCTTTCAGTAAATTCCAAGAGATAATATCTGAATAAAGTGCCAAGATTTTCTTATGGCAGTATTCAGAAAAAAAGTCAGCATTAGGCAATTTTGACTAAAAACTTTCATAGGCCACTGTGACACAGCAGTGCCCAAGCCTGAGGGGAAAAAAAAAAAAAAAAAGAAAAATGAGGCTCCCTACTTTGGTGTCTTGAGTGAAGCCAGGATTAAAACCAAAACCTCAAAAAAACCACACACAGAAAAAATAATTTTCTGTATTTGATATGCCCCTTCTACTAGTGAAAGCTCCTCTATCGCAGAAGCCTGGCTTATCATGAAATAAAACATGCTAATTTAAAATGGAATACAACCAAAAGAGATAACACCTATCACCCTAGAAAGAGAAGAAAAAAAAAATCTCATTTTTTTTCAGGTAAGGATCTCAAACCTGAGTGCTTAGAGTCAAATTCCCATATTCATAGACAGGTATTAAAAAAGCCCAAATAACTTGATTTAAGAGCCAGCCATAGATGAATCCTAAATGTGTCAGGAAAAAAACCAGCCCAACTTTTAGCAAACAGATTATTTTTATAGCGTATCTAAGGAGAAGTTTAATTACTTGACTCTACCCTCCAGGTTGGAAATCACTGTCTCATTTATTTCCTGAGTAATATTTCCAAATTCTACACTTTGAACACCAGAACAGGTCACCTTACCACAGTGACTGGTGGCATTAGCTAGGAACCAGATGTTTCTTATACTGTTTGCTCTGATCTTTTATGATGCTTCTCCATTAGCCTAAGAGCAGCTTCCTACCCCACCTCTCATCCTACTACGTCCGGGGGAAAAAAAAAAAAAATCACATTCTTGGGATTTCCATTGCATGGAAAAGTCGATGGTACAGCCTGTTCTCAACATCCCACTCCTCCAAAACATGTCCCTTCTCCTTCTACCACTTCCGACACCACCAAGGCTTATTCCATACCTTTCAGGGAGGAAAGACCTGTGCGCAACATGCCCCTCTATCAGCGTATTGCACTCACCTTTATAATGGATAAACTTTTTAATATTGCTCTCAGAAAATCTTATTAAAAAGCTTGAAAACTTCTGTTGTCAGTAGAAAAGGGCAAAAACATAGAAAGGAAATTTTGTTAAATTACAGGACTTTCAAAGTTCAAGTTAAATGTGCGGGAAAGCCAGATTTCTAAAAATTGGTTTTAAAAGTTAATAGTGTCATGTCGATACAACTCTTCCTCCTTTTTTGAAGTCCCTGACTTTTTTCCTAATAAGCAGGCATGCCTTTCTGGTGAGCGTTACAGGTGTTGCTGGTACAGTAAACTGAAATTAGCAGGGCAAGGACATTCTGTCCTATTGCCATGTTTGTATGTCTAAAAATTAGTCATCAATTGATTAAATTTCAGGTATCAGCAGAAGTCGAATGGATTTGTCCCTCAACTTAATCTATGCTAGTAAGTTCAACACTGATTTTTAGGTCAAAACAATGAGCGCAAGCAAAAGAAACGGCAGGTAGATGCTTCTGTGAGACTGTCACAAGTGAGAATTCAGGAAAACTAGGAAAACTACATTTATCCCAGGAACAGGCTTCTTCTATCAGTTTGGAAGTAGACAATGTAAATTATTTGTAAAGAACATTGAAAGAGAATGAATGCCAGAGCAAACGTATACATGAAATATTTTTTCCAACTTTGAATCTAATTCAATGTCCAAATTTTACCTTCATTCTCAAACACAGAAGGCTGTGCCTACCATTCACTCTAGTTACCTCCCAATATATAGTAAAATTCAGTTTCCACCTCAGCTGCTACCCTTCATTCTCCCTTTCAGAATCCAAAGAAATGAGAAATGAAAGCACATGACTCACTCCCACTACTAGCAAAACTGCTTCGCATTCCTATATTAAATCAGAGTCCTCTGCATTACCTCTTCTGTCAGATATGCTTTGGGTTTGTTGAGGTTGGGTTTTTTTTGCATATAAAGCATGCCATAAATTCTTACTTAATCTACTGGAGTATATCTATAATTAGCCAGTAAATCAAACAAAAACTAACATAAAGGTGAATTTAATGTTTAACTATTTTATTTCGCTATTTTTCCTCTAAGTATAACAACCACTGGATTTAGAAGCAGTTAGCTGAAGTATCACCCGAGTTCCATGTTCAAAACTAAAGGCATTATCTTTGGAGTCAATGAAGTCTGCAGCTGCTGGAATCTGGAATGGAATGCATCTTTTCATTAGGCTGGTGCCAAATTAGAAATGCCTGCTCATCCAAATGAACGATGAATGCAGTACTTTAGAAATATCTGCTCTTCGCATGTAACTCAGCATGCTAGAGAATGTGACAAGCCTAGTAACACTCCATCTTTGGCACTTCTGAGGGAATGAAAAATGTCACTGCCAGTGTCCTTGACTGAGCCCTCACATTGTTGCCCTGTCCTAGAGGTGCAAAAGCAGACGGAAACCCAGCTTCCATTTTCAGCTCCACGCTGCTGCTCAAAATAGGGTATTTTATTGTTAGATTACTTACGCGGAAAGAACATCAGAAAGCCCCAGATAACTAAAAACAGAGCTGGAAACCACAGTAAGAACCAACAGGCTGTAACCCTGCTTAATTAAAGAGCATGGAAATACAACTTGCTATACATCACAGTACAAACAAATCTCCCACAGCTGACACACTGATGCTCGCTTGCTGCCGAATCACCCTAAGACTCCGTCTGCTCTTTCTCTCTCTTTCTCTGAGCGTGTTAGACCAGAGTCACAGGCTACAGAAAGATTCAAGGTATCTAATTATGCCTTTTGGTGTTTTTTTGGTGGGTTTGGTTTTTTTTTTCCCCCCAAACAGACTAGAACTTGAACTTGCTTCCTTGCTACCATTTTGTACTTGCTGAAATTTCTCAAGCCGTGAAGTCCAGGTACCTTTACACAGGCACAGACAGAAACTGGCAGCAACTTGCTAAAAAAAAAAAAAAAAAAAAAATAGGAGGGAAAGTGAAATTAATCAAACTCTTTTGTCTGTCTCTCAGCCAATGTTCAGCATAGATTATACATGAACATTTTAGAGCATTCAATTTTAAAAGCACAGTGATTTCAAAGACTGCTCTGGGGACACTGTTCCGTAGGTCAAGTGCCCTTATGAAAAAGTCTTTCTGAAATTACGAATTACAAAAAGATGCTTTCATTTTTATCACGTTCATCTCAGTGGATCAAAACTTGTAGTTTATATGCTCTGGACCACATCCATGTAACTACAGTAAATTAAAAATAAAAGGGTTATTTAACTCAAACTCACTTGCATGCAATTCTGCTGATATTTTACTGATTATATCTAGACTTATTATTAAGTATTAGTCACAGAGTATAGCTAAATTTCTCTGATACTTGCACATATAAAATATACTCGTTAGCTGATGCAAGAAACAGTAAGGGCCAGAGTGTGCAAACATCTATTACAGAGAGTTATGGTGTTTATTATCACAAGCAGTCCCACTGAATATCACAATTCATAATATTCATTAAAAAAAAGCTACAGTAGTGAACATTACAGCTGCTTTGACCAATGCTCATTTGCAGGAAGAATTCATTAAAGAATGCCTGGCATTTGAACAACTAGTTACCTTTTGTTATTGCACATATATGACAACTCATACCATGAAACAAATCTTAGAATTTGTTCAATTATTCCTGGAATGACTGAGATTTGATTGTACGTGATACACGACACTCCTGGGGGGGGGGAAATACAGCAAAATAAAGGCAAGGAACCTGCCAGCACTTTCAACAGACACCTAAAAAAAAAGTCAAATAAATATTTCCCATAACTATGGTTGACAGAACTAAGACCCAGCGTGGCATGCTCTCAAGAAACAGCAGAAATCCAACCTTGAGAGTTTTTCACGTGTTTCATGTCAGAGTCAGCTTCAAACAGCCAAACCTACTGATGCTACTTTTCCAATATTCTAAATGGTTATTATAATGAGAAATTGAAGGAGAATTCAGTGCGCGCCTTTAATTTTATACACACTCATACACACAAATAAATGTATTAAACAAACAGTGAATCAGAACAAGAGGCCTATGATCCTGATACTGCCAGTGGAAGGAAGCGCACTAATAGATGCATATAAAGTACCAAGCGAGCAGTTGCTGCTTAGCAAACATCTGCAAACTGATGAAGGCTGACAGTAAACATTACTATTGCTTACCTTTAATACAGAGCTTTCCATCAGTAGATCAAAAACACTTTCCAAAAAGATGCATCACTTTCACTTAGACAATTGAAAGTTGCCCATTACTATTTCTTAATGGCATTAACATCCAAAACTTGTATTACAGACAAAACCTTATCCTAACTGGAACCAGCAAAAATACTGGATATTGCCAAAGAGAGACTATGCAAGGCATGCAACCACTAAATATGGAAGTGGAAAGAGAAGATCTAAGAAAAATCTGAACACATAAAAAGATCAACATATTGCTAATTGTTGCAGACACTGAATTAAGAATCATAGAATCACTTGGATTGGAAGAGACCTTCAAGATCGAGTCCAACCATAAACCTATGCCAAAACCACCCCTAAACCATGTCCCTCAGCACCACGCCTAGCTGTCTTTTAAATACCTCCAGGAATGGTGATTCCACCACCTCCCTGGGCAGCCTGTTCCAATGCTTGATAACCCTTTCGGTAAAGAAGTTTTTCCTAATATCCAACCTAAACCTCCTCTGGCACAACTTGAGGCCATTTCCTCAATCATTTCCTGCAATCAGTGCACCTGCGCTCTGCAGTGCCAAGGATTAAGGCGCTCTCATGATGCCCTCTCTGTCACTATCAGGAGCTCCAGAGACAGTTTAGGAAAGAAATATTCTTTCTGTTTAGGAAGAAAGCGTTTTGTAGAAGAACATAGGTAAAGAAATGATACTTTTGTTATTCCCATAGTACCCCAAAGAGTGATGAAGCACGGGAAGCTCTCCGCAGCACGCAGAAGGTGCCTCCCCCCTACACCACAATACAGAGGAATCTCTCCTTCTCTTGAGTCATGACCTGTTTTGGCCATGCAAGGAAACCCAGAAATCGCCCAGAAAAAAACACACAAAACTTCGGTTCTTAATACAAAGCCAGGCACTTCAGAATGTGCTGCAGGGTGTCTACAGCATAAGACTAAAATAAGGAAAAACCATTACAAATGTAATTAATTAATTTTCAATTCCACTATTCCCGAGCCTTCAGATTTTGCTAGTTAATTATCATACAGTATTGTATCATAATGATAATTACTTCTTGTAACTATTATAACCAAAAAAAGACCATATATTGCTATTTAAATTTTAAGAGATTAAGAAATGGACTACTTGAGCTAGGTGTGTGATTTAGCAGGTGACAAATCTTAGCTTTTTTATGGCTGCAAAATCACCAGAATTCAAAAGATAATAGTTCGTTTATGTCCAATAACTTTTACCCTCAGGTGTAAAATTATTATAATAGACATCATTCCAATCAACTATGAGCTATAAAGACATTACAGAAAAGAAGTTACAGTCTATACAAATATATAACAGCTCCACTAGGCATAAAGATTAGATCCACATGCGACTTCACTAAATGTTTCAAACGTTACATCACTAATTATGTGATACTGTCACTTCTGGTAAACCACAGATGTAACATGAAAAATATTCAGCTTGGTCTCATGTAGATCTTATCTCCCTGTGCAGGTTCCAAAAAAAACTGAACCAACCCTTTTGATCTCTGCACTGTATTAGCTGTTAGCCTAAGAGTGAGCTTGCTGAGCTGAGGAATTTTTGCAAGACTTGCTTCAAATCTCCACATGATACAGGCAAGAGGTTGCACTTAAAATATGAAATGCTATCTTTCATTTAAATCACATATTGTAGCATTTATGTAAATCACCCACGTTAGCTTATGTTTTTGATATTAGATCCAATGTCCCTTAGAGAAGTCCTTGTCTCACTCCTCTGGATTTTGTGTAAACTACGCAAAGTTCAGTTCAACAGCTTGCTGTCATGTAAATAGCTTAAAATTAAAATTTCTGCAAAGGTTTTAAAATTCAATAGCCACAAGAGCACTACAACAAAACATTTTAATGGAAAAACCTGCAGGTACAGGTAATACTGAATTAGCTGTACCTCCTTTAAGTAACAAAGGTCAACACTTCACCTAGGTTAGCATTTCATTTTTCTGAGTGCCAGTGCCATTGCCCTCCAGGGCTTCATTTGCAGTGCACGTGAATGAGGTTTCAATGGACAAGATTTCACTTGGACACAGCAGGTCCCAAAGCAGACACCAATCCAGCACATGGAGCATGGCTGCTGGGTGGGGAATGGGACAGTCCAAGAAATAAAAAACGTCCCAATGAGGGTGTAGGAAAGGAAGCTAATGTTCAGCAGGAGAAAAACATCAAATGAGCAGAGCTGGGAGAGACAAAAGGAAAGGGGAGACAAACATCAAACTGAACTAAACTACAGGAAGACAAACCAAAAAGCTCAAGTTTTATGCCCAGAAATTAAGCAGTCAATTTCTAACAACTACAAAGCCTCTACTCTGTGCCTTTTGATCGTTCAGAGTAGTTTACGTAGACAGTACTTGGTACCAGGATTTTATTACTCCTTCAGGTATAATAAATTTCCTATGGAGGCCCCTTGGCAGCTGAGAGGCTACAAGTGACACCATTAGAGCTGTTTGCAATCTCTGCTGTCCCAACATGTGGCTTCCTGCCCACCAAGGCAAGAGCTCTCACTGGCTTTGACCCCTTCTGCTTAGTGCACATGAACATACCTGAACCACCGATGGAAGCAGCTTTGCAGGGAGGAAGCTTGCTTCTGGTGGCCATATAATGCCAACATCCCACAGGGATGAGCAAGACCCAGAAAGGTTTTCTTTTTCTCTATGTTATCCTCCTCTGTGTTACCAATTTTATTTTAATGTGCAATTGACTACTACAGAAATGTCCATGAATCTCTACAGCAGCCACTATCATCATGCCAGCCATCCTCTGACACAGGACACCATACCCTACGAATCAATAATTGGGATCCAATATGGTGACAGAGTAGCTTCGTCCTGGAGCCTGCTGTACCTGAATCTTCCTAAAGGAAGGACAATGGGGGAAAATGGAGTCCTGGCTTTCTCACGTCTTGTACCTACAGAGTGAAAATTCAGTCTCCATCATAGCCAACAGACATTTCCCCATGAGTTCAACAGAGCCAGAGTGGTGTAAATACGTTTTCATCTCCTTGGTCACTTGCTATAAACACATACGGGGGAAGAACAGTAAAGACAGCCCATAAAGTAGGGTGCTAATATTTTCTCCTATACTGGAGAATAGAGTAAACAACATTCAACAGTTACTCTGTCTGGGGTCTTCAACCATTTTGTAAAACAGTAAAGAGGAATAGTGCAAAGGTGATGTTCAGGCAGTGCAGAAATTCTCCTGAGAACCATAACCTGTAGAAGAAACAACCATGGACAGCTTTGCAAGGCCAAGCTGATTTTTGCCAGGGGTTTAATAACTGTGCTATGTCCTCTGCAGCAGAGAGAGGAATAAACACAAGGAAGAATAACAAAAAACCAAAAACCAACCAAACAAAAGAGTAGTAAAAAGGCACACAACAGCAGGCAAAGAAGCTGAGAAATCAGAAAAAATAATATTTATGAAGTTTCTCCTCTTCCTCTTTTGCCGCAATATATATTAATGAGGGCTCCTGTGTCTTTTTGGGACCTTGATGAAGATGAGGTGAACCCAAATATGTTTAACGATGTCTGAAATGAGGCATGAAATTGAACCATTGTTTGATTCTGTGTTGCCTTTGCTTTCACAAGCAAGGCGGTACTTTAAGCCTGGGTGGTACACTGGCATTCACTGGGAGACTGCTGAAGGGAAATATATTTCGCTTGCATATATTGTTCTTTTATCTCTTTCCTTTCTAAAGCTTAAACTGACCAACTTGTTTATTTACATCATCCAAACCTGTTGCATAGGTGACAAAACATAGTATTGAGGATATGTAGCTAAAGGCAAAGAAATGTCCCAATTTCATAACCTGACAGTAAATTGGAGAAGAGAAAGAATATAAACAAAGAAACGTTATCTAGGAAAAACTCACCATGAAGTGATCTAGAATAGAAAAATTCTAAATGTGCTGGAAAATTTTGGATTTGAGATATTTAAAAAATGGGTTCTGATGCCTTTAAATACTGCTCTGATATAAAAGCTTCAATTGAGTGACTTACACTCAAACAGCTAAGTTTGTATTCATTTGCCACATCCTTGACTTGATACTTAAAGATATTGATATGATAGGCCTGGAGCTACTCCGTAGTCATTTGTTACTAGTTTATGTCAACCTCAACATGGGAATTAATAGCGATACGATGGGATTAGTAGCAGGAATCCGACACGCTCTGGATTTGGTATACTCTGCACTGGAAAAGAAAGTAACAATTGCCATTTCATAAAGAACCATGGGTTGAGGGAGGTGAGGCCAGAGCAAGGTGTTCAGAGGATGGGAGCAGACTTGTAGCTTTCTGCTGTGGTGGCTGGAGTCAGGCCTGCAACTCGGCGAGGGGGCGGTAAACCTTATGTAAGAAGC
Organism: Chionis minor; assembly: GCA_013398295.1. Lineage (NCBI taxonomy): Eukaryota > Metazoa > Chordata > Aves > Charadriiformes > Chionidae > Chionis > Chionis minor. The sequence continues at coordinate 272,733 of VZSF01007657.1, read as the reverse complement.
ATGCATACATTTAAAAGGAGTAATAACTATTCCTTGAAATGTGTTGTTCCTTTAAGAAATGCCAATCCCAGTGTAGGTTAACAACAGGAAGGGTCATCTTGGTTCCTATCTCCATTTGAGCTTTTTGGGGAAGCATAGGTGATACACAGGGTACAGTGACCCTGAATCTGATAAAATATGCACCAGAGGGAAGGTCCACCTGCATTTCTATGCTTTCAGCAACCGTATCACAGAATTCCTCCATCAATTGCCTGGAGAGCCACGCAAGCACCAGTTTGATTCCTGCTGTTTAAATTCCTGTTGGAGGGCAGCTCCAGAACTTCATTTTCTTGTAGTCAGGGTTTTTTCCTCCCTTTTTCAGCCTCAATTTATTCATGGCTAGCTGAGACCCACCTATTTGTGCTTTTACTAGCAGTTCGCTCTGCAAGCCCCCTCACTTTTAGTTGCTTTTTCTAGCTATTATTAACAGACCACGGCTACTGGTTGACTTTCTCCATATATTCCCTCAGGTTTGAGCCCTAACACTTAAGAGGGACAGCTCTCCTGTTTCTGGCTGACAAACAGGCAAGAGGTGCGTACAGTTCAGCTCACTGTATAAACAACACAGGACTGATTAGTGCCCGGTTAGAAAAACAGCCCGAAAAAATAAATGCTGTAGAGTTTTGGATATAAATAGCAGCAGCAATGTCAACTGTCTGAGAATGTTTTCAAACGAGATTTCCATCCCTGCTTAGCCGCAGAGCACATGCATCAGGCATAAACATCAGATACGTAAGATATGCATGTTACAGTCACCCTGGCTTTTTTAAATTTTTATTTGATATACATATTTACATTAACTGAGTACATATAGATGTACACGTATTTTAATATGAATTTGCCCTCTTTGAAACCCTGCATATTTATGCATGCAAATGCAGCAAATTTTCCCATGGATCACAGCAGTTAAATTTGTAGAACTCAAGTACTGTGTGTTTGCATGCACATGAAAGAAAAACAGAGAAACACAGCAGGAATTGGCATCTTCCATACAAATGATGTGTTGTATGTATTAACAAATGAACAGCAAACTCCCAAGGGAGTTAAAGTGCATGGACCAGAAGTTCACTTCCTTGCCAATTTCTTTCAAATATTTCACTTGTTGTTCTTGCTGCAAAGAGGACACAAATACTTCTGAAGCCAAATCAAATCTCCAGTTTTTAAACAGTTTGCATTCTATATTTAGAAAAATATACTCCCTAGAGAAATAAACAAAACATTAAAAATTAATTATTCCATGTTCTGTGGCAGCATAACATGCATGCGCCTTTGATTAGCTGATACAAGTGAAGTTAAATGTATCAAAAGGCCATATTATGGTTGCAATTAATTCATAACAATGGATTTGAATAGTTACTCAAAGCAATGACAGTCACAACGGAATGCAATAAAGCTATTCCAAAAGTAATTTGCATGCATAGTTTACAAAGGTCCTACAACTCTTATAAACATATTTCTTTGATTATAAACAGATGATGTACAACAGTATATTCAAATTTTCCAGCCATACGTCCAAAAAGATATTACATTCACAGCATATGGTAAACTAAGTCCCACTATAAACACAGGCTTTGTGCATGATTTTAACAAGTCATAGTCCAGCTGATTTTAAGAATCCGAAATATATCAATATCTCAGTATCAAAAAGCTCAACATCCAAAAAGTTCCCGTAACATTTCTCAAGCAAGTTCAATTATACCAGCTTTTCCTTAAATGACAAGCCTGCTGGATTTTAGCACGGTTTTGAGAGTCAGTAGCATGTTAAATATACACAAATCCACCCATGCTAAGCCTCCACTTTGCCCACTGTCCCCTCTTCTGAAGAGGACTACTCCCTAAAGGGCCAGTCTCTCAGTAAAAGCACAGCTGAAACAGATCCACTGCAACTTAGAATTTTTTTGAAAACATCCTTTAAGGTGTCAGAATACATACATTTGCCACTGAGGCCAAAAGATAATAAGCTCCTATTTGCAATATGATTTGAAAGTCAATATAATGTTGACCTCCACATAAACTAAACCTTTCAAATGCAAGATACGCTCTCTTACCAAAATAACATTAAAAAAAAAAACCCCAAGCATATGTGGCTGAGCAGGGAGTGAGTGGAGAGAACAACTACATTTTCTTGCAGCTTTTAATCCTTAAGATAAAGCAGCGTAACATCAGTGAATCCTTCTGCATCTTGTCCACATGTATGGTAAGTAAGGATTTTTAAAAATTTCGGTATCTATTTATGCTGATGAAGCCTTTCTTCCATTAATAGTTTCTGTGAAATCGGTGTGACTTCAAAGCAGCACAAGGCACTACTTCAGCATGAGTATGGACATCAGAATGCAACCCTACATCTCCGCTTCCTTTGAAAGTGATACAGCGAACCCACACTTCAACAGAATATCAGGTTAACACTTCAAGGGGCTCAGAGAACTGTATGGGGCAGATCCTCAGCTAGCCAACAGATTCGAGAACTGAGTGAGAAAGAGTCTTTTTGTTCCGTGAAAACATAGATGATTTCAGAAATCATTCGCATCCCAGAAGACGGGGATGAAAAAAAAAAATCAAAAGAGGATTTTCAAATAAAAATGTAACAATGCTCCAGTTTTGGTCAATCAAAGCACTTTAAAAGTTGGTTTTCAAATTCCAAGATAGGTTAGCTTGTACTTCATTACAAAGTGTTGCCTGAACATGAAAGGTCTTTTTATTTAAAAAAATGTCGACAGGGACATTTTAACTATCTCAGATCTTTCTTTCTCAGTTTTTTTGAGTTGCGCCATAGATCAAAACAGACTGTGTTGTAAAAGCTTTTTTGAAGATGAGCCAGATTTCTTTTTTGACAGCTCTCCCCTCTCAGAAACGCACAACAAATTGCTGACTAGTTCCAACAACTGAACTTCCCTGTGAAAATTTTTCCAAATCTATAGCTGAAGCCAGTCTTCATCAAGAGTCATCCACGAGCAAGTCAAACGTCTCCAAGTAATTTAAATGACATTCTGTGAACAGCAGGGGATTATCATCATTGCCAGGAGGAAAAGAGTTGCTCTTTCCTGGAAGGTCCTGACCAAGTTTCTAAGAAGACCTATGTAGTGAGAAGTCTAATCCTCAGGCTAAGTCAATGGGATTATCTTCTTCAGGGCTTTTTCAACATGGAATGTGTATTTCAAAATGAATTAGGTAGTTTTTCAAATAATGCATCCCCAAATTTCCAAGCTTCTGAAGAAGGACATATACACAGATACAAAGCGACAATACCCCTGGGCTTTCTGGCTACTGAGGAAGGAAGTTGAAGGTGCAGGATGAGCACTGAGTTGAGAGCAGTCCTCCTGGGACACAAGGGTGAATGGGAGATGATGAGTCGCTGTTACAGTTTGTAAAAGGATGAGAGCAATAGCGCTGCGCCTAAGCTAATAACCCCATCTGATGCTGTTACAAAGAATGTAGAGGCATCAGAGAAGCTTGAAAGAAACACCCTAATGTTCAGCAGGGCCTGTACTCACAAAAAGCTAATAAACCTCACTAGAAATAAAACTGTACTAAAACTAACACTGTATAGTCAAACAACTGTATCGCCCTGCCTATTGTGAGTTAACCAGAATCTTTTAGCTCATATTATCCCAGATACTAGGGGTTCAACAGTTAACAGTTATACTTGCCCACCCTGCAAAATACTTGCAGCAGGAAGGACGCAGGGATGAACAATCCTTGACCAGACATGAACTTGCCAGACTTGTTCAGTGTTATCTACTTGAATGAGGCAGGGAATTACAAAAGGGAAAGCCTTATGCTTGAGGTAGGGTTGTATATTCATCCAAGAGAACTCAGTTCCCCCTTTACTCTTTAAACTGAGCACAACATTTCAATACATTTTTTGGTTTACAGCCCTTAGTTATGGATGCGCAATTTGAGACACCTGGTAGTCCACTGGAGTGGAAGTCCGTAGGACTTGTAGATGTTCAACATTTGCAGTAAGGAAGTCTAATTTGGGGGAGGTCTTAAATGGACTTTGAAAGATCTTGAATTTTAAGGCTGGATTTGTTATTGATGCACTTTCTTATTTTTGAAATAACTCTTCCTGCTAGGGTGACAATCTTAATGGAGATAAAGCTGATAATACATGGATGGTGCTCAGTGACAAGGCCTAGAAACAAGAGTATGTGCTCTGGATTCAGTATACACTGAATATTGATGATAAACATTAACTAAGCAGCTGTCCTACTAATTAAGTCCTGATTCTCAAAAGCACTAAAATCTGTGCATGAATCAAACTGCTAATCGTCAATGCTCTACCTTAACGAAGCTTTTGAACTCAGCCCCAGCCCTTCTATCTCCCCATCCATAGCCACAAACTACAAGAGCCTCTGCATATCACAAAGTCCTCTGGTCCCTTCAGCTCCAACTCATGAGCCCAACAACTTCTTCAGCCCTGTGCCTCACCAGCCAGTGCCATTTCTTTTCCCTCTATTTTTAAAACTCAATTGGTAAGAAAATATTGGCACTGACACCAGTTTACTGAATGGCAGAATATCTATTCTCAGACAAGGCACGTGAGGAAGAAACAAAGCCCTTGAGCTAGCATGCCATCAATGGAAGGTCTGTTACACTAGAGAACAGCCTGCTTGCAGATTCTCCGCTAAAATCCACGAATCATAGAATCACAGAATCATATAATCACTTGGGTTGGAAGAGACCTTTAAGATCATCGAGTCCAACCATAAACCTATGCCAAAAAGCATAGGTCAAGTATACTGTCTCTGGAAACTTCATCTTGTCCAATTTGTCTGTTTCTGGTTTTGCTTGCTTATTTTTTTCCCATTTTACCATTTCATGATACAGGTTTTAGTTGCGTATTTTCTTTGAAAATTGCAGGGAAGGGAGGAACCAGGTGAAGCACAATCTTTAATAACCCGTTTAGTGCTTTAATAACACCCAGCACAAGTTAAGTCAAGACAGTGTATTTTTTAGCAGAGCATCTGGTAAAAAGGCACGTGTTTAGAGATGGTTCCTGTGCCCAAATGAATCTTGGAATAGAACAAGTCACCGTTCACTGTAGAGATGATCTACATTGTTGTGTTGCTGGCTAGCATTCGCAGGATTCTCCTACAAACATTTTTGACATGCTCTTGTATGTCAGGCCAAACTCCAAGGGTGACAGAAAAGGACTGTGGTCTTAGTTCACATGTGCTGAAGTGGAAAGGCAGGTATTTTTTGACTTAACCAAATTTTCCTAAAAAGAGTACATTGTGATTAATGCTGTCTTTTGCTAACTATTTAACTATTTGGCTGAAATTACTTTTGCTTCACCACAGAAGCAAAATGATGTTTAAAGGGACACTCACTTGAGCCAAAAATATCTGATACGTTTTTCCCCAAAACCAACTTCCTTAGACCCCTACCCTCCTTCCAAAAAACCCCAGTGATTCTTACATGACGACCACCCCCTAAAAAAAAACCCCAAACCCCAAATGAGCTTGAAATACTGAAAAAAGTAAAAAAGGGCTCACTGGAATCAAGATGGGATGATGAATATTACTGAGTTTAGCAGTGATTTAAAAGCTGCAGCTCAAGTGTCTACTCTAGAGGTATATGCTACTGCTGTCAAACCAATTACTGAAACCTATTTGAAGAGGAATTATGCTAAACATTTTATTACACTGTAAAGCAAAGATATGCAAAATTCTATACTCTAGGCTAGGAAAAACTGTAATAGGCCAATTCTCAAAAGTAACATGATAGAATAAAAGACGGCATGTCCTGTACTTACGTACTTCTGCGCTTATGATGCTTACATACATCTGTACTTCTGTGCCTGTACTTCTGATGCTGAGTCACAGTGATGATGTTTCCCTGTATTGGTAAAGCCTTTTGCAATACCACAAACTTGAATTTCAGCAGAGAAGTATGAGACTGGCATATTACTGAGGTCTGTTTGATATATTCTCTACATGAAAATTAATAGAGAAACTCAAATCTCTGGGCTAAGCTTGCAGATTGTGATTACTTTTCAGAAAGATTCTTAAGTTTAAAATTTTATAAAACAAAGTGAATGATGAAAGCAAAAAAATCACGTTAAGCACTGTAGCCCTAGGGCACTGTTGCCTACTCCTGCTATAAGGAAATACACAACTTGGTTTCTGCTGTGGATGATCTGTGATGTCCCCCTTCTATGCTTTATTATGAAGCTGATAAATGACTCGCTAGAAACATGGTGAAAGCTTTTGGAATTCATTGTGCTATGGAAAACAAATTAGAAACTTAACTTGTTGCATGAGGGATTACCCTTCACAGCATGGCCTTTACAATGTGAAACTAATTATTGCAGGGAAGATTTATGGTATTTACAGTCAAGAATTCAGGGTCAGTTTCACCAAATTCATGTAGCTTTAGACCTCAGGCTTGTCTGACTCTAAATAGAATGACGACTTCAACAAATTTAAAGATAAAAATAATTCTCTTGTTTTTCTACTGAATTGCTTAGCAAGAAGCTGGGAAATAAAAGCTAAACAAATCTAAGTTTAAGTATTTACTCTGAAAGCTTTTTCTTTCTGAATAGGCAGATAATGCAGTGTGTCAGAAAAATGTATTTTAATTTCTGTAGTTAATTTCACAGGAAACTACCAGAGCGTTAAACCCTGGAACTCTCCAAGTGTTTTCATACAATCTTTCAACTTATGATCAAAATATGTACTACTGATCTGGAAATATGGCTGGCTGCGTAATGAAGAGGCCAAGCTCTTTATCTTAAGTAGATCATTAAAAGTGACTTAAATTTTGGAACAATTAAAAAAGCCATCATTTAATACACAATATTTAACAAGGAAATTGGTTTCTCCTGTATTAGAAAGTTAAACAAACACTTAACAGAATAGCAAGTGATTTGTGTGTCAAGAAATTCTTTCTAGTAGATATTTATTTATTTTTCAGTGTAGGACTCACTGCATTATATTTTGTTCTTAAGATATATCAAATGTTTTCTACCTGATTTATCATCCCTTGAAAATTATTTACTGTTTTGCTATTGGCAGAACTCCTAGATTATAAGCACAACTTGAACATGCTTGAAACAAGTGTCTTATACTTTAAGAGCATCCTGTAACATCCCATTGTAGCTGACCTACCACACACTTTTCCCAGACCCTCACACATTCAGAAAAGCATTTAAACTTGCACTTAATTTAAATGATACAGTAGCTCCTTCAACAGTATTTAAGAACCTCTTTAAGCTTTGCTGCTGTACTTGAACCTGCAGATCCTGGCTACATCCAGTGGAATACCTTCAGCTCCTGTGAACACACAAGGGAGTTAAGCAGCTGTATCAATAATACTAATGGCATCAGCTAACTGTGATTTCAGTTATGCTTCCAGCCACGTTAAGAACTTGATGATTGCTGGTGAAAGCAGGTAACCTCCGAAGTAAAACGCAGGTAAGCCTACCAAAATCAGCATCATCATTTTCAGATACAATATCTTGCTTTGCTACTGTTGATACAAAGATACATCACTGTTTATGAAAGATTGAATTCAGTCAAACTACTCTGGTTTGCGTCTATCCAGAAGAAATGCAGGAAAGTGAATCTTTCAGACTGAAAAGCTGATACGCAGCTAATCCACTTTAATTAACTGTGTGTCTAATAACATTTCCCTTTTAAAACACAATTTACAATGCTTTTCCTTTCACTGGCTCATAGATTTAGCAATGGCCTAAGCATGACCTGAACTTTCTCTGTAGCCTTACCAGGAAATTGATACCCTCTAAGTCAAGAATTTGGAAGAAACCTGGTCAAAACCAAGAACAAAACACTGACTCCACAAGCAACACAGAGTGGAGAGTTACAGTGGGACCATACTCTTATAATCCTTAAAGTGATGATAAAGACTTTCTGCTGATTCTATAATTTAACAAATATTACGAGCTTACAGTAATAATTATTACTGTAACAGATTTTATTTATCATAACTTATATCCATGTTTATTGCACGTTGTCTGGAACTGCGTTGTGGTGCATCAAAATAAGATCCTAGTTATAGACAGATTTCTTATTTATCACCATCAATGACACAGGACAAAAGAAAAGACTCTTGCCTTTCAGATTCCTGGATGAGTCTGCAATATTGAGAGTATACATATTCATTTAGAAATCAAATCATTCCATAGGTAGTGAAGAGATGCCATTTTTATATTTCTTCCATATACAGCTACTTTAAATCAGCCACCTTCAACAAAAAAATGAACCATATGTATTATCTGTTATCTATATTAGCACCTGATGAGAAACAGAGAAATCAAGGGGAAACTGGGTTTGGTTTTTTTTGTTTTGGTTTCTCTTTTTAAAAAGGTCCACACAGGGGTAAAAGATGTTGTGGTTTCCCTGAAAGATCCCACCCTTTTCCAAGCCAGTTCCTCCACCTCTATCAGGAGTAGTGCTGCTGTATGTCCGTAGATTTCAGTAAAGGCAGTTTCTGAAATTCTGGTCAGAAGCAAGAGCAAGATCTCAGTATTGCATTGATGGCCAACGTAGGGGCAGAATCCAGCAGACAAGAGAACACGGTGCCAGTGACAACAGGGAATTTGAACACTGGGTCTGGAACGTGGTGCTATGGGGATAACACAGCAGGTGACATTAACAGCAACCAAATTTCATGAGAAGCATGGGGCAGAGACGCAAGAAAACTCAAGGGACCGAGGCAGACCAGAGTTGCAAGGATGATGTGATAAGGAATGAGAGAATAAATAATTTTACGATAGGAGGGATGAAAGGAAAAGGTACAGTTCATGGCTTGGAGATACTTTAGGACAAGACACAAGGAGGACAGGAGCTCTACAGGGGAAGGAGGTCTAGATTAAGGAGGGAGGTCTACTACAAAACAGTTGGTAGGAATACAGTGGCTTGGAGCCTCATCCAGGTAGCTACTGCTTAAACAAAACTGCTGCTTGTCCCCCAACACACATATTTTGTGTCCTGCTTTTGATGCTAGGGAATACAGCAGCCTGACTGAGAAGTATCCTAGGTCTCTAATAACTGCACCTTGACCATAAAGCCTCCAATGGTCCCATGAACTGAAAGTTGAAAGAATTCTTATTATTCTCCCTGTTACTTGTGTTGAACTTCACGTTGATGTGTATAAGATTTAGTTACTACTAGAAACACCCTTATTTATACACTTTTAACTTGTCTATTGTAATGAATTGAAATAATTAATTTTTATATACAAAACTATCATCATTTAAGAGAGCTTCTCAGCTATGTTGCAGGTAGAGTCTAGCACACATTAAAAAATAATCCCAAATGTGGCATAACTTTAGAATAGCTGTCACAGCTTGGTTCAAGAAACTCATAACTGATATATTCAAGTCCAACATATAATTTAAGCAGACAGTACTCCACAGTCTTGAAATGGAAACACTTATTATACTTTAAATGCTTTCATAAGGGAATAGTGTTATCAAATTATTCTTGCTATTCTCCAGAATACTCAGAGCTAAAACAGAACTGCATTTTAAATGAAACCACAGACATAGGAGTAATGCACTCAAGCCACTTGGTGTATTTTAAAAAATGTAATTAAAATTGCAAAGTATGTAAGAAAAAAAATAAATCTACAAACTGACTTCTTTTCTGCACACAAATTCCTTTGAAGGAATGCTACTTTTAGTTTACCAATTGAAACAAATATTTCACAGATGAAACCCCCCAGAATGGACACTCTTCTAACACACATTTTGCGCACATTGCAAGTTCAAGAGATTCGATACCCTCTCCCAGTACACACAAATATTTCTCAGTTATTCAGTCTCAGAAACAAAGACAGCAGAAGAACTAATGCTGTAACATTTTCTGATTTAAAAAAAGCTATAAACCTCAGCCTCAGTCCCATACAGTTTTTACCTAATTATCTGTAGAACTTACTAAGCAACACAAACTTAGTATTTCAAAGAACTGACTTCCCCTTCCCTGCTTCCTATCTACACATATAAAATTATACTTCCAAATACAATGTCAGTAAGCCTGACAGGCCACATACTGGCTACTCCTACTTTGCACGGCATCACACATTTAGGTTATGAATCACCAAAGTCAGGTTGATGAGCTATTCATCTGAGAACCAGACACTTCGTAGCAAATTCCCTATTGGAAAGGAAAGAACAATGCTGGCAGAAGTCCCAGAACTGCTTACATCACGAAAGCAACAATGTGACAACAGCATGGCAGGTTTATGATAAATATTTCAGAAATGTGTCTTTTAGCAAGAAGGGATTAATACAGACCTTGGGGATAAAAATATTCCCAGTAGTGTCTAGTTGGCATCTCTTTTATGCAAAATAAAAAACACAGTGCAGAGGGTAATTTCTGTTTTTTTGAATGCAAATTCACAACTAGTAGGACCAAAGTAAATTGTAATTAATTTAATGGTCTTTCACTGGGAAAATCTGAAGAAAATTGTGTCATTTAATTTATTGTTCTGAAAAACTCACCTGTGCATTCTTTTCCAGGATTTTTAGTGCCCACCCAGTGCCAACGAGCAGGAAGGAAAATCACCTTGACAGGACATGGGTGAACAGTTCATCATCACCATTTCCACCATTTCATTTCAATGTATGATTTAGCAGTTTTCGCTTAATGGCAAACAAAGGTTATACACCGGACACTAAAATGCAGAGGAACCTCATAAACTGAAAAGACACTCCAATTCAAGTCTGGTTCACTAGTCACCATCATGAACTTGTGTCCTCAAGCAAATAACAAATAAACCCCTCAATAAAACAACAGATAAAAGAATATTTACAATATTCAAGTAGAGTAAAACAAGCTACTGTCAAAATTGTGAATGCTTCTGTGTGTATGGAGCGAACATCGCTTAATGTAAGCCCCCTCTCTGTCAAACTGGTAATGAAAACGAGATCGTCCTATTCAGCTGTACATCAAGAACATCTGTTTGAAAAGTAAAAACAGCACAAAGTCGATCTAGTTACAATCTGGAAGAGGTATACTGAACATACAATACAGATTATTTTTTTCCTTTATATAAAATGAAGGCCCTGTACTCCTAACTCAGGCCCAAAAGATCTTTAAAATTCATTCACACCACTGTTAGCATTTCAGAGGAATTACATGAAGATTACAGCCTAAGAAGAAGCTGTCCTTCACAGTGAAGCTGTACTTGAAAGAGTCACACGTGCCCCGTGTGGTTTTTTTTGCTTTTCTCTATAATATTTAAAAATCAACATTCACTCAATGTTAGGCAATATAAGAAAACATACTAGAGAGAACAAGTTGGTGAACAGCTCGCTCTGACACAGATATTTTGGTAACAAAGATCTTTTACACTGAAGTTCTGAGATCAATGTTTATTAATAGTGTTATAATTACCAAAATATCGTCTCTCAATGTTTATTTTAGTACATATTATTTTAAGGCAACATTGCCAGTAATGAATTTGCGTTACTTCCCTGCGAAAACACAAACTCAAACCAATGAACAAACTGGTTGTTGTTTTTGTACACCTCTCCACTACTGACATGCAAAATGTCAAAGAAAATGTGATTTATAGTCACAGCAGAAAAGCTGCCTGCAATGTTCATGAGAATACGTATTAGCTATGGACATGAGTACAGCACTGTGCAAACAAAACGCTGTTAACCTTCTTGATCATATTGTTGAAACAAGCGCCAGAATGATAAGGCATTAACCACTTTAATCTACCTTATGTTCCAAAAATAACACATTTTACAACTGGTCATTTTAAGTTACAAGTGTGTGTTGCAAGCACAGTATTACCGGTTCTGATCCGCACCTAAACACATAGGGGGAAATTCATTTTTTTGGTCACAAGGATTTAAATCTGAATTATTTCTCCAGCTTTCAGTGAATTGGCCTGGACTTTATCAGCATGATATAATAAAGGTTTAGTTTCTCCTGATTTAGCGATCACATGTTTTCTGATCATTTTCTAATTATCATCTGAAAGTAAAGTTTAAACAATGCTTTGAATTGACCCACTGACAGCTGGATAATACATGATAGTGAAGAGACACACAAATGATGGGGAAACCTTCGCAGCTCCATAGATGGCACTAAACTACACTGACATGGTTGTATTTGAGAGACATATCTTCCTGACCGTGAAATTTTCATGTGGTCAAAAATCCTATGATACATCACAGACTTTACACAGCCAACACAAAACAGAGCTTTGAGAAAGGTTCACATCAAGGAAACAACTTCAACCCCATCACCATGATGCCATCCTGCACGGTCCCAGCAGTATCTCACAAAATGCTAACACAAGCCCAGAATATTTAGGAGACACTTGGCTCTATATGCACTTGTAATTTTTCCTTCTTTAACATGAATCATGGTGGGAAAGCAATCTCTTAATTTTTTCAAATTTCTCCACTCTAAAGTGTTTGGCCACATCAAAACACATAATTGTACCACATCCCAGTCACATAACCACAGCAACCAACGGCCACGACCTAAAAGCAGGGCTGGACATTTATGGAAGACTGCCCTTTATACAGCAATTAAGCAATTATACAGTAATAAAAGATGTAAGACCTGTTTAGTACACAGAATGTTAGCAATTTTTGTCCGCCTTTGTACAAAGTCCTAACGGTATTTGCACTGACAAGAAATAAAGGCAGGAACTAGAGAGAGAACACGGACCTTAACACCAGGATTATCTATTTGAGAATTTCTTTAAACTATCTCCAGTTCCAAAGTAATCTGGAATAACGATGGAGACTTGGTGCACAGAGTGAAGAATCTATAAAATGAAGACCTGCATGAATGCGTGATTGGAAAGGAATAGGATGAGAAGTCGGTCTGAGTTCAGGGAATAAGCACGCTGCTGATTTATGCCAGATTTAAACCACTATTATTGGCCTCCTGACTAAGAACACCACTGCCATATTACATGGATCAAGCACTTCTAGAATGGCCTAGTATGCAAAAGAAACCCCTCTCTGCTTCCAACTGCAATTATTAATCTTCTAATATTAAACCAGCGAGACTCCGTATAGTCAACCAACAGGGAAGGAAGGAAGGGCAATACGATAACGAATGCCTTAAAGAGAAGTGAGCATTACTGAACTCCACATTACCGGCCAATTAAGCAAACATGATGACCCTTGATGGAAGCAGTAGGTGAAGTGCTGCAATATACAGAGCCCTTTGCCATTTTCTAAGACAGGGTTTTGAATAAGCCATAACTAAAAGTCCTAAGATATACACAAGACACTTTCTAAGCAGATGATTCACTGATTAAACACATAAACAAGTTATATACAGAAAGTAATACTGCAATTGCCCGTTCAGATATATTTTTCATTTCAGTTATTTTTTAAAAGAATTCATACCAAAAAATATTCCCTTTATGTTTTCTGAAATAATTCCCTATGCTTAAAACCTTAAAGGCAAAACAAAGTATCTAGCAATAGCGTATCGGAGAATGACTAGTCAGCTGCTCCAGATGCAAGCAGCTCTTCATCACGCATTAGCAGCAAGTATCTGTCCTCAATCTAACATTTAAAGTCTTTTTTTTAAAGAATTAAAGGGAAGAGAATATATGAACAAACACGTAAGTATTATTCCTCTCAAGATGATGGAATTCAAACCAAAGACATAAAGAAGGTGCATATATTCTGATGAGAATACTGAGGAGGTGGGGCATAGGAAGATAATTATTCATACTCGCTTTTAAAGTACTACATATTATGCATCCCACTGGAGTTGGCTGGCTAGAAAGAACAACCACAAACAGTGAAATAAGAAGCTGTCCCAATGTTTCCCAAAGCCTGAAAGTTAAATTATTTTCTTTTTCATGGTTAACATGTCATGTTAAAAAAAAAAAAAGTTTTAGCCTTACCCTGGTCCTCGTCACGGGGAAGGAAGGATGGAAGGATTGGCTTATCTGTAACACCCACCTCATATGCTTCACAATCCCTGTACAGAGCAATTAAATTAATTGCTAGAAAATTAGAAATTTCTAGCTAACTGGAAATTAAATAGAAACTTGGAAACTTCTGTATTCAGAAGTCCCGTGATTGAAACCATGACAAGTTAATTAAATGCACCGACTAAGAACGGAAAGAGAGACTAACACCTTTTATCTAATACTGGAAAAGTGTAAGCACTGTTTCTTTACTAGTTCTGCACATCCACATGTAGCAAAGGCAGCTGAGAACCAGGGCTGGTGACAAAGATCAACTCTGACTTAGGTAGCATGAATAAGGATTTCCCATTTCTGATTCGGGTGCAGAATCTGGCATTTTGACTTGTTGAATTTCATGCCATTAATCATTGCTCAATGCTCCAATCTATCTGGATCCCTCTGCAAGGCCTCCTGTCCTTCAAGGCAGTCAACAGCACCTCCCAGTGTGGTATCATCAGCAAACCTGCTAATGGTGCATTCAACTCCTGCATCCAGGCTGTTGATAAATATATTGAACTGGCCTTAGAATTGAGCCCTGAAGAGCACCACTACTGACTGGTCTCTGGCCAGATGTAGCCCCATTCACTACAACCCTCTGAGCTCTGTCCTTCAGCCAATTCTTCACCCAGCACACTGTGAATCCGGTCATCCCACAGCTGGACAACTTGTCCAGAATGATGCAGTGAGGGACAGTATCAAAAAACACATTTAATGTCTCCACTTTTTCTTCATCCCTATTAGTCAGATGACCATCTTCAATAAGTATCAGTCCGATGCTTTCTTTAGACCTCCTCTTGCTACCAACAGACTTAAAAAAGCCTTGCTTGTTACCTGAAACAACACTGGCCAGTTTCAACTCTAATTGAGCTTTTGGCCTTTCTTGTCCTCTCCCTGCATAGGTGAACCATGGCTCTGCACGTTTCCTGCGAAGCCCGACCTCGCTTCCAGAGGTACCCAGAGGTTAAAGAGCTATTAACATGATCAGCACAGACTAGTGTTTTTCCAGGAAGCCAAACCCAGCTGCGACATCAACCTTGCAACTTTTTATTGTCTTCCAAACAGTACAAAATCTAGAAGCCATTTGTTGTTGGGTTTTGGTTTTTTCCCCCAAAATACAATACTCAAAAAAAAATGAGCATTTCTAAAGGCATCATTCTAAATGGAAGAAAGGACACTGCCGATGAAAAGTTTGTTCTTTGGAGGAAACAGTAAAAGGATCTGACACTACTGCACTGCCTAACCATTGCCAGCTGAATTTAAACAAAGGGTTGGCCCAAAAGTAAGTGTCAACTCTATACATCCACTAAACCTGTGGGAGGAGAGTTTAAGATTTGGATTTGAATTCTGCAGCACAAGCCCACCTCTAATTAAAATGAATTAGATTTAAGAAGGAGAAGATAATAAAAACATAACTTAGAGTCCTGCATTGACAGCAGTCTGTGTGCCAAGTTCCTGCTGAGGGCAAATTTCTATGGTCAAGCTATAAGGCTATAAAAATAAGGGTTTATAATAAAAGTACTTACAGATGCTTAACTACAGCAGTGCTTTCAGAGACTACTATAACAAATGCCACATTGAAAAGACAAGGTCCACAGCCCATTCACTGTACGGACTGTATTTAATTGCAATGCTGATTCAACTTTCCTCTTCCCAAAGAAGCAACTGAGCATCACTGTCAACTCTAGCGATTCAGATGTAGTACACTCTAGCAATTTCACAATGTTCTTCTACTTATCAATCAGCTGCAAGAAGCTTTCTGAACTGACTTTTTTCCATCTAAAGATAATGTACATAAAGTGTGGGTATAAATCAACTCTTGCAAAGTCAAATACCTATATCAAGCGCAATGATTCCACAAGAAGTACTGGATAAACACATAGCAAAAAAAGAAAGCAAAAGGTTCAGCCAAAGACATTTCAGAATATGGAGTGTAAATTTTTATAAGTCTAATTTTGGAAGACAAAGCTTTTCATTTTGTAATGAGACACATTGTTTATACCAGACTACAGAGCCAAAGGCAATAAAAATGAGGCACCACAACCTTCAAGGTTATCCACAGCTGCCAGGAAGCTTCTAATTAAGATGAGCCATTTCAGCCAGTAATCAAAGAGGAGGCAGTAGGGGCACACTAGCACATTGGCCTTCCATCTCCAGAGCTCTTATCAGGCCCTAATTCTCTCTTCCTGACTCCACAATAATCACCTCTCCCTCCTCTACCAGGGAAACGCAATGCTGGGTCTGTATTAGGCATAGAGGTATATACTTAAAAAAGACCATCCACAGCCAAAGTAAGGCAGAGATGTTGTTTCAAGAGTATTCAAACTTCGGAGGAGTACTCCTAGAAAGCAGCTGTGAAATACGACTACAGATACCTTTATCTACACACAGTCATGCCACATAGTGCAAAAGGGTACCTCCTAAAGCTAAGCCACCAAGCCAGTGCCAGACATATGTCCACACAACTTGTGCAGGCAGGTAAGACTCGTACACGGGGGCTAATGCAAGCATTGTGACTCTTATCCTTGTGCCTATCACTTTGGACCCGTGCCTTACAGATCTGTCAGATCTCAGAGAATCATTTCCCCTTTCGCATTCTCCTGCAGCTGAGGGCTGAACCTAACGCAGTTTGGGAACTGCACTTTGGCCTCTTTGCCTGCGTATCCTGGTGTTTTAGATACAGGTAGGTGGCAAGGATGATGGTTGGAGGATATCTGCTGGATTCCTACTGAGTTGGACAGCAGTATCAACAATTGCTTGTTTTACCCCTTCTTTCTACACTTCTTCCATACCTACAGGTCAGAGATGCTGTAGAGTCTATATCGATCTCCCTAAACAGGGAATATGCCAAACAGTCTGGTTTATGGCTCTGTTAAGCTACCAGGCTATTGTAAAGGGGCTGCACTTTCTTTTAACATCTGGATGAAAAATAAACAGTCCAATGTGTCATTGAAAAAAAGCCAACAAAACTCCCACAAACCAAACCACCCCTGCCTGCAGCTTCATGTCTCTTCTGTATTTCTACCACTGTGTACACTCTTACCTTTCAACCAAATACATAGCGTAGGCTACACAGCTGAGCCACAAGGGCTGTTATAAAACACAGGGTTGAATTTCATCACAAACATTTACATAGTTACAATGGAAAAACACCAGGGCTGATGAACACTCAGCTGCTATTTTGGGGTTGTTTTGTTCCCCCTCCTCCCATGGAAAAACATATGCAGTAGCATTGTTTCTTTACTAGCACAATTATTAGACTTACAGATACCTGAATGGTGTAAACTGCCAAGGACAGCAATGGGAATTACTTAGCTTAAGTTCCTGGAGATTTGTCTCACAGTAATGGTTTGACTTTAAACAAAGTTTAAATTTAGTTTACAGATCAGCAGAAAATTTCCTAACAGTAAAATATATTAGACTGTGAAGCAGTCTCTTAGGGAATGCATTATCACTTGAGGCAGATAAAAATGGACAGTCTACCACCGGAGGAAAATACAGTAGGACACAGTCCTGCATTGGCAGGAGTATTAGCAAAGATGATCTAAATGGTTTTCTTCCTCCTTTGATTTCTGTGCAGTGTGAATTGTTCATAATGTGACTGCAGTGGAATACGTTAAAATAAAGTATTCAGGACCCCCCACAATTGGCTACCAGTTGTTCCCTTTCAGCTTTCCACAGCCTTCTTCCTACGAAATATAACAGTACCTTTTAACCAGTCCAAAAGGAACAGAGCCTTTCTGCGAGGCTGCAACAACACCCTTTCAAAGCCTGTGCACCCTGGAGTCACTGAATCCTACCGAGTACACACACTTTGAACTTTTCAACAATTCTTAACACCTACTGTGTCTCTGCTTGGTCTCTTGTAGTAGGATTAACACAAGTATGTGTGACAGGAAAAGCGGCTTTGATTTGCTTGTCTTCAATTCAACGGTCAGTGCACTATTTCTGAACTGCTCAGACTGCAAACTAACAGTGAACTAGTTCAGAATAACCATCGGAAGTTAACTATTTTGCAAGCATCATAGACATCTTTTGGTTGATTTCAAGTCAGTATTTGAATTAAACCTGAATTTTTATCTTTTCAAAACACCACCAAAAAGACAAAACCCAACAAACCCAGTTTCTCCTTTGCAATAAAAACATTCTCAATCTGTGCTAAACCAGGTACATATTGTTCATCAATCTCCTTCATGCAGAAGTGTTTACCATGGTTATGAGACATTTACAGACATTACAAATCTTTTTTTCCATTCTGCTTGCAGAACTGACTAAAATACTAGTTCAAAGGAGTTAAGTCTCGGTTCAGAGAAAAATTCAAGAATGTGCTTGATTCTATGTATATCAACAATCCCATTAACTTTAATTCAGTTTAAGGAGATGCATAAGTTGTTTGCTTAGGAAGGATGCAATCTGTAATGTGCTCAACCTTAAGCATATACCTAACCTATGCATCCTACAAAATGTACATACCACTTCAGAAATTTACCCAGAAAGCACAATGGTGGTAAATACTAGCAAAAAGTATGTAAAGATACGAGAGAGAAAACCTTTTCATAGAAATAAGATTTTCAAAATAAAGTCCATTCCTACTTTACTTGAGGATATTGCTTTGAAAAGATCTTGCAGATGTAGGAAAAGTTCAGGCACTGGTGGAGGCACAGGTGACTCAACAGTTCTTTCATACTCAGAGGAAAGAGAGAGAAACAGTAAAACAGTTCAGGTACAGTTCTCTGCCCGAGGCCACAAAATACAATTCTACTACAAAACAAATGGTAAACATCAAACATTGTTCATCAAAGCGCACAGTAAAATAGTCCAGAACAGTTTTTGGCTTTGCTGTCAGCTCCTTCTCAGGGTTTAACGTACTTCGATAATCTGTAAAATATATTTCACTGAGAGAACATAGTAAAAGTGGGTATTCTCCTTAAAATTAGCCAAGGGCATCAGTCTCAATTTCCTATCCTGAGGCTTTCATGCTTAGTTTTTAAGGAAAATTTCAATCAAATTTCTCTTAAAAGCTTACTTTAACATTTGCTAAATGCTAAAGGTTTTATCTAGAAGGTTAAAAACAAGTTCCTTTCCATCATTATCTTGATTATCTTTTGCACATGTTCCAAATGGATGGTTATAATAAATTTCTTCAATTAAGAGTTTAATTTTACATCTTTATTCTCAAGTGCTAGAAAGTTCTGCACTGCTTAGCAACTGGAATGAACACTCTGTGCATGGTAAGTACTGCAGTGCAAACTTTTCATGTAACTTTTTGTTAAGCTGGCATATGTCATTTACCAAGTCTCTCCTATAAAGAAGCTTTTTTAATAAAAAAAAATTAAATATATTATCAGCTTAGAATGTTATTTAGGTATCATGAGAACAAATGAAACTATGACTGCTGTAAATTGCAAATAAGTAGTGGCAAACTGGTACTGTCAGAGTTACTAAGACTAAAACCTGTACTTTATTTCTTAGTTCATACAAGTTCCTAATTTAGCATGAAGTGCTTACTTTATTGATGTTTTGTTGAATACTTATATCTTTAAACTGCCCTGTTCTGATGCTTCTATGCACTCCAAAGCATGTGTCTGCCATGCATGGAATTACGCCATGACAAGTACTGACTCAGAAAACTGAATGTGTTGGATGTTACTAATGTCCCTAAGGAGAGTATATGAAGCTTTTTATTTTGGTCTGTATCTTTATATCCAGCTTTCTGAGAAACACATCTATCATGCTTACCTGCACTTCTGCCCCACTAATCAGTCCCCTCCCTTCCTGCAGCACCATTCATTATCTCATGACAGCTGTTAGGTTGTTTTCTGGTATGTTCAATTCCAGCTTCGTTCGGCACTAAAATACCTCACAGTGGATTGCTTTCAGGTCAGTTTAAAAAACATAACCACAAGCACACAGATCCTGCTTAGATTAGCACCATTTCTAGTGCAGCGGTGTCCGAGACCCTTAGACAAGCGCAAAGTTTTGATCGTGCCATCCGCACGCTGTACAAAGCAGCTACTAAAGACAGCCCCGGCACATAAGGTTACAGCTCGGGACAAATCCTGGAAACAAAACAACACTGAAAACTGTGGATAAAAATCTAAGTACTGCTCAAATTTCTGGCAAAACTCCCACTGGCTTCCACGAAGTCAGGAACTACCCACCTTCTATCTCACAACAAAGGAATGCTATCGTTGAATATGAATTTAGATGCTGCCCGCGCTGCCGTGGCCATTTTGATGCAGAAGGCAAAATACACCTCGCAGCTTTGCAGCACCGAGCTACCAACTCCCAGGGCTGCCCCATCTGCTGAGGCCACTGATGCCGTTGAACTAAACCCAAGGTAAACAAGCGTCAGCCAAACTTTTCTTTTCTCCTTCACTTCCCTGAGTGCTCTATTCAAAACACTGGGGGAACAAGAGGGGGAGGAGGCACAGATTATGTTTCAAATAAAAATAAACCCAGTTGTTCCCAAACCAGTCTCCAGCTGCCGTTTGTCATCTTCTCAGAGCCTCAATACAGGTTGTCACTACTTGGAGCCACTGAGTGCCAGCTCAGAGGAGTTCAAGGACAGGAATACACAGGTTATGCTACAGAAAAGCTGAGTGTGGGAAGCCCAGACCAGCCACCTGCACCAGGCACTTGGAATTTCCTGAGCATCTTTTAATTAAATTACTTTTATGAACCAAAATAAAAGCTGCAGAGAGGAGGGAGAAGTAAAGAAAAGACAGTCAAAAACATAGCCACCAATAGAGGAGAAACAAAAAGGATTTATAAGTTATTTTCACACATTTTTTTAAGAACTAATTGGTAAAAAAATGATTCAAAAGCCCTTTAAGCCAATTTTTGTTTAAAAAGGCAGTCTGTGCTAAGCACAATATTTCTCAATGCAATGCCTTCTACCAGATTTTGCTCTAGCATGTAATGCTGATCATCTCATTCCTGGTCCAAGACCGCTGACTTCCCACCAACGTTTACCACTAGGATTATCATCTTTAGGAACTGCAGAAATAATTGTATAATAAATAATGGTCAATGAATCAGGCATGACTTCACTGCTGAATTATGCAGCTTCCCTGACAGTTGCCTACACTCACAAAACCTTAAAGATTAGAAGGTTTAGCAACAGAGTTTAGAAGCATCATTGGTAATGGAAGCCACATTTGGGAAATTAAAAAGCCTTCAAGCCATTACTGTAGTTTGCTTCGAATCCCAGACAAAGAAATGGAAAAGGAGGCAACTTTTCCCTCTGAAAATAAAATTAAAAGATACTTACATTTTTTTAACAAACTCCCAAACTGGATTTCCACTCTTTATGGTAAAATTGCTTTCAAAGGCCACAACACGTTCAAGAAATGCAATGAAAACTGACAGCAGTGTGGATCTGTACTTTGTAAAGGAGGCTCTATGGTTACATATTTAATAATTCTAGTGAAAGAAGTGAAAGAATAAAAAAAAAGGAAGTAAAAGGAAGTGATACGGTGAAAATGTTGATATGCAATTCCACATAGATCTGATTTCCCACACAATGTTCCCATTGTTGAGCTACTGCTTCAGCCAAAGCTGATGGCACAAGGTACAGCTACGCATGCACACAAACAAAAACATAAACACACCAATTAATTATCATGAATTCTTTGGAACCAATCATCAACTGTTAGCAGTGCCAATATACAAATGCCCTATCTGAAATGTAAGTTGCAAAGCGACTTTGCTTTCATCATAGCTCCATATTAAAGAGTAAACAACATTACTTCAGGAAAGATTTTAAGAAGAAATGGGTGATAATTTATTAATTGTTTTACATCACTGTTTTTCGCTCCTTTGTGAACTTTGCTTTGGCTGGTTTGCAACAGTAGGGAGTAAGGGGAAACTTGCTGAACATAAACTGTTTGATTTGAAAGTTTGCATCTGTAAACTTCTGAGACAGCCTGAGGGAGGAGGTGATAATTCAGTATCTTATAATAGCAGGCAGCATGGAGATCAAAGACAAGGAAGACTTGGCTGAAACTAACTATGACTACTTGACTGTGTGAGGTACTAGTAAATGTAAGGTATTTTTAATGCCTAAGGAAGACTGTCTGTACTGCAGCCCTGTACACCTTCCACTTTTCACGCTGTTTTGGGCTTTGTTGCAGCCACACTGCTGGAAAGAGGCTCTTCATGACATGCGTGTCTGATAAAAGCTCGGACTATATGTAGAGGCTTACCATTGCTACACTTGCACACTCTTTTAATGGAAAATACAGTTTTGTGTACAATTATAAGTTGGGGCTTTTTTTCCCAGCATACAAAGACAGAAGCTAGGAAGGGATGGAAACTCAAGCTCCTCGTGGCACAGGTAGACTATCTCACTGTGTAACTCAGCAATAAGTTCCCATGCCTCACCTCGGCATATGGACCAGAGTCCCAGTACTGAACACTGACTCTTTCTAAAAAGTCAAAGCAGACGATTTCACAAATTCTGAGTTCCCTCTGGGTGGGGTTTTTTTGCTGATGTTCATTAGTTATGCCAGACTGCAAGCCTCAGGGTGTGATTTTGTACGTCTCTGGGAAGATTCTGGAGGCTGGTTGACCTGTACACAAACACACTACTTCTTTCTGTAAAGTTAAGATGATTGTATGTCCAGTAGTGCATGTCTTTATCCAAATGCTACTTAAAACTGCTCATTTTTCAGGGCGTGCAATTGCAAAGAGTGGCTAGACTACTTGACTTCAGCCTTCCATCTACGTTCTATCACAGTGATCCAACTCGAAGGCAGACATTTCTCAAGATCAGAGAAACGTATTCAGGTAGAACACACCGGGTTCAGGATGCCCATTCAATTTCATACATGTATTATGCACCTCCTTTTTATTGACAAAGTATCCAAAAGGATTAGGGTCTGATTGCCTTGAGGTTCTCTCTCCTTTTTTCACACCCTCTTGCACAATAGTGCTATTAGGACAGGCAGATCTTGGAATGATCCAGAGGTGTCGCACAGATGTGGAAATGGCTTTTGATTTACATCCAACTTGTTATAGACGTGAGCCCGGGGGGAAAAAAAAGCATTTGTTTATCCAAAAGCTACAAACCACTTAATGCTCCAAAAAGCACTTAAGATAGTGCTCAAATCCATTCTAAGCCAGTAGCTACCTAACGTCCACTTTGAGCAAGCACATCGAAGCATTTTGCTGGACTATGGCTTTGGAAAACAATACAAGGCCCATTGAATTCCACTGGCATGACCTCAGTAAGTGAAAAATAAAACAAGAAAAAATTTTCTCCCCCCAATATAAACAGAAGTATGACGGAGGCAGAAGGAGTGACATCAGCATATACTCGTGCCAATTATGGCCTAGGTGCGAAAATGACAAGTCCACTAAAAATAGCTATGAAAGAGTGATACCACGTTACATTGATATGTTGGGAAAAATAATGCAAAAGAAGGGTTTTCATCGTATATCAAGACATCCAGCGTTGTTACTGACAGCTTTTGCAACCATTTGCAATTCAGATTACACCACCACCTCAAGGCTCCATGCAAATAAAGAAAAAAATAATTTATCTATGAAAAAGAATTTACTAGCTAATGTGATGGTAAATAGGTTCTTTTAAAAAGCATTTCTTATTTTTCCCCAGATTTTTCAATATGTATTCTGAAGCAAGACTGCATATTTCAGGTCAGTAAGGCTTTTTTCTGCCCCCACTTTTTTGTTTGTTTCCAAGCTGCCGATTAATCTAAATTAGTACATATCAGACCTTTTAATTGTGAATGATTTCAAGCCAGCGTCTGCCTTACATCTGCATGCCCATTTAACACATAAATATTACCACAGAAAATACTTTGTATATAAAGCAGTGAAAAAACGCATCACACAGAGAAGAATAGCCTGTGTTGTATATATATACGGCAGACAAACAAAATTCCATGGAAAAACACACACTGTAAACATCAATGCCTTCCCATTGAGGACAGCTGCTGTAACACAATCCAGGGTGCCTGCTGCCAGGATTTTCCGCATGAGCGCGTCTTCTTTTAACCGCTGCTCAAACACTGGCTGAAAGAGGAGCTGCTAGACTGAACATGTGTCTGCGCTCGGACAACAAACACACGGCACAGCAGTGGAATGCAGAGCAAACCTCAGGATTTGGGCGGGAAAGGCGCTACCCGCTGTCTACCTTTGGGGTCGAGTTCACAAACACTTTTGCTCTGGTTTTCAGAACTGCATTTTATACCTCCCGATGAGAAATAAGTCTGCATGTTTGCGAGGATGCATCCAGTCACGGAGATTTTAAGTAGGAATTGTTAAGAAATGAATCACAATTCCTGACAACAGTACGAAATACACATCTTCCATTGCTTGCATTAGCAGCTGAGTAGAAAGGAAGGATAACCCTATCGGACACATTCATTTTCTTGGAGAAAATGGGTATTGGCAGAATTACGGACAGAGAACTTATTCATAATATTAACAAACTGCAAAACAAGTTCATAGATTAGATAGCAAACGGAATCAGGTTTCTCTGCACAAAAGGCACCTCAGCTGCCAAAAGTACAAGAGCAATTAAGGAGCACAAATCAGCTTAAAAGCAGAGAGGAATAAACGGTGTAGAAGAAGGGAAGTGCTCACTTGAATTAATGAGTTTGTAAATGAACATACACACACATTTATACATACACACAGCCACAGCCTTCCACACGGTCAGGGTAAAGCGTTCTCACTGAACATATGCCAAGCTGATGGGTCTGCTCAACACTGGGCCTCTCTAGTTTCCCCCAGCTCAAAGGGCTGAGGTGCTGGATTTTTCCTCGATTTCTGCTGCATACTTCCTGCTACACCACTGTGAAAAGGGAAGCCTTTTACCCAGGCAGTAAAAAACCACTGTCCGTTCTTGCCGTATCTCTCACAGGTCAAGCTCACAAACATTCTAGGTTTAAAATTCTAGGTATGTACCAGCCAAAGCAGACACAAAATCCAAGTAAAAGTTGTTTTAACTAACGAAATAATAAAGTTTTCCTTTTTTGCTGTGCCTCAGTTTCTTCACTATCCGTTAGACTATTTTGTGCGTAGATGACAATCCTCCAGGAGGCCAGAAACCTCCTCCCTCTGCAAAGCCATCAACCGATCCGGTTCCCTCTCTCTGGGTGACGAAAGGAAATAAAGACACGGGTTGTATGCGCGTGTGAGAAAGGTGATATACAGACCAAGAGAAAGAATTCAAGAAAAAACTTGAAGGATTAAAACTTGAAGGATTTCTGCGAACACATTCACTATTTAAATGTCTTCTTGAAACTCTGTGTAGACTAAATGTTAAGAAAACAAAAGGTTAAAAAGAGATGCCAATACTTCCTTAAGTCTTGTGATTCAGCAGGGCCTAGCCCACAATTTATGACCTTTTTGAGGCTGGCAATGCTACGATTACTCAACCTGGCTCATAGTTGGCAGAAACAGTCCAAACAAGAGAATCAGAGAATCTCACTTCTAATCCCCGATCTTTTACAGGGATTCAGCTGGATCTGATTCAGCAACACATGCAGGCACATGCTGTATGTTAAACAAAATGTTACCTCCATTGAAGCTGTTAAGACTCAGAAAGTACTCAAAGTGCGCGCTTAACCAATTACCTAAATCAGGGTCTACATGTTCACAAGACAGCTGTTCCCAAAAGTTGTGTATTCATCCTTTGGCTTAATTACCAACTCAGCTGAGCGAGTTTGGCATTTTGTGGGAAGCATGGGATGGTCAATACAAGAATTACTGTCCAATAAAATGCATGGTACAGTATTTAGTTGTTGGAATAAAAAAAATTATCAGTGCAGCTACTAGGGCAGAAGAAGCAGAAAGCACAGCCTGAGAGCTTTCCGCAGTCTTAGAACAACCCTTTTAGTTCTACCATACCTTGTCTATGAAAATGTTTCCCAAAACTTCAAGCTCTAGCATATCTTCTGATCATTGACTAACCCTGCTAAGTCTAGTGGCTTCAGTTTTGGCATGATTTAGTCCTGCCACCTCTCAGCTTCAACAAGTGGGGAAAAAAATATGAAAACAAACTGTTCACAATCTTAACAGAAGCTAGAAGGAGTCCCACATTTATCTTAAGTTTCTTTTGGCTATAAATGGCATCAACATGTAAGTAGATTTACAAAACACATGAGCTGTGAGATCTATTTTAGAAACTTCGATGAAATTGCAATAAAGAAGAAAACTAAATGGGACTATGATGTTGAAAAATAAAAATCTGAATACAGGAGATGGATAAACTGATATAACACAGAACAGAATAAGCATAGGATGTAAGGTCACAAATTCCAAACATATGAGTTGTTGAGCACCCCTTAAAATACTAAAAATCTATGCTTTCCTCTAACATTAGAATTACTCATGATTCCCTTATTGACATGGTGGGGTGTGTAGTAGGCCACTAAACACTGGTACTTTCAAAAGCAGAATCAGGTACAGCCGGAGATTAAAAAGGCCCCACTTTTTGGATCTCTCAGAAGATCACCTAAGAAAATGGAAGAGCCTCAAACAATTAAACAGAAAAGTCACAAGAAGCAAGCATGTGTACAGGACCACATTCATTCTTTTGTCAAGCCACACCATTTAGAGACCAAATTCCTTTCGCATTTCATAAAAATGTGAACTCCTGCCTATAAAGTTAAAGGGATCATGGCACGCTTTACCGTGAGGAGGACCAGTGAAGTCTGCATCCCTGTAAATGAATATCCACAATATCAACCAGAAAGGAGAAGGTAGCTGGCGGGGGGAAAGCTCAGCATGAGCACCAAGGGTCAGACATGGCTATGCGCAATCAGACATTTAATGAATTTCTGCAGACAGCTGCTTACATAACTGTCAAGCTGTCCTACCAGCCCTTCAAAAGCACTGAGGCATTTCCCCTTCTTTAAGGAGGGGGAAAAAACCCAAACATCCCACTCTGAAAGATAAGAAAAACAAAACTCATAAGCTGCAATAGTCGCAATTACTTATAATAGCTTATGACTACATGGATTAAGCTTTAATTATTACACTGTTGCTATTTGTCGACTATTAGATGTGCAGAGAAACCAGTTCTAACCTGTCAGATATGATGGACTCATATTTTCTAATGTTTAAAGAGTTACAGTATGCCCCTGCCTTTTGCCAGCAGTGTATTTCCACAATTAAAGGAAGTTATTTTATACTATTTTAAACAAAGGTTGAAGAAATTTGCCGTAGGAACAAACTTCCTGAGTTTCATTATCCAAAGCTTTAAAATGACTGGCAAGCTTCACTTTTGAGTCATATAAGTTAATTGATGACACCATAATCATGAGGAGTAATGCTAGTCTAGTCAGGTATTCTTTCTTCCTGGTAAATACAATCCAGGATACCCTGAGGGATTCTGCTAAGCACAGATGTAGAGAAAAGCACACAGAGAAAGAGGACAGGAACACATTTTTCAACATGCCTTTTCCCCTTATTCAACTGTCGAAGAGAACAAACGCATTGTCCGACGGCGATTATAAATGAGCCTCTGCCCAAAGTTAAAACTGAAGTTCCGAAAATATACATGCTACCATTTTGAATTTCATCCTTCAGATATTGACAACTTTTATCCTATGGCAATGATTTACAGGAGAAAAAGGTATTTTTTTTAAATCCTTTAAATCTACAAAACAGATTATGAAATTATATACTTTGTCATTCCAGTGAAAAGAATGCACCAAAGGACAAAGGAATCTGGCCACCGATTTATCCACGGATCTGCAAACTCTCATGACAAGCTGATGAACAATGTTTTAACTTTATTTCCATTTCATAAAAAGCTGTAGTTTAACAATCTCAATCTTACAGGAAGGCCCATAGGAACGTATTGACCTACTTTTATTACCGATACTAATTTGCACACTCTGCAGCTCACTTCTCTGCCCATAATGCAGCAGCACTTTCCCTCCCATGAATACACCAAAAACAGGGTTAAGATACAACACCTCAGAGGAACAAGTATTGGAGAGAAGTCACTGATGGACTCCTACACAATCCTTATGAGATGTAATTTCAAGAAAAAGGAAGTTCTTCAAGCCCTATCAGAGAATATGAATATTTTTGGCATGTACATCACACTTGTTTTGTCCTTTCATGGCGATAAGTAAAACAAATTGCTGTCAAAAAAATTAATTACTTTGGCTGATACTCTAAGCCTTACATTGTCAAAGAACTGCTGCAGCATCCTTCTGCCCATCTGTCCCAAACAGAGCTGTTATATCTACTTTTCCCTCTATAAACTGGAGCAGAATATACACAATTTCACACTGGGAGGAAATAGATGCTGGAAGTGAAAATACCTAGGTCAAGGTTAGTGTCATCTCACTAGTTAGGCTTTGAGTGGGAGTGAAATATTAATTCCCTGAATTGAAATATCCATTGAAGTGTCGTATGAAATCAATCTGAATCTACTTGTCAAGAAGAAAAGAAGCACTGGGGCAGAAGGAGTTGTCCTCAGGTGTCAACCATTTAACAGCTGTAAAGATACTGGCTTACTGCAAGAAGTGTAAACATAGTTGAGAAAACAGCCTATTGCTGCAATCTTCCCTAACAATTTTGTTGCTCATGTGGTGTACACAGGTACATTTACTGTAGGGCTTCCTACAGTAAGGCATTTCCCAACTTTCAAGCTTAGATATCATCTCATCCTCTCTCCAGTAGAAGGAATAGTTGTATGCACAGGAGAATTTACGAAACATGATTTCTTGTGGCTCTCTGTGTGGATTGTACCTTTAACAGAAAGATTGAATGAAAACCTTTCACTTCAGTGGAGGAACAACCTGTGAGCTTTCCCTCTTCCTCCCCTCTGACACAACTGCTTATTTCATCAAGTTGAGTATCCTTTAGACTTAATAGACTTAACTCCTATGAAATTAAGGTAAGAGCAGACAACCTGTTCAAAAGCTATCTAGGGATTGGTGACTGCTGACATGCAGACAACAGGATCGCACTGGCCTTGCTTCCTTCCAAAACAAACAAACAAAAAAATAATGTTGATTTAAGCAGCAGTGCATGCATGTCTCTGTATTTTTTTTCTTGCTAATCTTACGTGGCTAAGGAGCTTAAAATAAGGGAACTCATGAAGGGGAAGTCATCTGAATCTTTTTTTTGCCCTTTCCTGACAGCAAAATATGCCATACGTGATGAAACTAATACTCAACCCAAAATAGTACATAATAAAATGCTATTAGCCATGATAAAGAAACCATTTAAAAAATGCGCTTTCCCAAGTACCATAGTTTTCCAAGTAAATGCTCACATTCTACAATAATGACCCTAAGTGAGACACACTAGGAGATGGCAACATAAACTTTAGGATTATCGCCCATCTGAGTTGGGTATACCCTGTTTATGTCTAGTTGAAGGCTCAGCGGTTCCAGCACTATTTATAACATTTTGTCTCATCTTTCAAGGGTTTTCCCTCTTTCCATCAATAGTTGCCAGAAACCAGGGAGATTTCTGACATGCTTAAGTAACAGAATGCTATCTGTTCTGCAGCAGAAAACTAAAGCAACTAATGATCAGGTCTATCAGATTTTAAACATGTGATCTCTCTTAACAGGGAACAGGTTCCAAACTTAGATAACACGCTCAGCTACTAACTATTTTTTCTCCCTGCATTCCCTTCTAAGACCTATTCTCACCGTGGACCTATGTTTGAAGCTTGTTTGCAAGACTATGTTTGAGACCTATGCTGTAAGACTTGTTCATGATGCGTCATGACAGATTAGGATTAAAATCACTTTACTTTATAGTTCTGGAACTCTGTGCTCATGCAACCTCACCTACACAGAAAAATCAAGCAGGTTCAGTTTCATATTGGATCTTTCAAACAGAAAGAGGAAACAGAAGAGGAAAATAGCCCAGGTAAAACACTATCACTACCTGCACAATTTAAATTGTAATGCTTCCCATCAAGCATTGAACACAGTAATTGTACTGAGTCTTCACTAATTGTATTGAACATCACCCAGCTGGCCTTCCCAGGAATGCAATGAGCAGGGATGCAAAAGAGGGAAATGAGGCTTCTCGAGCACTATCCTGCCATCCAAAACAAATTTGGAGAGATCTCCTATTCAATCCCTCTCACAGAATCAACAATCTTTAAACCAAGTCCCCTTTCCAACTGAAATCCTTTGTATCCAGAGTTTTGAAAAGATATATGATGTTTAGATTTCCTTTTATTCCTAGTCCTGAGGCGATATTAACACTTGAGTGAGATGCCTGTAGGTGACAAGTGTGGAAAAGTACTGCAGTCATCTCATCTATGGACCTACATTATCATATACATACATGTATGTATATTTAACCTTTAAGAACAAAACACTCAGTTTATCACATACACACAGATGTGGGGTTTTTTCTTCAAAAAAAGATTACAAATAAATCTTTCCTAAAATTCTGGCAGCTGTTCTACTTGGAGCATTGGTGAATCCTGCTGAAATGTAAGACTGCACTCGTGCCACCCTACAACACTATATTTGTCATCCAATTCACTAATAACCCATGGTTGAGTAAATCAAAAGTAGGCATAATTTCATATATAACATGACTGCCCCCTCGTGTCAAACTAGATCCCCTTCTTTAGCAGGGGGATTTCTCAGAACATCTCTACTTATTTGTCTTTTCTTAACATGAAAAGAAAAAAAACCCCTAATTTCTTCAGTATGAAACCAGAACTCTGCAGTTCTTGAAACTAGGACAAAAAAACCCCCATAGGGTATCGATGATAGAAAGTAATTTAGAAAACAGCAACATGTATTTCCAAAGTGATATAATCCTAAATTGGACAGGTTTGTTAACAACAAAAAAAAAAAAAAAAAAAAGGAAAAAGCTGTTTCCCTTTCAAAGCTGTTTTCTTTACATAATCCGTCTTTTCTTATAAGGCAGTTACAAAATTAGTTATATGAAATCATATAGCAAGATTGTTATTTAACTTCCGTAAGTTAGATATACAGTGTAATTCCCGAGTCGCTGTGAATACAGAAGCCTACGTCAACACAAGCAACATCCCATATTGCAAGGGGAAAATTCACAAAGTACATCAAAGGTGCCAGTGGGCACATAGACATATACAGGATATATGCTTACATTTAAAATTATTTATTCAAACAAAACAACACCTTTGCCAATCACATTCCATTTGCAAATTCTGAGGGATTCATACGGGCTGTAATACTTTTCCAATGATAATTTGGCCCCAAGCAGAATTTATGTATTTTAACACACCATGCACGTGTTTGGAAACTTAGAAATTATTTCAAATGTATTAGGAAACGTTATGATCTGTCCTTTAGCACAAAAGGCCAAGATAAGTATGGGGGGTTTATGCAGGTATCAGTGACCCTCATGGCATCTGTGAAGTGCTGAACAGGGCTCTGGACTCAGGCCAGACAGGAGAGCACTGCCATCAAGGAAACAGGGACAGATCATTATTCTCTTTTTTAAACACCCTCCCCATCCCATCCCCCCCTCTTTTTTTTGTGTGTGTGTTTTAGGCTAAGCTCGACCTTGTCAATGATGCTGGCAGATGGCAGTCAGTCAGAGCTAGATTAGATGTTTGCCATCAAGAACCAAGGGAAGAACTGGGTGTCCGTCTTTATCGCTAGGATAAAGGAAATAAATAAATACAAGAGACCCTCTGGCCAACTAAGACAGTTATCCACAAAAAGTGAGTCAAAAGACTGAACTAGAACTCTTCAGCCTCAAAACCCCAGGCTACAATACAGCCACAGAAAATGCCTAATTTTTGCCCTTTTCACCCATCTATGGGTCTTTGGCAAAGCTAAAACAAAAAGCGCTGTTATATGAATTGTTATCCAAACTACCAGTCTGCTTGCCCTTTGACCTTCAACACTGACTTCACAGGTCTCCCCTTCCGTTTTCCCTTGGTGCTCTCTCAAGTTTGTGGAGTCATCGGGGACTCCCCTCCTTTCTTCTAAGGAAGCAGCCATCTCTGTCCTACTGGCACATGCCCTGTGGGAGCACACGCGCTAGGTAGGGAGTGACAGTAGGAAAGATGAACAGGGAATAAATAAATAATTTCCTAGCTGCACAACTCCAATGTCTTCTCCACAAAGAAGCTGGGAGGCAGTATGAAGCACTGGTGCGGGGAGAAATGCTGGGTCAAGGTGTTCCACTGAACCTTGGAAAAGGGGAACACTGAGGGGAAAAAGCAAAGAACTGAAACTAAGCAGGTAAGAACTAAGCTGCATTGATGGAAGCAAGCAGTATATTCCAAAAGATCAGTACAGTTTTCACAGCGCATGTCACAGTTCTGTATCAGGAAACACAAAGCTTTTGGATAGAACGGTAGGAGGAAAAAATGATAAAGGTAATTTCCTGGAAGTTGCTTCTTCTGAACACACATCCACATCTGCACAGTTCCTAGAGGAGTACCAAGTACCGAGGTGTCTAGAATGCAGCATCACAAATTTAATATCTGGAAAATGTGAAGCCATCAGGACAACTTTAATAATCTGAGTCTCTGAAATACAGCAATGCCAACAGAATTAAAGGCATCACATTCTAAGCATAAACATGTCCAATGGTATCACCAAGATCAGGGAAATTTTCTGCTGTATCCTCTGCTCGTTTCCTCCCTCTGTCGCTCCTGATTTGACTGTCCTTCCTGTTCACTGAAGCTTACATCCTTCAATTACTCTCTTTCCTCTTCTCTCCTTCCCCCACAATCCATCTGCTTGATCACAGCATCTCCAAGACTTGTCCCCTTCCTCTCCAACCCTCCCCCCAAAAAAAGTCACTTAGGCATCTGTAATCCTCTAGACTTTCAATGAGCTGACCAGAGGAAGTTCAGATGGGACAAGGGAAAGCCAGTAACTAAGCTACAGTTTTCCAACTCATTTTGCTTTCTTACTGTCTCTTTTCTCAGTCTCTGTGCTAGATCTGTCATGGCCACATGCACTTTGAATATTTTCTCCATCACATGTAACTCTGTATAGCTATCAATCTCATTTCTTTACTGCATGTTTTATATGTCCTTCTGCATTCTATACAAATGTCCTCTTAATCAAAGAGGAACTGAATGCAAAAGCTTGCAATTCACATGTGAATATTCACTTGGCTTGCTTTTACCTTTTCCTGCTTTTCTCTCTTTATTTTTTCTCTTTCAGTTCTTTCTGACAGAGGGACACCTTGCATGCAATAAAAAAAGTCATTAACAAATTACGGACTCCTGCGATCCGAAAATTTCTGATAATTCATACTTATCTCAGGGAATCTGCAGACTATGACTACAGCTCCATTAGGTATGATTTATATTGAACAGCTTTTTGAGAGGTTCATACCTTTAAGCTGTACTTCCCTCAGAAAAAGAGAGTTCCTAGATGCCCTGTGTGTTAAATATGCCATTTGTGGTAATGCTACAAGGCCTATAGTATACATTATTTGCCAGTTCATAATTTACAGTAAAATACCAAAAGCCTTCAGACAAAAAGCCAGAAACAATTAAGAACTCTAATAATCTGATCCTGCTGCTTGCAGCACACAATGATTTAAAATTATTCATGTGTTCCAATATGGAAGTGATTTAACGTAATTTAGCAAACCTGAGACCTACATTAAGATGTAACAATGATGAATGGATGAGACACAGCACACACACTTACAGAAAACCTCAGAGTCCTGCACAGTAAAGGAAGTACCCCTAAAGACCTGGCAGGTGTCCCCATGTGGGTGGCCTTAAAAAAAAAAAAAAAA
>VZSF01007657.1:209303-239014 GCA_013398295.1 Chionis minor | reverse complement strand
CCACCCCAAAACCAAAAAAACCCACCAAAATATCAAGATTCTAGAGTGTAACAAAGGGCGTGGATAAGAATGCCTTCCAAATTAGTATCTGAAAATTTTACACAGACAGGACTGGATTAGGTTTCTAAAATAGAAGCAGATGGACTGAGAACACTTACTAAATTCACTAAAGAACAAATACACTGTGGTTGCATCTCTCCGTTATTTATTATCCCAGCAGCCATTTTAGGACTCAGACACAGCTATCTTGTACAGTACTTCCCATGTACACGGTTCTCAGCATAGACTCCCTGTACACCAGCAGAAAGCACAGTGTAAATCCTCTAGGACAAAGCACATACGCAAATCTTTACCTTTCTTTCTAAATAAAGACGTCGCTCACAAAGCCTAAACATTTTGAGGTGCTCGGTAATTAAACAACACAAAGAATAATGACTGGCATTTCAACTTTTCAGTGTATTTATCACAGCTAGAAGACGGATAAAGTTTTATAACAACTGCTTAATGATGCACCTTGACTTCCCACTTCCCCTGCGTTACTTATTCTATGGAATAGGTAATAATAAGAACCGTTAAATGTTGCGCACTTTGAAAAATAGCTAAAAGCATAGGGTGGAAGGAGGAGAAAGGAGAAATTAATGTTTGTGCTGGTGAACCAGAATTTCTCAATATTAGAATGTGATTTTTTTCTAGAAACACATGAGTATGGGACAACAACAGCCCAGGATGCAGTCTGTTAATCACAGTTTTCCTCAATACTGTACTAAGATAGAGTAGTGCTTTCCAACCAAGCTTTCTGTCTCATTCCCTTTTCAGGAGGAACATGTACAGCATAGCCTCTCCAGACGGGACTCGTTTTGTTGTTTCTAAGCATACTGCCAAGCACAGCAGGACTCTAAATCCAGAGTGAGGTTTCTGGAAACCAATATAATGAAAGCACACCTAGGTGGCAGCTCAGCATCCTGGACTTTTGGTAGGAGGGGAGAAGAAAAGGATGCATTTCACCTCTGCAACCCCTCTATGCTCCCAGCGCAAAACTCCTGGACACTTCACATTCAACAACAGAGGGAATTTGCCCCCTGACTTGCAGGCCTAGGTGAATAATAAATGCTTCATACAAAGCTTGTTTCTTTGGTTTTTCAGCCCCAACTGTGGTCAGCTAAGTGCCGCTGCCAGCTCATGTCACTAACAAAAGGAAAACTGACATCCCGCACCACTCTGGTGCTGTCCTGTATGTCCCACCATCTGTGGGACAGCCCAAGACAAGTTGCCATTTTGTGTTAAAAATCAACTTTAAAAGAATGGATTGTGAGGATTTTAAAAATATTCACTGCTGCCTAATGCCTGTGAAGTCCACCATACCAAACCTACAACTTTTGGTAGGTTTGGAATGTTTAGGAATTATGCTCAGTTCAAGCCCTTCTGGATCCCACTCTTACGGCAGAATATTTTTTAAACAAGCAAGGTAGGGCTCACCAGTCACTGAATAGAGGCTAACTTGAACGGAGAAGGCCTGTATGGCAAACCTGAGTATAAACTCGTTGCCCTGGAACTCAATTAGTACTTTTCTTTACACAGTATTAAGGAATGTTGTGGTATTTTGGGGCTTTCATAAAAAAGAAGTGAGGAAATAAGTTTTAAATACTAGACTTATTTCTATAATAAAATAATATCCTTTAAAAAAGCTGTTTGTTCACAATTTTTTGTTTGCATTTATTAAGAAGTAAATAAATAAAAGCCAAATCCCGTGCACACGGGGATCAAATTTTCAACATCACTGGTATAACTTTGGTGTCTATCATCTGTTCTCAAATATTAGCCATATTCTAGTCTAAATAGGTTTTGATTAAAAAAAAAAAGCAGCTACAATACAATTGTTCAAATGCTTTTCAGAGTAATAGCTGCAGTATAGAAAAAAACATAAATCAAACATGGGGATGATTCGGTTAAGTTTCATTGCCTGTATGTTAAAGCTTTTGTCAAAGTGAACTTACCGTCAGATGTAGACAAACAAGAAATTTCCAAATGCGAGCTCTCGCCAGATACAGCCCTCCTTCACCTTCATATTCCTGAGGGTAAACTAAACTTTGGTAGTGACCGCAAAACATTTTTGGCATCCTTTGGTCCCTTCCATTCACACAGAACCTGTACGATAAATCTATTCTGCCTGAAAGCGCCATCCCTCAAAAAAACACGGCACCTACAAAACACGGCACGACAACCTCTCGTAAACCAGGAATCACAGAACTGCTGTTGCTTCTGCTGTGCTCTGCCCATTTCATCAGCTGTCTGCAGGACACTGCGTCACACTGAACATCCTCTGCCTTTATTTTCAGTGGTCTAATTCATACAGGCCCCAAATTCCTAAAAGATCAAGTCCCTGGCATCCCCACCAGTCCCAATAACTCCTCTTTTCAGGAACAGTGACGTTTCTATACCAATGACACTTGGCTGCACAGGAGATGGGGCTTGGTTGTGGGGCAGACCCCTGACCAAAAGGACATGAAGACAGACCAACAACGACAGTTACCACTTCCTGATCCATCCCCCTTTTTGAACATTATACGTATACATTTTCCACATGGAGAAAAAGGGGAAAAAACTCAACACAAACACATCAGTTCTCCTTGGGAAAGACAGATGTAAAGGAGTCACCGGACATAGCACTGACTAGCTTCTGTATTTTCTTTTATCCCAAGAGGCATTCTGTAACCACAGAAATGGGTGTGATACAGGAACCTGAGAAAAACACAGACCAAAACACAACCATGAGCGACAGATCAGGTGCTTAGCTTCAGTTTCCTAACAGGCTGACGACTGCTGTAAGGTATTTAAGGCATTTTGTCGGCAACACAATGAAAATGCTTTAGCTTTTCCCAGTTTAACTTCCTGCGGTGAGTAAAACCAAACATACAGTTCTACGCATGGGAATGCCAGAAAGTCCCTGAGACGCTGAGTGAAATTCACAACTATTTCCAGTCCTTGCAGTCACATGAAGAAAGTAAATTTCAGTCAACAACTCCATGACTTCCCATGGGCTCTCTGTCCAGGACAAGCACCCAAGGCCAGGCACGCTGCACTTCACACATCCAGCACCCGAGATGACGCGTAGAGCTCCCTGCTGTTCAGCTCTGCCTGGGATTTGGCAAACGTTTTCAACAAAACCTTCCATCACAGTAAGCAAGCATTTTCAGCAAAGCTTTGCTACATCAGTAGGGTGTTAACCATGTTTTTAACTTCGGGGAAAAAAATCATCAATAGTGACCAGAAACAGCAGCTGCAGGAGAAACTCTTTAATGTGTCAATGCTGCAAAATAATTTCCAGAGAAGTAAAGCAAGAGGAAAATACCACATTAATGCTGAACTGGGTCCTGGTCATACTGACAGCAGCATTCACTATTGAAAAAGCCCGCAACTGCAATACTTATCTTTGTAAAACACTATGGAATGAAGTTAGCAAGAAAAATCAACTTGTATTGATAATGTCAGAGCAATTTTCACATCACTTTTACCCACAGAATGTACAGCATGCAATTTCCTGGACAATTACAGTATTACAGCAGGTAAACTGTCCCATTTACATCTTTTGCAATTGTTTCCCTGTGCATTAATACTGTTACAAAAAGGTATTTTTCCTTCAGCATTGCTGTCCTGTTGCACTGTTCAGCAATATTTAAACCAGCTGTTGATTTCCACTTTTCGAACGTAATGCACTTTACTACAAAAGATGCTCTCACAAGACCTTATTAGAAATTAAATGTTATCCAAGTATTAAAATGCAAAGGTCCCTTGGGTCACAGGTGCTATTTGTTTTTAATACCATAATGTTCCACACCTGGATTTGATAGTTGAGCCTGGAATTAGATGATTAGAGCAAAAATACATTAGACAAACTATTTGCTTGTTATGCTGTGTTGGTTTCCAGCTCTGTCTGCCCCAGACACAGACACCGATATCCGTAACTATACACTCATCCACAGCCATCACTTCACTAATGAAAAGAAATACTTACAAATGCTAACATTTTGACCAAGACTAGAATTACAATTTTGCTAAAAATGCTCATTTACTAGTTTGTACCTGACACAGAATAAGTCTCAGTGGTCAACTACATCTCTTGGCTGGCACATACCGATCTTGATGGGCATTCCTACAACCTTGTACTGACACCAAATTGATTCTTGCTGGCCAAACCCAGGTATATTTGCTACACTGATTTAGCATAGTATATGCAGCATGTGTGGGCATAACGCTGCACCCAGATTTCAAAGTATGCTAATTTAACTGCTATTTAAAAGTATTTGATTTTACGACTTCGTAAGGAGTATTTTGTTACCACATTAGTAGAAAACTATTATTTGTCATGTAATTAATAAACAATTAAACAAAATTTTTATCTCATATATTGGATAAAACAATGCCCAATAAAAGAAGCGCACATAATATAAACTACTCAAGCTTTTACTTCTTTTGGTATATCCACCACAGATAAATAAAAAGTAAAGCTATCCTCCACCCTCTTGACAGAAAGAAAATGTTTATTTACGCTTTGAATTTTAATTCTGGGTTAACTTCAAATAATAATAAATTTAACTTTTAAAAATTCAAAATAGAAGTGGGACATTTTTATTATTTCCCCCCTCAACTCCCCCCCCCTCCCCCCCAAAAAGAAGTTTTTGTACTTATTATTCTTCATGGTGCCCAAATTAAACAATGATAAAAGTTAGTAAGTAGGGAGTTACTTGTTGTTTTTACAGCAGAGCAGCCCTGTACTTCTGAATCACTAAGCAGCGGGAGTCTGGTTTAATTACTTAACATCAATCAAGATGTAAACCAGCACTTGGAGACCAAGGAATGCAATGTTCATCTGCAACACAAAAGAAATAGCTAAGCTATCTTAGCTTCTGCCTAGACAGTTTGTACATCAGGAAAAGGCACCACATTACTTTTATATTATGTTAGTAAAATAAAATAGCCAAATAGTAATTTGGTGATGTACTTGAATACATCAGTGACAATTTGTAGTAAGGAAGAAAAGCTCATAAAAATATTATTTCATAAAGGTTGGTAACCTCTAACACAGAATATATTTGTCCAGTACTACCTTCTGGCAACGAGCAGCACTGGTATATGATAGCACTTCCTTCTCCAATAAATAAACAGATAGAAAGTTAAAATAAAATAAAAGGAGAGATGAAATTGCAAACTCTAGGTTCCTGTCTGAATTTTTCACCTGTTAACCCTCTAAGCTTGCGAAATACAATTCTTTTGTTTTTGCTGATATTAAGAACACAGCACAGCAATGCTGCCGCTGCATTCAACTCCATGAAGCGCTACAGCCTGTCTTTTACAAGATCAAAGGAGATGATCTAATTATCCCTTCTGGCCTTCAGATCTACAGATGTAAACTACACACTCTATCTAATCTATGAAAAAAAGCAACCACGCAGCATTGTACAAAAGAACTTCTCCCTGCAGATAAAAGACACGAGTAACCACATGGGACAGATGTTAGCCACACCACTTATTGCGCTGTCGGAAGCAGCCGAGTTACTACAGTGTTGAGGGTGAAATAAGACACCATGAAAATTTGCCCAAGTTCTTCAGCGCATCTCAGGTAATCCATCTATAAAAACGAAGATTATAAATAACTGCCTGTATCATGGAATATCACGTCCAAATCAAAAATCAGTCAACTTTAGCCAACTCTGTAGCAGACCTCAGGTGAAGAACACAAAAACTGTTCGCGTGCCGAGATCCCACCCATCAGATATTACACAAACAGAACAGCGGCAATCCCCAAATCTGAGCTTCCAGTACAGGCATAGGGGGACAGATTAAACACATACAGACAGATGCAATAGCACCTGGAAAGAAGGTATCACATTTGCCTCAGCACAGCAGTGGCTACAGTACTCTTCAGGCACAGGGAAGATTTTACAATGATTGAGAATCAAGGCGGCTGCAGAAGACAATGCACAACACCGGTGCTATTAGCTCATTGCTACAGTGGGAATGCCATTGCTATTTTGGCAGGGCTTCTAGCTGGTATCAATACCTATAAGCCAGAAGTAAAATTCTTACTAAGCACGATGCACACACCAAAGTACCCATTTACCTTTCAACACTTCAGAGACAAGTGTGCTTATTGTCGTGCTCTACTACAACCACATGGCTCTTGAGCTGCAGACAAGCTTTGCAGCCCCCTAAAACTGTGACTACCTAGCAAACTAGTAATTTCTTAACTCAAAGATGCTTTGAGTCCTTGTTGATGACTATACTGTGTTGATAGTTGCTTACTTAAGGGATTAGCCATATTTAGGACTGGATTGCCACAGCTCTTTTCCCCTCCCATGCAACCTGCAACAAGAGACCAGAACGGGATGATGACATCAAAGTCATTAGAGTGTCTCGTTTACCACCGTTCTGGGGTTTCCTTCTGAAAAAGGAACTGTCCCGATTGCTTGTTAAACCAGCTATCGGGACAATTCGTATTTTCAAGTGGCTCAAAGCAGCTGAACAGATGAGACAAATCAGATTCTTGCTATGTCCAGAGTTCTAGGGTCGATTTCTATGGCCAAGTTTATAGTCCATTTATAATGAAAGCACAGGATATAATGATGCTTTTCTGTACCAAAGGAAATAACTCAGGGAAACAGTCCTCCCCCTTTTTAGCAAACCCTTAAATCAGCAGAGATTGTAAGTAGGATTTCTAAGGGAGTTCAACTACATACTGAAACGTGCCGACTGAAAACGGGATGCTGCCCAGCATACAGCAAGCAGTGAGGAGCTTCCTGTTGCAAGTGAAGAAAACAACTGGGATAACAGCACATAACAGTAACCAGAGATGTCTGAACATTAAGCTCTGGTCTTAACTCAAGCATGTTCTTGCACACAGTTGCTATCCCTGCTATTCTTCTAACACGCCCTGTCATTAATGATAAAATGGACCCCATGCAAATCGTGGTTTAAATATTCTTAGCAGTGTTTCAGAGAGAATTCTTGTGACAGCAGAAATCAGCCATTACATCTGGACACTCGAGAGTGGAAAAAAATAATATTTGCTCAGACTTCAGAGGGTCATTTTGGTATAGAGGAAGAAGATAAAAGCAGGAATCTTTTACAATATGAGCTAGCAAATCAAAGCAAATAGGGATTCCACTCACTGATAATCCAACATAAAACACATTCAGCACTGTTTGCTCTAGGCAACATGGTTATATCTCATGCCAACAGATTATATACTGGTAAATAAAACACAGAACATAAAAATCTTAAAAAGAAAGAAAATATTATTTCCAAGAAAAGCTATTGGTAACTGCAGCACCATGGACACTGCACTCAGTGTTTACCAGAACACTTTATTTTGATTATTTCAATTATATTTCAAAGTGTCCAAAAGCATTCACTTCAATCATTCAGAAAGATCCATCTGTTATCATTTCCTCAATCTCGAAATTATTAAAAAGCACTATGTTTCGTTGCTTAATTATTCCATCTGTCATGCTGGTTAAACCAAGAAGGATTTATTTTTAAACACTTCCACCATTGGAG
Source organism: Chionis minor (assembly GCA_013398295.1). Taxonomy (NCBI): domain Eukaryota; kingdom Metazoa; phylum Chordata; class Aves; order Charadriiformes; family Chionidae; genus Chionis; species Chionis minor. Next base: position 231,460 of record VZSF01007657.1, on the reverse strand, counting down.
CCTGCTATTTACTCTTAAGACAATACCTAAGAAGTTCTCTACCCCACCTGGGACGCTGATGGAGATAGTACAGAAGATAAAGCTGATGTCATGACACAGAATTTTTTCAGGATGGAAATACACTTAACAACAGAAAGTGCTCTTTGTTTTTAATCTAATTTATTTTAATATAAGCCTACTGTATTTAATCTAAGATCACAGCAGTATACCATTGCAAGAAAGCCTTCATTGAAAAATTATTGTACTTGTATACTGATAAAACCAATCCTCAACTAATGAAATGTATTTTCATCACCCCAATAAAGAGATATATGAAACATGGGGAAGAGTCATTAAAACATCAAGAATTATTGTTGTTTTGACCATATAGACAATAACAGGATCTCAAATGTGCAGTATTAGCAACTGCTTTCACCGAGAAATAGATTTCCTGAAGTCAGCTGGATCCAGTGTAATTCTTTCAAAACAAAACCAAACCAAAAAAACACAATACAAATCAAGAGAAAGGTGTATATGAGGTAATACCATACTCACAATTTAAAGATCAAGAATTTTGCCAGCAATTTGCATAGTTAGAGATTATATTGGTTCACATAGTCTTATGACAGTGAGTACGCATTTCATTTGAGTACGACACTCAACATTTGAGTATGACACTCAAAGGGATAGAACTAGGTCTGGGTCTCACTAGTTTCTTTAAACTTTGTGAAAACTGAGCTACTTTTTATATAAAAAGAGTTCAAATACAGTATCCAGAGATGACATTTGATTTAAGTTTCAATTTCTGCAGTAAATTTACAATACATTAAAGAGATAGTATTTCCCTATCAGATTACTCTTATTAAGAAGCAGAAATACCAAACATTTATACATCAAAACTGATTAAACAAGCCACTGTCTAACGAGCTGCTGAACCCTGAGAATAGGAAACTATAGAAATAACAGATATCAACTTATTTTTTATTCAGTGGCATTTCTGAAAGATTCACACAGAATGCGGAGCTCCTTTTAAACTTCTTTGAAGAGGTGAGAAATATTCATACAAAGACATATTAGACAATTGTTCATTATTTTCTCCTCTTCCTTTTTCAGCTCAGTTTCACCCACTTCTCCCTCTCCTTCCCATTTGTATCCTTAGAAGCTTGGTTAATTTCTTTTTGCTACTTCAGCTATCGCCAAATGTAAAGTTAAAAAAGGTGCTGAAATTAAACAATTATACAAACCCATGCAAAGAACTCTTGGGAGCTAAGGCTCAGCTACAAGTAGCATTGATTTTCCACTGCTTTAAAATGCAAATAGAACAAAAGACCCAATGAAGTGAAACAGGGAACAGGAGACAATATGGGAACGCACTGATTAGAGAGAAAGGAAAACAGTGAGCAGTCCAAACGAGAGGTGTGGTATTGCTACAGTCTAGTTTCCTATTTCACTTTTACAACAGAACAGGTCACAACTGCTAATGAAACAATTGAAAAGCTAAGATTTATATCAAACAACACTCTGTGTATTGCACTCTTCAAACTGTTACAGTTCATTTTATAGGTGAGATCCATAATAGCTAATTACACAGATTGCTCTGCTTGAGTCTGCATCTTCTGCTTATAAGACTTCTCATGTAGAAGGAAAAGTGCAGCCACTCTGCCATGCACTGCTATCTTATTCTATATTTCTGCACACACCTTCTGCAAATCTGTTTTTTCTCGAACATTTTAATCACTTTCCTGTTTGAACTTCAGGTCTCCAAGTGCTTCTATTATTAATTTTACTTCCCCAAAGTGGTAGTGGCAAACTGGTACAGTAATCTTTCCACACAAAAGATTTCCCATTTCTAATTCCACAGAAATAGGGCTATGTTTAGTACAATATTAATTTCAAAAAAGATTTAACATAACAGCCAGACCTGCATTTTTATTACTAGACACAAAACCAGTCCTATTGAATACAGTGGGAATATGCATCTTCATTTATAAAAAGAGAATAATTTTGGCATAAACAAGTAGGGCACTGAAATTTAATTTAAAGGGAACTTCAGGGCTATAAGTCTAAAGCCCTCTGTCATAAGGGCTGAAAGATGGCATTTTCTTTCCATGACCTAATGCAAGTGAGGAAACAAACTCAGCCTCATTCTTTTCTTAAGCCACAATGATGCCAAGTGTTTGCCTGTCAGTAAGAGTAGGTACCTCACACTTTTGCCAGATTTACATTACCTGTCAAAAAGAAAGTTTTCATACTGTCAACTAAGAGTCACTTTCCAGTTGCATGTCTCCAATTAACTGTGCAATACTTACTCATGCATTTATGACTTTCAAAAATTAATGTTTATTCTGGAGTTACCTTTCTGTGGTTTAAGCTAATTCATACATTGCTATAAATATATAATTGCGCAGAAAATAGTTCTATGAATCTCAAATCCAAGCATCCTTAGATCAAGAGTTTTATATTATGCTTTCACTTCTGAAACTGTCTTCATCCTTCTGTTTCTCAAATACAGTACAAATTGCTTCTAACACTTGAAACTATAGATATTTACACTTAATTTGACTTCTCCATACTAATTTGTTTTCATAGCTGGTGCTGTATTTTTGTTACGTACCTGCATTTAGACTTGCATATGGTTGCTTATTTCCTTATCAACAAATCTGGAGCAATTATACTGTATATATGATGGCTTTAAGGAAATAAAATGCTTCACAACTGGGGACATCAGAACAAAATAATTCATCCTACGTTATCTCAAGCACATCATAACTTTCCAGCCACAATTAAAAACACACACCGACATTGATCTGAAATGTCTAACCACTTTTGTTACACAGAAAATTAGTATGTGGCTTTGCACACAGAGGTTTATCTACTGCACAATTCTAAATTTGATCCTTAATTCCATGCCCACATGTCTAACACAGGTCCCATTAACATGTGTAACCAGCTCATAAATATTTGTTCCCTGGGACTTTGAAATGCAGAAAGAAAAAAGAAGCATTTGTCTAAATAATTTGCAGAAATTGACTGGCCTTTAGCATCCAGCAACACAGATACCCAGCGAAACGCAACACAGCAGCTTGCTTTTCAGCCCACCACAGATGCCAGCAGAATGCACAACCCCACAGTAAAACAAACATTAGAATATTTTTCATTTCAAAGCATTTGGGACTATATTACCTGAATGCCATTACTCCAACTGACATTACAAAACACAGGGTTTTCACTAACTTTTTGCCAAACCCTTATATCTATAGGCTGATCTACCATTGTTTCAGGCCTTTTAATAAACTGTGTACAAAGTAAATGCACTTCCAAGTGAACAGTTCGCAGGCTCTACAGCATTTGGGCACCCATGCTTCAAAGAGATACACTTCAATTAATATTTTATCCAGTTTTGCATCTAATGCAATTTATCCGGTTTTGAATCTTAACCTGAAGTCTTAAAAGGAACAGTGACTTCCATTTTCTTCAACCCTAGCAGAGACTCGATTCAAGTCATATAAGGAGACACATGTTCTGTAGCATCACATCACTTATGACCTCAAGCAATCTAAGGAGATTTCAACAAAGGTTCCAACCAAAAATTAAGGCAGTAAAAGAGAAATATATAAGGTACTACAAGACTAGGGTGTTAATTTGGTAAGGTGCTTCAGCTGATAAACATTACCTGTAACCTAAGGTCTTCTACAAGTAGTTAATAGGAAAAAAAATAATGTCAGATGTTAACACAAGTTGGACTTAAAAGTGATGGAGCACCTTTTCATTTGAAATTTATCAATGAAGGTGACAATGAGAAATAACTAAATCATATCCAAATCCAAAAATGACAATGAAAACTCTAGCACCAAGTCTTATTTTCTCTTAAAGAAAGCCTGCAACATTGTGGTAAATTAAAGTTTTTTAAAAAAAGCTACACAAAGGAAACTTCTAGATCTGGTTTTGCTGCTCCGTTGTTCTTGTCTAAAGCTTGAGGAAATTTATGACTTCCTCCTCCTGGTTGTACCACTAAGAAAACTTCCAGAATACAAGTCTCCTAAATCCTCTGCCTACAAATACACATATGTATAGGCGATTCAGCTGAAAATGTAAGTCCTTTTGTTTGGAGGCAGGGAAGACTCTCTCCAAAATGACTTTATTTAAAAATGCCTCTTTAAAGTGGCTACAAAAAGTGCATTTGTGCTTCTCTGCTATTTATACTGTATAGGAAGAAGGCCTGAAAATTGGCAGCAGGCATTTCTACTGTTCTGTACCTCAGAAATATAAGTATGCCAAGAATTTTCATGTGTGGTTTCACTGCAGAAATCCTCAGATTTCTAGGAATAGGAGGGGGAAAAAAATTGTCTCATTCCTCTGCTGGAGGACATACTGTCACACATCTACTATGGCAAATGATAAGCAGTTGATGGGAGCTGGAATTAAACAATGAAAGAAGATTTGGGCTGTTTTTGAAGAATTTGAACAAAAATCTTTTGCAATGCTCAATTTTTTAGAATAATCTGAGAACCTGGAGATAACAGTTTAGTATAAAAGATGTGAAAAATCTTCTTTTAAAGGGAGAACAACAACAACAAAAATACAGGCCTATTTCAAATCATTTTTATATACCAGAAAGCAGTAATAAATATGAAAACAGATCTTTTCTTCCAATGCAGATCATCATTTGACTGTTAGAGAAGGTGCTTCTGAAATGGAAAAGGCTGGTATTTCAAAATTTGCACTTTACAGCTATTCCACTGGAAAATGGTGGAGAGAGTAACATAATTCTCCACAGGCAAGTACTCCCACACATTGTCTCCATGTGAAAATCTTGAGGCTATCAACCACCAGCTGCCCAGAGACATTAGCTAAAACCTAAAGCCTTGTGTCACAGACAAGTGAACTTTTCCTTAGGTCAACACAAAGATTTACTGTCACTCAGAACAGTATACACCAGCTTCAAGGTAAAAAGAGTTTGACGCAAATATCTGAGGTAGCCCTATCAGCTCCATATTTCAGCTCCTCCCACCTGAATTGGCTTCTCTCCTCTAAGTCAACTAACACACAATTCAACAGCCTTGACTTACTGTGAGATGTGAGTTATTGGGGTCAACAGTGTCTCACCCTCCAGGTCAAGCTCATCGGCAAAGCTGTTGGTCCTGATGAAGGGTGCTGTGTTCACATCTAAAAACGTCGGGCTTTTTTTCACTGTGAGGAAACATGCAGGTAACAGTTAAAGTAACAGCATTCGGCTTTTTCAAGAAAGGTCTACCCACTCATTTGGATCTCTGAAATTTTAACAGAACACTGAAAACAGAAGTTACTACAAAAAATTGCATATACTGCAGAGTTCATGAAAACTAACTCTTCTTTTACCCAAAAAATTTCAACTTCCGATGCAGACTTAAAGCTAATAATTTTTTTCTTTTTTTTTTTTTCTTTCTTCATAGCCCTCATACACTAGAACGTAGAGTATTTATATCACATTCAGCTTGATGCATTATAAAACATTGCACAATACTCAGCCATACCATGGACCACCGGTCTACAGAAACAGTGCATTCAATGACAAGGTCAGATCCTTTTTATATCTTCTCTACTTTGTGTTTTAGCTTATAATACTAGTTTCTGGGGTGTAATTACTGTGACTAAGATCAAGAACCCAGTCGTAGATCAACAGAGGAGACTAGGTATTTTCACAGTGAGCAGTCAGCTCTTGTCAAGCACTGTCTGAGCCAGTCTACTGGTTCCCAACCCCTCTCACACTTAGGCACAAGGATGCCTCATCTTTGAGCCCAGAGACGAGACACGTGGCAAGATGTTCAGATCATCCAAGGTGAGGTCCTTACTGGGAAAGAACATGGTATTAATGAGAGCTTCCCTGCCTCAAAGTGCCTTGAAAACAAGGCTCAAGCAGAGTGACAGCGAGCATACGCTGCCACAGCATATTTCTTTATTTATAAAAATGAATTCATAGCCATTTGACTTTGGAGGAGTCTTTCTCACAAAGCAGTGTTAAAAAAAGTATGTTAAAAAAAAAGAGACTAAATTTCTAAATAAGTAGGTTAAAGGAAAAAAAAAGGAAGCTTTAGAAACTCATTTTCAGTGAATAATGATGAGTGAAAAGAAACAGGAAACAGATGTAGCATAGAATATTTATGATAATTCAGGGGTCTCCAAGCCCATTGCAGGGAAGTTGTACTAGATTATCTTTAAAGGTCCATTCTATGATTTCTATGAACTTCCCATCAAGGATTATAACCACAATAACAAGAAATTACTGATGCATTTTCTATGTTACCAACACAACAGTTTTATATACAACATGATACGCATAGTGATGCTTTCCTGGTGGTGGAGTATTTGGCTAGCAAGACAAAATATTCTACACTTCGTCTTCTGCAAGCACGGACAAAAAAATTAAAACACTTTAAAGCATTTTTTTTATGGAAAATCCTAGTTTTAATTAATGCATTTAGAAAATAGCACTGTTCTGCAGAAAAGTTCTCTTTTTTATTTACACATTTGCAATTCACAATCTGAAAACCTTCCCAAACTCAAAATTCTACTGACATGCCTACGCTCTCTTTAAAAACCAGCACTACAATTTTCTGTGCCACAGCAGGCAACTCCAGACACAGCATTGCAAAGATTTAGTAATTAACAAAGATGATGGAGCAATGAAATATTATGAGCTTTACCTGGAGAGGAGGGAGCGCTGGAAGACTGCTGGTCTGTGGAAAAGGATGGCCAGGAGCGCTGACAATCTGAGTCAGAGTAAAGATGCACATAAAACAAAGAGAGGTGTGGGGGAGTCGGGGGGGAGAAAGAAAAAAAGAAAAGAAAAAAAAAAAGCTCCGGACAGGCAGCTGAGGAGATGCAGACATACCTAAAATACAGTATATTGTACCTGACATCTTTAAAAACAAAATAAAAAATACTGTGGAAAAGAATTTGTATGAAACTCTTCTAGTTTGTATTACATATTAGCAGAATATACCACCACCACTAGCTGAGGCATCGCGTCTCTTCAAACCCATTCTTCATGACAGTGTCACCTGCTGCAAGATATTCCTCCCTACGTGCCAGTCACATTTTGAGGAAAGTAACCTATATGTTTGCCCTTTCCTTCCTGACTTTAGGGTTTCGTCAAGTGTTTCCCTTTCCAAAGCGTACAATCTCACGTGGGTCAGACCCCTCTTGCTCTGGTTCATACCACTCCCATAGTAGCTAGCTCCAGGGCAAATTTCAGCACTGTCAGGTGGACAGACCAGGACGGCCGCCCATGTTTGAAGCTGCCTGACACATCCCATAAAAAGCATTTGAAGCTGCCCACTTCAACCATTTAAGTGAAGTGCCTGCCTCAAGCTGAATTTCTTGGGGAAAAGTTTCAGGCAAGCAAGGCGAGTCAATGATGAGAAAGAGACTCAGCAAAACATAACATTTATGCTATGTTTAGTTCTTTTGAATAGCATTATCCTTTTAATAATTATTTCATTAAGAAATGCCTGTGCACTCACACACTGGGACAGAGTGATATTTTGCAGAAGCACTGCCTTACTTTCACACGAAGAGAAAAACCCTCAAACTATAAATATATTGGAGTTTAAAAAATCTGAAAAGCCCCTCATTTTACAAGTGTTCTGTCAGTGCTAGACATGCTCCAGCCACTGCTTTTGGGTCTTCGCTGAACTGATGATGCCAGGAGAAAAGAGGAGGGGAGAAAAGTAGGTGGAAATCTCTGGCTGCACAAGGATACTAGAAGGGAAGCCAGGTGGGAGATCCAGGAGTGTGAAGACTTGAATATGAGAGGGCAGCCCAAAGAGAGAACCACAATTTGCTGAATATGAGAAAGCAGCATATGGATATGTAAGTAGAGGCTTTCTAAGGACCAAATTAAAGATGAATGAGCAACCTTTATTCTCATACTTCCTGATTTCTTGTTTCTGAGCTTTTCAGCTGGCAGCTTCAGTTTTCTGCGTAGGTAATTTACTCACAATAAGTACAAATACACTCTCTCCACTTATTTCTTTGAGTAGAACAGTATTAGGTAACCACTCGGGTTCACTGAGCTCATGCTGCCTGGCTGGGAAATAGAAACTGAACCTATGGTAGCTGGCAAAGGTCCTCTGATATTTCCCCAAGATGAAGAAATTTCTTGTTCATGTAAAACAGGTGATTTCATGGCTCTTGCTGCTCTTCTGAACTTGCTCCACCATGCTTACCCACAACAGAGATACACCGTTTGGAATACAGGAGAAAAGTGGAAACCAGGAAATGGGCAAATCAAGGATTGGTGAGAGGGAGTGTCAAGGAAATTCAGTTTGCTTTTACCACCTTAATTACACCTGTGTTCCATGTGGGTTCAGGGGAGAAACTGAACTTTGTATCTTCAAGCAATTTAATCCAAGCCTGAGCATCCTTGCACTTCATTACTGAAAAGAAGCCTCTATTGCCTTTAGTGGATACAGAGCAGACAACTTACAGGAGGCTCAGAGCACTCATTAAATCATAGAGGTTTTTTGCCCAGACCTAGCTCTAATCCTAGAGTCTTTAGGGAACACTCAGTTGTTAAGAAAGTGCCTAAGCAGGCACATTAGAAACATCACAGGACTACATGGCTGCTTAAGTGATCACAGAATCCAGGCAAACAGTAAAATAAGTTATTTAATTTATGGGTCCCCATCTGTTCACAAATGTCCATGGAGCATTTTTACAGGAACAGATGCACGTACTTCAGAACGCACAATATTGGAGGTCAAATCTGTAAATTTTATTTCCATCCCAATCTATTTGTTTAGAAATTAATTCTCAGCTATATACTCAGATAACTTACACTTTGTTTATGTGTAGATTATCTCCTTTCCTATTGGTTATCTATACATGAGCAATTTTCCTTAATTATATAAAAAAAGAGATCATTGATTTATATAAATGAGTGCTCACTTTTCTCCTTGTAATGAAACCACAGGTGCAGTTGTGATTACAAGTGTGAGACTGTACATTTTTGTCTGTCTAGATCTCCTTGGCTGCAAAAGATTTCTTAGAAACTATAAGGCACTAGACACACATGAAAAGCACTGCAACCATTACATTGTCATAAGCTTGCATGCCATAGATAGAATTATTTTCCTCAACTTACCAAGCAATTTTAACATTCCTTTTTGTCCTGTATACTTGTAACAGTTTAGAGAGAGCAGAACACAGATAAAAAAGAAAAAAGATAAGTGTCAGAAGAAATTAGAGAAAAATCTTTTATTGAAAGCTATAGAGCTGATTTTTGAAGTGGCAGTATCAGGCTGCCTGCAAAATCATATTGTCCTTTAATCAACTTAGAAACTTAGTGATAAAAGGTGGGACTTGACAAATCAAAGCGTTTGTACACTTCATTCGTTGGATTGTTTTGAAGAAAGGTATCTTTACTTAAAGCTTGAGACACAGACCGAACTTAGTCCTCCACTTTTTAACAGCACCTTTTAGATTACTCCACCTTAGCAATCCACCTTTTAACAGCAATGTCATTTCTACCACCAGATGCAATTTGCAATCATTCCTTAACAGAGGCCAAGAAAGAGTAGAAAAGCATGGATGTTACAGAACAAGTCAAGACAGAAGTGTACCAAAAAAGTACATGGAAGGTGAGACTTTCTGCTTGAATTAAAATATGCCCAGTGCCAGCCCACATTGCTATCTCATTTTAAAGGTCATTAAATTTAATCAGGTCAGCCAAATTTCTGAGGAGTAAAAACATAAGTACTTAAGGTATCTATAATCAATAACACACACTGTAAAAATTAAACCTCATTCTTGCTGCCAAAATTTGAGCAATACATATTAAAAACTTCTAATAAAAGTACATTTGTAAAAAAGCCACATTGTAAATTCAGACTTATTTTGCAAGTTCATTACAGCTAAAGCAACTATAACTAAGCTATTATAAGGTGACTATAAAAGTCCTTTCTTTTTCCTCATACTGTACCATTTTGTACAGTGACAGTTAATATAGATGGATCCACATTTATCTTAAGTACTTCTGTTTTCAAAATTTGATCCACAGTCTACTCCACTGAGCAGATGGCAGGAGCACATGATGGTTTCATGTAGCAGACTATGCTCAGTGCAGCCAAGACGTGTCAAGCCTTTTTGGTTGAGCTACAAGCACAGTAGTAACACATCTTGGGTAAATTTCACATGGAAAAGCTGACAGCTAATCCCTGTAGTCTCAATCAATTGCAGGATTGGGGAATGTATGCACCAGCCTCAGAGACAGTAGCTCTTCTGGCAGGCAGAAACAATAATCTTAGTTTGCCTGCAGTGCAGCGTGCTTATTAAAGGAATGGCTGAATTTTGGCTAGACAAGCCAGCAACCAAAGTCAAAAAGCAAAGTATTCTTGCTTTAGAATGGTAAGAGCTTGTTCTGTCCTCATCCTCTCTCCTACAGATATTATGAAGGACCTGCGTGTAAATCACTAATAGAAGCCATTACAGTTACTGGCATGTTAAAATGGAATTTCTTACCAGAATTTTCATACGCTTCAAAACTGAAATCAGGTTTCCTGTCCTCTGTCACGTGGTCATAAGTGATGTGTGGAACAGTTAACATCCTATCTGGAGAAGAAGGCCCATTGTCCTTGTCTAACTTAAATTTCTTCTTTTTAACCTAAAAAATACACATATATTAAATTACTCAAAACAAGCAACATTTAGTTGTCTCTTCAGTAATGGCTTCAATAATGATGCAGACCCCAATGAGCTGTAACCAGACTAAAGACTGCCTGACCAATTATATTTTTGTGATGCTAAGTAAGATTGCTCCCCATCCCACCAAATCAGGCTAATCACTAGAATTCTGCACATTGTCATTAGCACATCCCTTGCCTGCAGTAATGCTCTGCAACAGTTTCTATAAATCAAACTATTCTAGAATATCTTTGCCATTTTATGAATGCAATAAACGGTGCCTTCAGCAAAAAGCAAATGGATATATTGCTACTGAACCCAGATGAACCTGGGATGCTAGGGAAGATTTTTACACAACACCCTCTCCTTCCAACTTGAGACTACTATGCAATACTCTTACAATAGAGAAGATTAAGCATTATGTAATCTAAAAATTCTGAACAAGGGGGGTTGTTGCTGGGTTTTTTTAAACAAAAAAAAAAATCTTAACTTATGGCATCAGTTGATATGACAATATTACTGTATGTAGATACAAGATGCCTCAACCATAGAAGTTTAGAAAGGCACAAAATCAATAGTTTTGATGTTGTTTTTAAAAACTAATTAAAAGTTACTGTTTTGGAAATAGTAATTTTCTTTTTTTCCTTTGCTTTTAGTTTTCCAAACAACAACAGTAAGTTACCGATTGATGTGCCTGGGTTTGGTCATTATTGCTTTTTTCCAAACCCAGAGATCCATCAAAAAAATCAACCTTGGGAACTGAAGAAAATTAAGTTATAGTTTAAAATGTTTGCATACTGAAAATCCCAAAACTGAATTGCAAATTAAACTCTGAAACCAAGCAACAATCTGTAAAAAAACACAACACCTAGCCTCTAGAGAGTAATAAAATCAGGAAATGTTAGTTACTGGTACCATCACTGATTTCTTCGGTTTTGGACTGGGCGACAGCAAATGATAATTTCTGGAGGGTTTTCGAATGTATATTTTCCATGTAGAAGAGTCTGGGTTTTCTGCTGCATAGCACCTCCATGCAGTCTAGAACAAATGTTTTAAGCAACAGAACAATTAATGCAATCAGATTTGTAGCTATCTGTACTACAAAGTAATTTCCAAGTAGCATGTCAGTCATTCTTTATTTAATAGTATCCTTGAATTTCCTCCCTGGAAACATAAACTCATCATGGAATCCTTATTTAGTAAACAGAAACCACCTCGCTTGAATGGGGTAAACCAGAAAGGAAGATCAGTCTTTTCAGGTGCAACTTTTGTTCGTGTTAGCAACAAACAAATAAAAGAGAATTCTAGGCTGGATTCAAAAGATTAGGGTTGAATTTCTTGCTTTGCCCCAGTTTCCCTCTCTGACTTTGAGGATTTTGCCTATTGCATCCTGTGTTTCAGGCTCCTACTCAAAAAACCAAAACATTGTTCTTCCCTACCTCACCCGAGTACTACCAGAAGAAAAGCAATTGCGATGTGGTAAGAAGTGCTATATTTGTACGAAGAAATAAGACCGAGAGCATGAGGAAACAGCACCAATGGTTAATCAGGAATCAAAACCCAAACCCAATCCTCCCTCCTGCCAACCACCAATGTGTAACGTACTTTGTTCTAAGACAAAAAGGAAGAAAAGCAGGGCTAGGAAACAAGACCAACCAGAGACAAAACACTACTGCATTCTCTCTTAAATGCATAAATATATCAGAGTTGATTAATAATTAGTCTCAAAATTAAAATGGCAGAGCCTCACTTATGTACTACATGAAAAAAGGGCACATGCATACACATATACACAAAATCTAAAGTGGAAAAAGCCAGAAAACACTAGGTGAAAGAAACAAAGCAAGGCACAATGACAGCACTTGGAAAGTAAAGGATCAGACAGTCACCATATAATTGTCATCATGGTTAATAGGATACTGGAAGAAACAAGTAGACTCTAAAAGAAAACAAGGAATAGAGGAAAAAAGTATCACTCTTGTACTATTTTCATAAATTTCTTGGTTTAAGAATAATCTTAATTATTTAGATTAGAAATAATGCTTTAGAAGTCCGAGACTATTAGTAAATCATAATTATCACTATTAATAACAGGTAGTCAGCAACTCATCGTCTATCCTCCACTCCCCCTTAATATTTCAGATGGAGCCAAGTACAACATTCTGGACACGCAATCACAGGCTTCCCAATAATTTGAGGTTGATTTCCCAAAAGAATCAGTGGGAACACTAAAAATCCATTCTTTGCAAAACCATACCTTTTTCTGACCATGCAATCCAAATGAAACACACTGAGCCTGAAGATTATTGACTAATCTCTGGCTAGGACCAGAGCCCTAAATTTAAACCTTTTTCACATTAACTCTGGGACTGCTTAGTTTCAAGCATAAACTTTACAGTTAGCTACTGTTCCCATAAAGAGTCTGACCTGGAAATCCACATTCACTCATGAAGCTAGAGAACTAAGTCATATGAGAATGCAAAAATGATACAGCTTAGGTGTCCATCTAGATTTCTTTTAAATTCCACCCCTGTGCTTCTAAAGCTACATGCAGATACTGAGGGAGGAAAAGCTGGAAAAAACTAGAATGAAACAATATTAATACTTCTCCAGGGTGAAATGCTGGGTCCACTGAAGTAAAGGATAAAATCTCATTACCCTTATTGACACGGAACTGGAACTGTATTTTTAACAGAGGGATCAAAATTTTTCTCCCTGTATGTTATCCTATAGGAAAAGACTAATTTTGCAGAATCCGAGTAGACCTCAACCACCTATCCTGAAGGTGGAAAGTTCAGGCAAGACTTTCCTATTTAACATTCTGACTTAATTATCCTAAATTTGAGATTTTTAAGAATTTATTTGTCCCGAGGAAAGTGAAGCATACCTGACATTTGTCTTCACAAGCAACAATGTATTTTTCAAAAGTACAATTTTACATGAAGCGTCCTCTCTGTTTTTCATGGCTGCCAGCATAGTATTTCATAACATTTTCCCCAGGTAAATTCTTCAATAACTACAGGACAGCCTTCAGTTTTTATTTTAACCAGCTGAATTAAACAGTTTGCATTGATTTGGGAGTGAACTTTTCCCGCTCATTAGTTTACAGTAAAGGTGCGATTTCCAAAACGATTTAAAAGACTTGCATTTGTAACTCCTACACATTTCGTAATGGGAATCAGGCATGGAAATACTGCCAACAGTTGTGGAAAAAACCCTATAAATGGAAAGAAATGATAGCATGCAAAATGTAGAAACTCAGTACCTGTATGAGAGAGGCAGCAGCTGGAATTTGACGGTTGAAATGCTTCTGTCTTTGTTTCTGTTGCACCTTTAGGGCAAAGCCTGAACCAAGAATTCCCTGTAGGAAAAAAAACCTCCGAAGATCTATTTTTATTTTTTTTTAAGGGGCCGGGAAAAACACACATAAGCTTCCGAAATTATGTTGTATTAATAAACTTTTATTCGGCATCATAAAACCCAACTAATTATTTAGAGGAAATGACTTAATACTGTTAAGTTTTAGACTCAGTTAGTATTACTTGTTGAAACAAACTAAGAATGCTATCATGCCCCGATCCAAAGCCTGTTTAAGTCAGCTGGACTCAAATGCTAAAGAGCAAGCAGAAATGGTATTTCATACCCTCTAAAAGCCTCATAAATGCTTATGCAGGGGAATGACAGAATAGGGAGAAATATTAACCTGATGTGTTTAACTGCATTTTTATGAGAAATAAAGCTTTGGCATGGCATGATTCAGGTCACAAGAAGCCTTTTAACTGTAGTATGGTAATTTCTGTTTCCATATGTTAACCCATGCTGGGAGGGGAGGACAAAGAAGAGGAAAAGAAATATTACAAAATAGTCAGGACTTTGGTGAGTTCAACACAAGGCCATCTAATCAACTCTCAGGACAAGGGACATAGACTAATGGCACTGGATAGTGTTCAACCCGAAATAGCCCCCAAACTATTAAGTCCAAAATTAAGTATAGAGCGAGTCATTTACATAGTCATTTGCATAGCTATAGACATATTTAACAGAGGTTTTAGTAACACAGATAAAAATGAGAACTTCTAAAATCAGTTACATGACTACACCTACTCAACAAAAACACAATTCATTTCCTACATATGGTAGTCAAGGTGTCAGAGCAGCCAGTGATCTTGGCTCAACCTCTAAGAACTGTATTAATCGTCAAGTGTTTTGAAAGGAACAGGGAAGGCCCTTTCTATTATGTTCATTTAGCAAAGATCAAAGAGTTGATGATGCTCAGGCATCACTTACTTGGGAAATGAAGGATCATTGCTCGATCCAGAACCCATACCAGTTGTGTTTAGCCACAATTACTTCTGACTGTGATTCTCAGCCAGCTCCCCTTATTTAAAACAGCAACAAGGGGGCGCGCAATAGTTACTACCTATCAACTATTTACTGCTAGAGCTTCAAATCCTAAATTGCCCCCTTGGGCCAACTCACAAGAACAACTTAATTCAATAATAAAAACACACTGATAAAGGGGTGTTTGTTGTTGTTTTACTTCTACAAATGACTCGGGAAATCTGGCAGGCAAACGTGAGAGCACTGCTGTGAAGGTGGGGCTGCTACACAATTATTTATAAAATATCTTTGCCAACATTCAAGTCTGAGGGAAGAAACACAACTCTTCAGCCAAAACAGTAGCTTTTGGCACTTTTCTTACAGATCACTTCATTTACCAGATCTCTCTTCTAAACAAGGAATAAATGCGAAAGAGATTACGATAAGGAGGGAGGAAAAATATGCGTTAAAGACAAACTGATGCCAGAGAGTTAATTACCCTCCTCTGCAAAAGGTGGCGTACTTTTAAAGTGAGTGACTAATTTAAAAAAGGTACTAGAGTTTTAATAGTTACTGTATTATGTTGTGAAGAATTTCTGTGATTGTATTGGCATAAAAGTATTCTTATCATCCATTCTGTACTTATCCCCACCACTACTACAATAACATCCGCTAACATAACTTGTTCGTGTCACTGAACTGAAAAACTTGCTGAAAAATAAACATTTTAATAGCACATTTCAGGTTGCACAAACATTTTAACAACACAATTCAGGAGTATTACTACTTTTGTAAAAAAAACGCCCTTAACTACCCTTGGCACTGAACCTTTTAGGTTTTCAAATCACAGTCCAAGCTTCACCAATCTTGAATTTACCTTTGGTACTCAAGTGCCTCATTTCTCATTAGAAAGTACTTGGGAACCTGCTTCCAGTGCAAACAAAATGCCCCAATACCTTTAAAATTTAGCACTAAGTCACTTTTGAAAATGGGACTTTAGTAATGGAGAGATGCTAACTCGGCAGAGAGCTGCAGCAGTGTCCCTGGCTGCTTATTGTTGTCTGTCTGCCAGTGACACCTTTTCTGCAGCTTTGCTAGAAGAAGGATGAGTATGAGAACTCTACGGTTTAGTCTGGACCTAATCAGTTGAGTAAACTACGAGTGAATGCCTTAAAGAGCCAAAGCATTACTAAGTCCCTGAGTCCATAAATAATTAGCATGAGAAATAATTTCCTTGACACTTCTGAGATGAGCAGAAAAAGTAGTTTGAATTAAACATCTTTCTCAAATACATACCAATTCTAGTGTTGCACAGAATAAACACTGCATATTCACTTTTTTTAGCTACTTGTAGAAGCTCTTTTCCTTCTACAAGCTACATATATTTTAACTACGATATACAAATAACTACAATATAACGAAGCTTTTGTAACATCAGGTTAAATGAAAGGTTAAATAATCAATAACAAGAGTTTTCTCTGATGACTAATGAGTCAACACCAAATTGCCAACAAAAGGATAAGATAACGTACCGCAGGTAGTGCAAAAAATGAAATTGCGAATACTGAAAAACAAGATGCAATGGTCTTTCCTATCCAGGTCTGAGGCACTTTATCCCCATAGCCAATAGTTGTAACAGTCACCTGTAAAGAGAAAAACATAAAGCATTATAGCAAGTGTTAATGTGGCAGTTTTGGGTTGTTGTTCTTTCTTCCTTTTTTATTTATTTTAAAGAAACATTAGTTGCATTCCTAACTCTCCCAATGACAGTCTGTGTGACATTCATGAAGTTAACTCTCCTCTCCAGGTTTGCTTCCCCATCTATAATAGATTGAAAAAGGTACAGGAAATTGCATTACAATAAAATACATGTTTAAAATCTTGTAAAGTAAAACCATTAATTTAAGTCTTCATGGCTGAGGCAACTTTACAGCATATGAAGTTACTGGGATATGGGCTGCCTGCCCGTGTCACACACTTTCCTTAGGGGGAGGCTGCCAACAGTTCTGAATTGCTCATTTTCTTTACAGGCAGGAGATGTTTGCTGAGAGTATTACAGGGCTGTTGCATAGAAAAAGTATCTATATACTGTAACCATGGACTATGACTGAGGTCAGACATGAAGTATTCTAGAGAATAATATTGGTATAAATAGCAAGAGAAGTTGAAAAATTTCCACACAGTAAAGATCCTGAAAACATAGCCTAATGAATCACTAATTCATATAATACATCAAGAGCAAAAACAGATAATTTAATGCACACATGCAGGAAACATCTGTTGAGTTTGGGTTTCAAAACACTGAGGTAAAGATTACTGCCACAGTGATGTAGCATAACAAGGCTTAATAAGTCATTATTTGCATGACCTCAAGGAAAGAATGGATTTGTTTGAAGCAGAAGGATACATTTGGCATCTGAGAGCAATTTAAATTCACCTATGTCACAAGCTATTTCTAAATTTGGAAATTTGAGAGATTTTTATCTGTGTCTTTGAAGGCAGCTAACCAGATCGTGGCATGTGAAACCACATGAAGCTCTCAAGCAGTTGAAGCACACCTCAATTGCGGGCTGTTCACATTTTCTTCTGACAGTATGGGCTTCAGCTGCCCAGGACACAGAGGATGGTAGTCCCTGTCCGTGTCTAATATTATATTAGACAAAAACATACACAGGCTGTCCCCATTTTGTCCTGTGGATGTTCAGTTTCTAGTTCAGCTGAAGCGTAATTATCTCCTTACCTACATAAGAGGGTCTGTTTTTAAAAACAAAACAAAAAAACAAACAAAAAAAACCCTACAAAAAAATCCAAAAAAACCCCAAACAAACCACAAAACAAAAGAAAACACACAAGTAAATTCTAATTACAAGTTTGTATTCAAAAAATATGCTGTAAGAAAGGAAATATAATTATGGGGAAAGCAATGGCCTCTAACACCTTCTTACATAAAAGACTATGAGAGAAGACAGAAAACTATTCTGTGTTACAATCTTAACATCATGTTTAAAATATATATGTTAACTAGAAATGTGAAGAGAAATAGGGGCTTTTGAGCAGACTGAAGTATAACTGAAGAAAAGTTCATATACAACTAAGAAGTATTAGTCTTCCCTTTCCCACCACCACCCCACCCATCCCTTCTGAATTGGTCTATATGAAGCATCAGTGACAGAAGCAACACATTTTCTGTGCTGTTTGTGAGTTTCTTTATTAAAAAAAAAATGGAAATTTGAGTTGCAAATCAAAGTATTTAAGTTAACATTTTTCTCTGCCCTCATAACTCTAATCCATCTACAAATGCATTGTATTCCAAAATTACATTTTCTTTTTTCCCTAAGATATATGCTGTTGAAATCTTACATGCCAAGTTTCTGCCCTAAATGAATTTTTACAGCCAGATTATAACCCCCTAAAGAGTACAATACTAATTTTACAGTTGTAAAACAGGATCTTATAATGGAAATACTGACTCAACTTCTACTCTAGCATAGTAAATATGTTGGCATAATGAAATTAAATTGATCCAAGAGCTCACACATTAAATTTTCATTGCAAAGCAGCATGGAAAACTAATTGTTTTAATTAGGAAAAAAAATCATATTCATACATTGACTGTTTCAAAACTTTGATCTGGTGTACATCACCACAGGCTTTGGTATTAAGACTAATCTTGTTCCTATTAAATATGCTTCAATAGTCTGAAGGAGGAAATATGAAGCAAAAAATCCACACAGCAAGAAGAAATAGTAACGTTCATCAGCACTGAATAGGGAAAGGATTTTATTCAAGGCTATCAGGCTAAAGTGAGCACAGCAAACTCATCAGGTGAGTAACAACGCTCTGTTGATGAAATTCTTGCTGTATGCCTTGCAAAAATTTAGATAAACAGCTACAAAATAAAAGAACACATGATTCAGAGGTATTAAAAAGGCAGACATGCCAGGACTGAGGGAGCAAAAACAACCTAAAAGAGTACAAAAAAGCTAAGCATTAAAGCAAATGAGGGAAAGTCACCTCATAGAAAATACCTTAACTACTTTTTTTTTTTTTTTCTATATTTGCAGCACTGCAACTTCAAAATCAACTGGACTAGGTATTGTTTTGCATACCAAATACTACTCAAAATTTTCTGACCCAGTCACAATACCCATCTTGGTAATCAAGTAATACAAGAACAACATCCAGTGATATACCAGAAGCATCAACCAGCTCGAATAGTAAATTGCAAAATGGTTTAAATGCTCTCCTATATGTCTCAATGTAATGAACACATTAGAAGCCTTTCTACTACTTGACATCTTATTCAGTGAACTGCACTCATGCAAGTTGAATATAAAGTAGAATCTTTCCAAGTTGCTGAAATCCATGCAGCACAAGCACAAATATATTAGACACTCCTGCTCTTATTTCACTGTGAAGTGCGTGACCTGTATAACACTAAAAAAAACCCCTAGCAATCCTTTGGTATTTTGAATTATTTTCCAAATGACAGTATTTTTCTTCTGTGTGCATATAAGGATGTTAGTGATAAGAGCCAATTCACACAACAGAAATTCCACTTTCTCCTTCCCATCACCTCTATGTACATTGCAGCACTCTGAGAAGATTCAAGTTACATCCTTCAGATGAACAAGTTAAGACTATGCTCTACAGGGCACAAATGTTTTGAAACATTGGAATTAAAGTGTAATCCAAAGCTGAAGAAAGAACTTCCTGGTCACTATTACAAACATTTAAAGACAATGTTTGGATTCTTTTTCTGCTAGAATTTCAAAGTTGTTTTCCCACAGTTATCATTGCAGGTTCACACTATCACTCTTGATCCATCTAAAGTACATAACTGAGTCACGAAGACATCTGGAGGACACTGAAGCACTTCTAATAACTTAGGATATGAAATGAAATGGAACTACACATCCAGTTGCAAACAATATATTAACTTCAGTGTCATGTCTCTTAAATAATAGATCCTCAGTGCTGCCTAGCCATCACTCTTGGATCTTAGTTTAATACCTCCTCAAGGTGTCACTTTCAGCCGTCAATCTGTTTTGACCAAATTACTGGCCACTCTAAACCTCCTAATCAAATGGTAGCCCAAACTAAACATCTCCACTTGTGAGATCTCAGAGATAAAAGTAGAAGAGTCTTAAAAAAACCAAAAAAACACCAAAAACCAAACCAACTGATGAAAATTAAGTTGGAGCATTGAGCTCACCTAAATTTGCCAAGTCTGTTCTGTGCAATGAAAAAAGGGACCTACAGCAGCTTTAACCAAGTTATTAACAATACAAGGGCTGAAGGGGCTTTCTGGGTGCTATTCCTAGTTTCTGGCTAATTCAAGTCAGCTAAAGTCAGCTACATTGTCATCTCATTCACTAACTCTTGAAAATGCAGCTCCATTTGAAAATAAACTGGCTTTCCCCTCACTGTTCCTGTTTGGAGGTTATTCCAGATTCTCATGCTTTTGATGGTATCATTCTTGTAGGCTCCCATCTTCATTTCTGAACGATGGCTTTCCAGCCTTGTTTTTCTGTTCCGCCATTTCACGGTGTCAGTTTATCCCCCTCTCCTCTTCTACTGCCTCACTCCAGCAGCACACACACCTGCAACGACAGTACCCTCCAAAGGCCACAGAATCAGTGTGTTTAGTCTCACAAATAAAAGCTGTTTTCACTTGCTCTTGTAAAATAGTCTATTCATCTCCTGGGATCATCCTGGCAGTAGTTCTCAAGGATGACAAGATATAGGACATAAATCTTATTGCACAAAAATAGGGGGAATTGTTCATTATTATTGAAGGTATAGGCAAAGTGTTGGGGTTCATTTGGACACACATCCCCCTTTTTTTTTTTTTTTTTTTGCCTTCCCCCTACAAGTACCCCTACCAAAACCCAAAAGTAACTGAATTAGGAAAACATAGCCCAGCAAAGAGACTTAAAACCTCCCAGAAAGATGGTTATCTTTTTCATATGATCATTTTTAGTTGGAGTGAAAATACAGTTTTAGACCTGAACTCAGTAGTAAAGTTGCAGTTATACACAGACACAAGCAATAAAACGCATAGGCGGTCCAGATCTTTGTATCCTAATCCATCAGTAGCCGTTTAGATTTTACAGTAGAGCGACAGCCACTTTCTTTAGGAGGCTGCATGCAGTATGCCAGCCCTTCTCAACTTAATGATCAGATGAATGAAATGGTGGGCGGTCTGGTGGCCACCATCAGTCACGCCGCTGGCAAAGCCAACAGCCAGCTCTGCCTATGGGACTTGATCTCAAGCACATATAGGTCTTAATCTATAGTAGAGGAGTTTCTCTTATCTAGACCTCGCTCAACAGATCACTTCCGTACAACAAATGTCAGAAGAAGCAGACAGTTGAAGTAGCGCCCTCTACATCTCAGTGTGACGCCAAAGGAAGTGCTGGGAAAAGTTATCAACATATGCAGACAGTTTGACTACAATTTCTGAAGCGTTCATGGAAATTTGATAGCTATTTCTTTTTCATTCAATAGTAATACTATATTAAAACTCACAAAATAGAATAATTATACTGAAAAGAAACAGCATTGTCTAGGTACAAGGGAAAAAAAAAAAAGAATCCTTAAGGATATACAAGGTAGCCAAGTATCTTAGGAGGAACGTTTTAAAGCATCTTCCTATAAGGATAATTCTAGCCCTATGACAGGAATATCAAATCAAAGTTAGTTTCAGCCTCCTACAGACCCATTTCAACAGGACTGTAATATGTGCTAATTATTGAAATTTAAACAGAAGCTAAATTCCTTAATATAATTATTTTTTCTAGATCCTGACATAGAAAATTGTCTATGTTTTGAAATGCTTAACTTTTGTTTCATCAAATGGAAAACAACTTTTGAAAAATTCTGGATTCGTCTAGATACAATTTTTTTCCCTAGCTCCTTGATAGCGGTTTAAAGATAATGGAATTAAGGAAATAAGTCCCAAGAGCATTCTCTAAATGTAAGAATAAGTATATCTATACTATGTAAGTAAGAATTTTAAAAGGTTTCTCCACATCTACCACATCTGTATTAAATAAGAACAAAACATAGTTCAAAGTGCTCATGGATTTAAAGTTCAGAGATGAGAAGGCAGTTGCAAAACTTCTTTTTTGCATGCAAAAAGCATTTTAAAATACTAACCCTTACATATTCTGCCCCCTCCCCCCCCAAAAAAA
>VZSF01007657.1:160775-209262 GCA_013398295.1 Chionis minor | reverse complement strand
GGGGGGGGGGGGGGGGGGGGCGGAGAGGAGGAAGGGGAAGGATATAACAGGCCTATAATTAGTATTCTTGACTTGTAAACCACAAAAGGAATAAAAATGAAATGTCTCCTTCTGTCTACCATTGAAGTCAGCGTATAGACCTCAATAGCTTTTTAAATTTAAAAGTGGGGAAAAAAAGGGTTCTGAATAACAAGAGCCCTCCTATGTGGAAATTTTTCAGTATTTATGTTCAACTTTTTATAAATTAAAGCAGATTTGTTCTAATTTAGCAAAAATTCTATACACATGTATTTTCAAGTGGCATTTCCTGCAACTTTTCAGCGAAGCGTTCCCACAATTTTGATTTTCAATTTACATTAAGCACATACTGATAGGTTCTGCTAAATAGGAACATGGTTTTATGTATGCTTAGAAGTAAGCAAACTTATCAGTGGTTTGTTGAATTTGGTCCTTTGTGAGAAAGCATATACCTATGAATTAAAGGAACAAGAAACTTTTAACTAAAGCTGGTATTTGTAGATAATTGCTTGATCCATTTCAAACCAATTCAAAGGAACAGGCACAGTGTAATATCCATGCGTGGCTATATTCAATAATTTCTTGTGGCAAGTAGCATTCGTGATCAAAGAGACTGTTAGCACAATTCACATAATGGTTTTCCTGAAGGATGTTTGTTCAGATGTGAAGGTTGGAAATTGTGTATCAGTTCAGTGGATATGAAAAGGAGAGTTCCCCCCAGTTTGCCTGAAGCATGATTGAATTTAGTGCTTAAGGACGGGGGGGAGAGGGGAAGGAAAAAGAAAAAAAACCCCACAAATAAAACAGACAGTGGGCTGATAACATTCCCTGAGGGTGGTCATCATTGACAGATTTGGTGAGAACATTTAAGATCTTAATTTATTTATTTTAATTCTTGTTTTTATCGTCCAGATCTTAGATTACCAGGTCTTTAAGACCATAAGTCTGAACATGAAGCGCAACATAAGCAGAGTACTTTTGAATACATGCACTGGGGAGCTGAAAGATGCATCATGTTACTTTCATGTAACTTTCATACTTTGAAAGTATTTTACTTTCAAATACTAAACTTGCCTTTTGAAAGACATAAAGATATACAGGCATCGGCAGAATTATTTATACAACGTGTGCTCCATTCAAAACCAGCAATAGTACAGACAAATCTTTACTTTATGTCACAACGTAGTTCTTCAAGAAGCCCATAAACTGGAATGGCAAATTGCTACAGCCGGAGTTCTCAAGGAAATTCAAATAAAGCCCAGGAGGCCAATTTACATATGGAAATGGAAAAGCAATATAGATTTATAAATAACAACAATGACAATGAAGACATTTAATTAGAAGTTATGCACCCTATGGGCATGTCTATAGTTGGCAAAGCACAGTAATATAAAAGTACCCAATTCCAGATGCAGCTTCCTTGTGGTAACAAAGACCTTTCATACGGCTTACTTTATGATACGCTACGCTACATATTCTATTGCCAGCACCCAAAGAACTTGTTCAGCAGTGTAGACATGTGCGGAGGTAACAAAAAAGTGCAGTGTTGTGTGGTGAGGAAGGGGGTGCAGAAACCTTATCAAGTACTTTTATTTTAGAAGTATTCTCTGCTACGTGAGGTAAGTGCACTTCCAGAAAAGTGAGATCAGTTATGTTGCCAGACAGATCACGTATCTACGATGGTGTTTGAGACACGAGCTGTGAATTATCCTCTTCTGCCTGTTCAGTTCAAAACAGACTGAGACAGATTTTCAGTGACCAGAATTTGCAGTGTTCAAGCCATACTGAAAATTCCGACTAAAACATAACTGCAACTTTTGAGACCCAACACTTTGAGAATGTTTGTGTATGAGTTTGGGACCTTCATTAGGAAGCATCCTGATACTTAAGGACCTCACAGTTATTGTCCTAACTTTACAGGGCTTCTTCCTAGGAGAAAGCATGAAGAATATTACAGTATCAAAACACTAGAAATGGATGGACCCGAATCCATTCCAGTATTGTTTTGCTAAATCCTTCTAGCAGTTAGCAGAAGTACTGCATCTCTGGGTAGAGCAGAACGAGGACACTAAATTCTATTTGTAATATTATAGAAATTACATGATGGATTTGTTGAATGCAGTCTCACACTTCAAGTGGTATGCTGCAACATAACAGAAGTTATACCAAAAAGAATATTACCATAATTAAACTTATTGATTAAATAAGTTTATTGTAATGAGAAAGACAATATAACTGGCATGCTTATTAACTGAGCAATAATTCCCTGAAAGGAGAATATTTCAATATCCTGACAGATCATATTGCTTTTCTGGAAGGTTTTACTGTATTTTCAGTAAGCCAATCTGCTCTGTCACATACTCAATTTTTAATGCCAAAGCCAATGACAGCATGTGTTTTTAAATGCAGCTACATCTGCCACTTAATTACTGAGTCATCTGACTGCTGTACTGGAAAATAAAAATGCCGCGATGACATGAAAGCATTGAAAAAGCTACTCGCCAGAAAGCCACGTCCTTGTGCTACACAGCGAGTTTTCTGATACTAAGAGAGGCTGTATTTAACCATGGCAGACAGCAAGAGGAAAGAATTCTGCAGTAGATCTTAGCAGCAAACAAACAAACCCTGTTTGATTCAAAAAAGGCTACATATTCATTTCAGCATCAGGAGACCTGCAATAGACTTGCTCATCAGTAGATCTCTCCTTCTTGAAACAACAAGTGGTACTGTTTGTAGAGAGAAGACTATATAAGCACGCACATGCAAAGGTTTATTAAAAATATTTCTTAAAAAATACGTTTTATTAGTGAAACAGAAGTGTTAGTCCTACCGTTCTTGTACATAAGACTTACTAGTAGTCTCATTTTTAACAATAAAAAAAAAAAGCCTTTTGATTTAAAACAAAGAAAATGCTCTAGAAGATCAGCACATATTGAAAATGCAAGCAGAGAAACATCAGTGATGCCTATACATTTTAAAGATTTGTAGCACTTAACGATGACAGTTTGTTTTATTAAGTTGCATACAATTGAAGCAGATAAAACCAAGTCATTGCTTGAATGCTAATGATAAGGAAAAACAGCTTCCAAAAAAGTACTTTTCTTTGAACTGTAATAGGAAAAGGAAACAATTACAGATGGGAAATCCCTGAACAGAGCAGCCAACCTCATATTTGCATATCATGTGAGAAAAGAAAGAGGGAATTGTTACTAGCAGAAGCAACAGAATTAAAGTGTTTCCTACAATATAACCACAGAATAGAGCTGCCAAACTAGTAAGTACATATCATAAACAAAATGGGAGAGAGAGACAACTGTCACTAGCAACAGCAAGAAAGCAGAACTTTCTTAGCAGAACTAAAGATACAGCTATACCACAAAGTGTGGCAGCACCTTAGAGAAACATGAGAAACCTCTGTGCAAGACGGTACGTCAACATAACAGAGACAAATGCCACATAAGGATACTAAGTGGGTTCCAATGCAAGATAATCCCTTTAAAACAGTCCTGTGCCTGGATTTCTTAAGTATCTCAGATGCTCCTTGTTCTGGAATTAGTCCATTCCGAATAAACAGGGAATTACTGTCCCAGGCTGAATTGCAAACCAGATATCTGTTTGGTTTGTTTTCTTAAAAAAAAGGGACCACCCATCCCCCAAACAAACCCAAAACCACTAGGTTTCTTACCACCTTAGAAGGATGAACCCTACCATGAGAAAGGTAGCAAGAAGTAATCACTAAAACAGAAGGGAAGACAGGATAAAGAAATAAAAACAGATGTTTCTACATCTTGTATATGTAATTTGATCACTTTGGATCACATAAGACTATAAACACCAAATAAAATTACTGACCATCTATAGTATTTTCTTAGTTTCACAGGATTACAAAACCAGAAAGTGTATTGAAGCAATAAGATGCCATTTCAAAGTGCTGTTCTTACTCCATGCTTGCTTGAACTTTACTGCATATTTGAATGTGTTAACTACTTTTAGTACATGTGTTATACTTACTACTCCCCACCACAGGGCATCTGCATAGCTGCCAAACTCTGTTTCTCCAGAATCATTCACAGCATCTTTTTCAGCCAGGTACACAAAATAAGAGGAAAAAATCAGTCCCAGAAATCCAATATAGAGTGTAGTTATCAGTTCCTGCAAAGAGAATCAAAATAATGGCATTATGATATTGTTGAGACACTTAAATTACCTATCACTGATTTTTTTTTAAAAGATAATTGGAACAGAGGAATGTAATTTCAGCAATTAATAAACACTGACATAGAATGTTGGCCGTGCAAATTAACAAAAATCCACTGAGCTCAATGGTGAAAGAATTTACACCACAGCTGATGACTTGGTCTACCACGCACATTTCAGAGTCAAAAAACTCCTCACTTGCAAGTGTGACTCATTAACCTTTTGGTCACCAAAAAGTAGTTGGGTAATTTTTTCAAACAGTGCCACATTCGAAACAACTTTGTAATTTAGGTATGTGTTTTTCAAAACATTCAGACTACTTTTCAGAAGCCCCATTTTCTGTGATTGAGTTCAACTACAAGTCAAAATTTTGCCAAAGTAGAGGTGAATATTTTTAATTTGTCCCTTGAACAAGGAAGAACAACCATACTTCATTAAAATAAATGACTGCCTGGCTCCACACTAAATATATTTGACATCATTAGCATGTCTGCATACATGCTGTTCTGAATATAAGGAATTTTGCATCAATTATTATGTTGTTCCTCAGAGTATTCAAACTTACTTGTCTGTGTATGAACACTACTGATCCCAGCAGCCTCCATGTACCACCCTGACGATCAACATGCAGCATTCGTAAAATCTGCAGAAAACGGATGCCCCTGGAACACAATTTTTAAATGAACGAAGTGACTAAAGATACAAGAGAAGAAATAGAAGCAGTAGAAGTCTGCCTCTTCCAAAGGACCATTTTGAGAGAGAAACATGGTATTTTATGTTAGACTTAGCAGCCTGTCTCTTTTCACTCCATTCCCCCATCTTTCATCTTTTTTTGTATGAAGACAGCCGGGGAAAATTGCATAAGAGAAGAACAGACCTTTGTACACATGACTAGTAAGGATAACTCAAGGATTCGGGAATTTTGGACACAAAACTGTGAATGGTCTAGAAATCATTCACCCGCTCATATGTGACCTGCTTGGCAGTTTGGGAACAGCTAGCTAAAGATTTGAATTCCTCACATTTGAGGAATTTGAATGAGATAGTTCAATAATACTATATTCTTTTTATGAGTCTCACTGCAATTCTAGAGCATTGCTGCAGCTAGCAGAGCACAGTACACTGCCTTCTGCTCTCTCATTCAAGAAAACCAAGTGGTGTGACCTTCCTAAGCACAAGGTGGATTCAATCCATTAGGAATTTGCAACCGCTAACCCCAGGCATTTTACAAAGAAGCAGTTTGAAGACATTAGAGATATGAAGCATGGAAGATTTGCTATAAAACTAAGCCAAGAAGCTAAACCAGGATTTGGATAGAACCCCACCTTGTTGAGGAAAGGGGGCAGAGGTATGTGCACCTCTATCCCCAGCAGACATAAATGCATTACAATCAGACAACACATGCAAAATTTTCTTCCCCTACACTTAATGGGATCCCCGTTTCACACCTATATAATTGGTGATCTGCTGTTACATGACTCTGAGCGATGACTCATTTTCTCCTGCAAGAATTGAAATAGGAGGTAAAAAAAGAAGAGAAAAACCCAACACCTTACTCAGCACTATCTTCTTTTATTGAATATAATTACCTGATAGCTGAGGTTGCAAAGACTTGACCTTTAGAGCCCACACAAAGAACTATCATGGAAGCAACAACTACAATTAAATCTGGAAAATAAAATTCAATTGAAAAAATGAGTTAGCAGCATCTTGCAATACTTCTGCAAGACTTCTACTAGAATCAATGCCAATGTTACTTTAACAACTTAAACAGTCACCCCAAGTTAAGATTTTTGTTTATATATCAAGAGATCTCTATTGTAACATATAAATAAAATATAATTGTGTGATATGATAGAAAGGTTTTACTGGGATAGGTCCAAGATGGTCATATTTCTAGGTGAATAACGAGAGTGGTATGAGTAAAGCAGCCTCAGCAGCCTGTAACCCTTATTAGCTATAAGCCATGAGGAATTTCAGCAGTTTCTTCCTATTATCTCTTCTATGTATCTTATTTTCTCTGCTGTTTTACACAGTATTTTATTCACTGACACAGGTTTTGGGGTTTATTTCATATATATTTCTTATATATTTCATATATAAGACAATTGCCTTACTACTATTTCATCTGTTCAGGTCTAAAAAGGGAGAGAAAAATTGGAATTAGTGTATGAATCTAATTCAGTTTAAATCAGTCATTACTCTAGGACTGTAGTCTAAATCGCTGTGCCTCAGGCCTAGTTAATTTCAGAAAGGAACTGTGTATTTTGGAAAATTAAATAGTTCTTGATACGTATCTGGGGAAGTGGAACTTTGTTTTGCTTTCCAAGCTGAAATAAACTGGAGGAGTGTTCTAGGTCTCAAAAGAAATGGACTGTGGACAGAGTGCAAAGATGCAGTCAAAGCCATTTTATAATTGCAGTCACACCTGATACACAGTTGTTGTTTATACATATGCACAAAGAAGCTAAACAGAACTATTTGCAAAAATACTTAGGTACAACATTTCATAATTTACACTCAGCAAAATTGCAGAGAGTTTATGAAAAACTATATCCTCTGCTCAACAACCAATAATGTTTCTGAGTAGTGGGAAAAAATACGTCACAGAACAAGAATTCATATACTTCTATAACAATACTCCTTTTCCAAAACCTGGTTTGTTTGATCCATTTATATTTTATTATTATGTTTCTTTCAGGGAAATTGTTAAATGCATGACAAGCATTCTAAAATAAATATATTGTTTGTGGCATATATGGAATGTGGATTTAATTTTTAAGAACACTGAAGTCACATTAGGAAGCCACCTGCAGTGAATATTAAGGCAAGTCAGGTGCCCGCTTCCAAATGCATCACTGAAAACTGTATTTTAATCCAACAGATACACAAAGTAACTACAGTTCATCTATCATGCTCCACTGTGCAGTATGTAGCTCAGAGCGCAAAATAAACTCATAATAAATTATTCAAATGGCTGTGTGGGGGGGGAATAGGCTGTTCAGTATATTTTAAAAAATACAGTTGTAGCTATTGTACAGTGTGCCTGGCATCCTGAGGTCAAAGGAGAGAGGATTATGGCCAAGACTTATTTCTGGCAAAGCTTCAGATCATTTGTGAAAAGAAAATACTCTGCTCTTCTGGAAAAACAAACCAAGCTACACGTGTTCTCAAATGACAGTCCCATAGATTCCTGAAAGGAAATTCAGATCTACGTTAACACGAATGACAAGAGCTTGTGCTCTAACTTGGCTACAACTGCTGCAGAAATTCCACTTCTGAAAACTTTCAGGGACAACTTTTACTCATCGTTTACGTCAACTTTCCAAGTTGTGCATACTCACCGATGATTGAAATAGGCTTCCTAGCAAAACGAAGCCTTCCCCATATTCCAACATATTTACTGCGGCATCCTGCTGACCATAACCGAACCACATATTCTGTTCCAAAGAATACCACTAATACAATTTCCTAAAAGAAACAGAGAGGGAACTAGGTTAATTCTCTACTGTATGTCTTCCGTCTTTTTTCAGAATGTATTAGGAAACACCAAGATTAAATGTAAAATTTGGAAGGTGAAAAAAATGTCAGCTATACCAAAATGATCTAAAGTAACTTTAAAAACCTGTAAGAGTAAAGAAATAAAAGATTAAGAGCACATTTAAATATTTTAATTGCATGCAGTTTGGCTTGTCTACACATATGAAAACTGAAAACCATTCCGTACAATTCACTAGGTCTAATTCAAACAAAAGGCTTCCTGCCTGAGCCAGAGAAAACAATCACAGTCTGTATTGAGAAGATGAGTATTTTGCTAGTGTATTTCATTTTGGGAAGAGGTGTGCTTCACATGCCGTTTACTGTATCAGCTTAACCTCCCACTTATTTTTACTTTTTCAGTCTTCCTTTAATTTCACATGGATTGAAGAAAGATGTCTAATATCCGTTACCAGTATGTCCCTCTCCAGGTGCACCGAAAACATAGTGAGCGTGCTTTTCCCATCCTCTCAGCAACAATTAGAGACCTCGGCAGAAACAGGTCTAGTCCTGAAGCACTGCTGGTATCAAGCTATGCATTAACCACAGACCTACGCCAAGGTATGACTCCGGAAATGCCTACAAAGTAATAGATGTCAAAGACGTCTGACATTCTTGTGGATTAGACAGAGGTACAATTATATCACACTTGGAACTTGGTGAATGCGCAGATAAACCTTGCTTTTCTACAGACTGGTTGAGCATGGCATACTCAGCATAATTTCCTTGAGTATCGGGGAACTGCAATACTTCCATATCGGCCAACTCAATAACTAGTTACAATCTCCATCAGAGCCAACAGCAAAATCTACTAATAAGAACGGGAACAGTGGTTTGTAATTGAAA
Organism: Chionis minor; assembly: GCA_013398295.1. NCBI lineage: Eukaryota > Metazoa > Chordata > Aves > Charadriiformes > Chionidae > Chionis > Chionis minor. The sequence continues at coordinate 200,664 of VZSF01007657.1, read as the reverse complement.
ACACACCACACACAGCGAACAGATCAAAGCAGAGAAACCAATCATAAGGTATCACAGTTACACAGAATAATGCAGATTAAGAGAACGAGCTGCTTATTTAAGAGTGATTTAACACAAAGAGCAACTGCAGAGAAGATGACATGCTGCTGAATATTTTATCCAGCATCCTCACATTTCTGCAAGGCTCACTGCTATTTTTCATAACAGATTGGCAAATGGGACTCAGGATGGTACCTATGATTATTTTCTAAATTGATGGAAATAACGAGGATACAACCCTAGTCCAGTCAAGATGAGTGGGACTCGTATTTTCAGCTTCAAAAATGCGTGGGACATTGCCCTGAATACTGAGTAAAATAATAGGTATGTATACAGCAAGAAAAGGGGGAAAAAAAATGTTATGCATCAGTTGGCTTCGCTATAATCTCTTTGTGGTTCTAAAACAGCAGCCTCCTGATGGCATAATAAACTGCTCACCTCAGGGCACTACAGTGTTGAAATTCGACTCTGTGACACTTTCAGAAAAGCCAGGAGAACATTAGCCAGGACTCTTTCCCTTAGTTTTGAGAATCTCATAACCTGTGCAAGATGTCAGATGCAGCAGAACAGCTATCACAATTGTTTATAGTCACTTGAATTCCAGTTAGATTTTCAAGATACAACGAAATTGTCCAGATCGTTGGTTGTAATAAACATGAAGCTCAGACCCTTCGAGCCAGGCAAGAATCTCTTCTACAGCTTCGTTCTGAAAGGATCCACCAGAACCCTACACCTTTTTTCTTCTAACTTGGGCTATTATTAAATATTTTTCAATAAAATAAAGTCATAATGAACGTCATAAATCTAAAGGAACATCATCTGCAGCAGATGCTTTAAGGAAAGCCTGTGTCTTATGACAAAAGCTTCAAAATGCAACGAAACTCTCCCTTTGTCCAATTTCATCTAATGTCATTTACAAACCTGCAGTGAATGACAAAATTATGAGCCATGCTTTACATGAGGCGCCCTTGAATTGTCACAGCAAAACAAAGCACCATAGGCAATCTTTTCTGATCAGGTGATTGTATTCGTTTCACATAGTCAATAAAATCTAATATCCAAGCACTCTTCTGTATGCAGAAGGCTAGTGCATCTCCTTTCATCGCTACCATGAAGGCAACTCCCTTAACGAAGACAATAGCAACTATACGGGGAACAAAAACTGTCCTTCATTCAAAATAACTAATTTGAGGAAGGGATGCATGGTGTCACATCATCCGTGTTAGCACAGACAATACTGTTCGGATATCCCCAAAAGCAATTACCAAAAGCAAAAGAACAACAACAAAAAAAAATTATCTTGGTAGGCAAAGAAAAACCCAGAGAAAAGTTAATGTTTTAGCACAATAAAGCCACAAACAGCACCCTGAGCAGGCACCGTGGCCTTGTCAGGATCACAGTTTCAGTTTTACAGCAAGAAGGTAGGAACTGAAAGCCTGGATTGTGCTTTAGAGAAGCGTGTATTCTCTGTGTAGGAAATTTGCATCGGAGTTGTGCGCGTATGTTTTTTAAAGGCCCTCCATGGTTCATTGGATAACAGGCACACCGGCAAGTATGCAAATGGGGGCTGTCCCAAAGACAATGCGACAGACACGCAGTCAATGGTTACTGTCATCCAGCTCTTTGCATGACATGCAGACAAGCTTAGAGAACATTGATTGTCCTATAGACTCCGGTGACTGGAGGGAACGACCAGTCGGCTTACACCAAGACACATTTTTCACTCCTGACATTTTGATAAAGGCTTATTGACCTAAATGAGACCCAAGTTATTCAGGGAACATCGGGGGTGAAAGTGCACAAGCTGTTCTTCATGGTCATACACAAAAACTTCAGGTATCCATTAGCAACTGGCAAATTCCCCCTCCCCTGCCCGTGGCTGTGTGACAGACAAAAGTGTTTTTAATATCTTGCATTGCATAAGTCTAAAAAGTAGTCTCCTGGGGGTGGGGGAGGCTGATGAATTTCTTTCGGTACACACTTATATCGGTGGCCAGAAACTTGCAGACAATAAGGAGAAAATACATTAAAAAATTATGCCTTCCCAAGCTACTAAAATATTGCCTATACTATCCCATTTAACAGCTTAACATGAAACTTCACATTAACTAGAATGATGCCAACCTGATCTTTAGTTCATTTACAGTGGTGGTAATTAGGGCTAATTCCATTTAACAGGAGTTACCCTGGCAGAGAGCAGCAATGCCTCACACCTGAGAATTTCAGGAAATTTGAGGTGCACCACAGATTAATTCGGTCTACTGTTTCTTCAACGCTTTCTCCTAGTTGCCCGCTTAACATCTACCTACTAAGTGCACTGTATAAAAGTTTGTGCTTCTCACAATGAGTCACCTAGACCGAAACGTGACTTCAAGAAGCTGATATAGGAAAATGGAAGGATGAAATGCTGGGCAGACAAAGAGGATGTAAAGAGTGAAATAAGAAACAAAGCAACATTCAGCACAAGGGAAAAATTAAAATACAGAGAAAACAACCAGTGGGGGTGGGGATTAAAGCTCAGTGGAGGAGTTTTCCTGGTTAAAATGACAGACACACAACAACTGCACTGTGCAAGGACCCACTCAACCCCACGTAACTTAACTGTGATCTCCGTTCTACAAGGTGAAAACAGAAATACAGCAGTGATATTAAAAAAAACCTTATACTGACATGGCAAAAAGAGCCCTCAGATGTGACAGTCGTGTACCTTCATCCTGTGGACATACAGGAGCCCCCTTGCTTAAGAGGAGAGCTTTTTTTCCTTTTAACTATTGATTTGCATGTGGTACCCTCACTTCTGACATCCTTCCTGCTCAGCCTAGCCATATGCTTAATGCCATCTTCATGCCTTCTCAGCTACATAATCCCCCAAGACAGCCAAGTACCAGATCAACTCTGGATGAAAACAGAGAAGATGAACATGGTAGACATGTAGATCGCTCTTCTTGAAGAACTCTATCAGTGTCAATAACTCTCCAGCTGCAAGCAACTTCTCACACGTAAGTTCACAACACTTTCAACTAAAAGGAACAGGTAGACAAGACTAGTGTAACAAGCCTTGGGCATTTCTACTGTGGTACAATGTTTGCTGAAACTACAACAGATCTCCAGGTAGCCATTTAGCAGATGCCATGAATGAAAAATTTCTCATAAAGAAACTTGAGTCCTCACTGGTGCATCGGTGCAGGAGTGGGGTCAGTGTGGGGGATCCATTTCAGAAGCCTCACAACGGATTTTTCAGTGCATTTCACCACTCACTTTCATGGCTTTGACATGGAAACAGAAGCTCCTTTGGGTTGATCAGGTACTACATGAACAACTTTGGGAATTGCTTCAAGTATAATGAAAGAGCCATCAAAACATAAAAGTTACCCTCAGCCTGAGACAGATCTGTCATAACTTAATCGCCTGGCTAAAGTACAGCTCTCATCACCTGATGAAGGAACTTAGGCAGGATCCATAAAAACACAGTCCCCTGACAAACACACCCATGCTGTCATCACAGCCCATATCTTCACAGTTCCCATGAATTAATCACATTTTCATAATAAACCTACACAGGGAAGGGCTTAAAGAACAGCTGTGATGAAAAGCTCATATATTAGGTTTGACTCTACACTGAAGAACTGGACCTGCTGTGGGTAAAGACACTTTAATTATCGCCTTGACGAACTTCGGAATGCCATTAGACAAAAGAACAAGAAAGTCCCTTCCATCAGAGGATAACAGGGAAAAGTTACTTATGAAAAGGGCGGTGATCAAATTAAAGGAGGAATCAGACTTCTTCAGCTGGAAAGTCAGATGTATGAAAACAGACACAAGTATATTAGCAAAATTAGTAACTGGTTTATTTTGCTAATAAATGCATCTTGAAAAGCCCTCCCTTTACTACTCTACCCCCACTGGATTGGAAGAGCTACAATCCAATATTGGTAGGCATCCAACATCCACACTCTGAGATAAAGTGCAGTAGCAACTCCAAAAGGAAGGACAGAGTCCCTAAACTTAGCTTAAGGAGATGCTTTTAAACAGTTAGGCAGATTAATAGCTTGGGGAAAGAAAACCCACAACAAAACACTGACATAGGATGGATCATGACACCATAACAGCTATTCAGCAGATAAAGAAATTGTCTCTGGAGGCTAAGAAAGCATCTGCATAGAGAATATATTTCATGAGGCTCTGCCTGTAGACCTCAAAGCTGTAACTGGTCATGGAGCATCACAGATGTTCAGGGAGCCATTTGATGTGGGAGGACTAGACGAGGTCATCTGCAACCTGTTATGAACAAGAATGCCTTTAACTCTGAGTCTAGACTTTTTTTTTTCCCCCCCAAGTGAACTCCATAAACATAAGAGAGGTAAAATACGTGTTTTAGGAGCAAGGAGGCAAAGCATACTGCTATGTTATTCTGATTGGCTACTGAAGACTGAAAATCAAAGACACACACCTCATTGCATCTGCCATAGGGGTGTCTGCCCTAAGAGGAAAGGGAGATAACAAGCACAGGAAAACAAGAGGCATTGCTGAGGGGGATCACTTTAAGCCTCATAAGCACACACTTCTTGTCATGTAAGAAGTACATCCCACCCCAATGCTTTACTGGGAATACAACTCCTACCCAGCTCTGGCATATCACAAGCTCTACTACGTTATCCTCATTGGAGGAATCAACTACGTTATCCCCACAATTCCTTCAAATCTGGCTTCTTTCAGATTCTAGCTTCAAGGATGATAAAGTTCCCATGAATTCCTTTAAACAAGGAAGTAAGTTCTCCCATAAGTATATACGGATATCATGCCAACCAGCGTTACCTCAGCTACAAGATTCCTGTGGCACTACTTGTGCCGGTATTTGTATGGCAAGGCAATGGAAGACCTCTGCTACGGAGCTAGTGCACCAACAGTAAAGTGGAACAGTAACCTCTTGGCAATCTCAGGCAGCAGTAGCAGAGCAAGGACACTGCCAAAAGTTTTGTTCAGAAGTCGTGACAAGTAGATCTCTGAAGGAGCCAAGAGAGGGGACAATAGATCTGCTGATGCTAATGCAAAGTGATGAATGGGGCACTTGCCGTCAGCCAAGGGCTGTGGAGCTGGATTGGGCAGAGCAACAGGCTCAGCATCTTCACAAGCAGGGAAGCTTGTGGCAGCATATCCTCTACGGCCACTGAAAGGTCGAAAAAAAGCAGGAATATGTCTCTCATGTACAGCAATAGGTTGCATTTAAACTCGGAGAAGGGTAGCACGCAAAAAACCGAACCGCTGCAGGCTACAGGGTAGTTCAGAGAGAGCTAGAGTCCACTTCACAGCACACTGTTCACCTGACACATCAGGGCTTGCAAAATGCTTCAGACAGCACTTGTGTATAGCCCAAGCAGGGTATGCAAATTAACAGCAGCGAAGGCAACTGTTTCTTCTAATCTCACTCACTTTGTATAGAGAGGCCCCTCTTTGTTCTGTTGAGAAAGGCAGGATTTTTTCCCGAAAAGCCGTACTGCGTTTTCTAAGATACACAGAACAGCAAAATCAGACGGCCTAGGCAAACAGACAAAGACAGACACCAAGCTCAATAAAGTAAAAATCCCAACTTAATGAAGTACAGATCAAAAATAAAAAGATAAATGTTTTTTCATATATATATAAACACTCCCTGAGCGACAGCAAGTGCCAAAAGCACTACTTAGGATTGGTGATTTTTCTCCCCCTACTTAATCTCCTCACTTCCAAAGATCTTGTGTATTACATCTTTCTGAGTGAAAAACAGAAACAATAAGTTTTTTAAAAAATGTTTAAAGCCAGAACACTTGGTGTTCCTTCCTTTCAAAAAGCCTAGTATAATTTGCTAAAATTCTTTATCTGGCGTATTTGGCACCAAACGATTAAATAGGCAACGGGAAACAAAAAACATGGTATCAGTATCACATTTCTAACTTCAGAGGCCCATCATTAATCCTAAGGAGTTACTGGACATCATTAGATTTCCCTTATTAATGTTTTCATTAAGATGAAACAATATTTACATAAGTGTACATGTTCTGGAAAAAAAAGAAAAAAAAAAAAGGGACACTCACTAGGAGACTGAGTTAGAACAGTTGACCGTGCCGACGCTTTTCTATTTTCCCTTTAATCTGTGCCAAGAGCACAGAACAATAGCACTGGGACCAATAAACAATACTGCAGGTCTGCAATTTTAGGTTGAGATTTTCCAAAGGCTCCAAGCAACTAAATCCTATTGAATTTCAATAGGAGTTGGGCACCTAACTCCCTTAGGTGCATTAAAAAGCCTTTAATTGATTTCCTTAGCGCTCTTCTCACTAGAGGTTTCAGCCAAACCCAAATGCAGGCAGTTGAAATTTTTCCACTGACTACAAAAGGCCTCAGATGTCAGCGGTGTAAGTTTGCACATGAAGACATGGTGTCAGAGCACGGCTGCGTTAGAACAACTTTCCACGCCGTCACCCCTGCACAAGTCTCTTCATAACACAGTCCCCTCCAGCTTTTGAACTTCGTGGCTGATGATATTCACCAGGAATTTACAGAAGTAAATTAAGCTGGGCTTGCACATTTAGTTTATGATACTTGTTTTAGTGTGGAGTTCTCCCCCGTCACAAAGTATGCTCAAGAACGAGACTTTAAACCCAAAGTATTTGGCAAGAGAAAGGAAGTGTCAACATGCTAACACTGGCGCAAAAATGATTAAAAACTCCAGTCCTTTCTGTTTATTTCATGAACCTCTTATTCAGGGCTTCATAAAAGTCTCAAGAAGGAATTCATACAGGACTCTCTCCTTCAAAGTGAAAAATGCTCTGGCTTCTACCCAGCGCAGCACATGCTTAATTTTATATCTCACTGAATTCAAAAGAACTATTCACCTACTTAAGATTAAGCACACATACACACAGTTCAGAGATGCATACTCATTCATTAGTACATACAATACGCGAATACGAGTAGAAAGGAACTGTTACAGACTATTAAAAAAAAAAAATCAGTCTAAGCCAAGTAGTCTATATTTTTATGTTACAGAGAACTTTTCATATTAACGCTATTTACACAGTGGCTACTTTCCCTGATCTGATTATTTTTATCCTGTCAAGTGTCTTGTTGCATGCTTTTTATTAAATAACCTTCCTCACTCATTTTAAAAGCTACTTCATAGCCACTGTGCCCTATACCGAGCAGTTCATAAGTCTCCCCTTTGCTCCACAGCTAACACTGAATTTATTGGGGGACCTCATGAAGAGACTGTGTGTCTAGTTTTTTCCATCTGTAAATGGCAGGACAATAAAAACTATTGTGTCTTCCAGCAAACCAGGTTTCTCCTGTACCCTTAGACCCTCACTGTTACAACACTATTCCTTTCCGAGAGAAAGAAAATACTGTGCAATCTCTCTTACCTGAAAGCAGAGCCACACAAAAGGAAGAATCTGGCCATTATAAGCCCCGCTTAACCTGCAATAGCTTGGCTGTGTATACTTACAAGGGAAAGTAATGGTACATGGCATTTTCAAGATGTAATGACCAAGCTCTGGTCAGTTTAGTATACAGTTTAGTAACAGCAACACCTGAAACCTAGTGGTTTCAGACATACTAATGTGGGGTTTTTGGTGGTTTTTTTTTTTTTTTGAGGCCACACTGTGATAGCAGCCAGGAAGCCATAATACAGTTTAAAACAGAAATTAGAAAGATTTTTGATGAAAAAATATTTTTGTTCCACTGGTTTTGAAAAGGGAAAAGTAACTTTAAGCTTTTTGTGAATTTTTCCTCCCTAACTCATCTCTTTTCATTCTATTAGATAAAGGGCAGAAGAAAAGAAGAAAAAGACTCGTAGAGATGGGAAGGTAGAAACCTCTAGCTTTTAATTATCTTTAATTATCTACATTAAATCAATGTTTGCTCTTGAAAAATTCAAGAGAGTCATATTTTACACAAACCGCAGCCAGGTGTCATTTTATATTTCAATTTTAGTGACTATTTTGGGGGGGGTGGTTTAACATATAGAGTTTTTAAAAGCAAGATGTGTGTCTGCAGAATCATATGTATATTTGAGGCATGAAAGGGAGTACTTTATAATGAAGTAGAAAATTTAGGAACGACATTTTTCTCTCTAGAAACTTGCAAAACAAGGATTGTAAGAAAATAAGCTTTAATGAAATTAATTTTCCCTTTTTGTTGTTCCTCTCCCCCTGTACAGTCACCAGTTGACCAACGATATCTGTGTTCTCACTCTGGAGTAAACCTGACCTCCAAAACTGTAGTAGTTCTTTGAGCATCTCATTCCTCTAAAGCTGACAGCGTTACAAATGCATCATCTCAACCTTACCCACGGCTCAGATGTTCTGATCTATGAAGATTTCTCAACTTAAGTGCACTATCCAGAGTCCAAACAAAGATAACATGCCTGCAAACTGTAGCAATGCCCATCTTCGGTCCCTGGGTAGGCAGAGGTCAGGAAGACTGAAAAGACTGGGGAGATCAGAGCTTGCTATTCAGCTATAGGTTTCTCAGACAGCTTTGAGCAAACCACGTGAAGTCTTCATTCCAAATCAGAGAAACCCACGACTCGCACCACCCTCTCCCACACAAATGCTCCAAGACAATGAGACAGCAGCAGTGTGGATGGAAGCATAGCTGGCTATGCACAGCAACGTCATGAGGCCCCCCCACATCTAGATCCCATGAGTTATTATAAACTATTTCAACAGCTTGCTCCTGCAAAAGCAAGGTCCAGCAAATTCAGAGTATGCTGAAGAGGAATGCTTTCTGACAAAGTTCTAACTTTTTACCTCTCCTGTGTACATAAGGCACCCCCCTCCTAGCCTTCCCTCCTTCCAAGGAGGGAGTTACAAAATGGTACTGTGTGCTAGACAGCCTTGCTTCGGGATTCTCAGCTCTGCCCTTCCAGCCCCTCCACGTGGTACTCAGCTTCATGGGACCCTCTCTGGGGTCAAGTAAGATGTTTCCAGAAGAGTAAGAGATCACCAAAAGCAGGACATTACCTCTACTTCTACATATATTCACGATATCCTTTTTTTTCTAGAAGCAGTACGTTTTCAAAATTCAACCTCCAAAAGTAAGATTTCTGGCCTAAGCAATGATCGTGCTCTTCAAAAACAGTTTAACAAGCACTAAATTTCAAATGGACTGATGCTGGTGTCAACCACCTCCAGATAACAAAGGGGAAAAGAAAATTTTCATTTTTTTCCAGACTGGCACAACAGCATTGCAGGAGAGAGCAGTCAAGTTCTGAAACAAAATCCTGTGTGGTTAGAAGTGGTGCATTCCTTTCACACACCTGGGCGACCGCCGCTCAGTTACTGGTATCATGCTCAGTGTTGATAAGAGTTCAAGTGCCGTATTTCTGTTTGACATTCCCATAAACACAACCTGCTTTTGCCTCAACATACTTGAGCTCTCTCCCAGGCCTGCTCCAGGGAATACGCATCATGCTCTTCCACACAGCTGCAAAAACAGTCACACATTAAACCTGTAGTCCAGGCACTTAATACTCCTCACAGGAAAACACATGTGCTAGTTTAAGCTAATAAAAACCCTCTCAGATGCCATATGTACACAGCCCATTCAGTCAGCATTTTACAGTTGCTTCTAAAATTTGTGAAGGAGGAGAGGAGAATTATTTGACATGCAAAATAAACCTAACCAAAGGCAACAAAGTCAGCATTTTCAGCTAAGTGGCAAATACATTTCACATACTGAAGGCAAGTAGTTTCCTCCTTGTGCCAATTTCCTGCGCTCGTTCCAATCGGCGAGCATTAAACAGTTGCGGCTATCATTCAGCGCATCAGGATTATAGCATACCAAAATGGGAAGTTAATTTATACCAACGAAAGCGCATGATTAACTCAGTGCAAACTCTCCCTAGAGCTTTGATAATGTTCCAAACGAACCAAACTAAACTTACATTTGCAAAATGAAGATATAAGCCAGATCTCTCTGAAGTTGCATACCCCATTAACCAAGCTACCGTTATGTGCGAAGACTTATATTTGTACTCAGATTCATGTTTCTATCAGTTTTGGGTCCAACATAAATAAATGGTGCAACAGAGGCAGCTCTTTGCAGAACTCAAAGTTACGAAAGGAGAGCTCCAACTCTGTGAAACTCCCTTCACTCACTATCACCTTTCCCCTGCTCCCTTTACAAATAAGGGACAAGTGCACTATTCATTGCTGGAAGAAAAAAAAAATAATTCTTTAAAAAGCCATGGCCTTCTCAGTGGCAGCTGGTCTGAGCTTCAAGACATCAAATACCTCAGGAAACTAATAGGCATTATATGGAATGAATTTAAATAAAAATAAAAAAACCCAACCCCCAAACTGATATTTGGCAGAATTCAGCAACACTGTACTCCAAACTCTTTGGAAAAGGACAGACTTTATAAAAGCACACCTAGGACATGTCAAGAATAAACTAAAGGCTCTGCAACAGTACATAGGCTAGCAGGCAGTTGATGTAGCAAGCAAAAGCCACCCAACCAGAAGGATTCCTCTGTGGAATGGGACCTGAAGAGGGAAAAACAATTGCAGCAAAGGAAGGCGCACAAGCAGCATGATTTAGAGACAGATGAGCTTTTCCTGTGCTGAAACATTGGACAATGCAGGACAGCTTTAGGGTCTACTTGAAAATATATACGTTATTAGAACAATCAAAGCACTGGTTATGCATGTTAAATGCATAAATGTATCAGAACATCCAACAGGTAGCAGTGGAGCAGAACTTCGTATTAATGCATTACTATTGCGCTCTTTTTTCTAAAACTTGAGGTGTATCTACTCTTTACATGAGCTATACTTCCAGGTGACTCATGGTACAATTTTTTCTAGGAACAGCTGAATTTTCTAGGGCCTTCTCTTTGATCTGAGATTCACTGTTGTTTAAATTAGGAATTAAACTAGACATATGTTTGGAAATGCCCAGTTTCCAAACATTTTTCCCCAGTACCTTATGTGATAAAGCAAACATCAGTCTTAATCCACAGCTAGATGAATTCTGGCAGTAATTATAAAAAATATATTTTTATTTTTTAAAAAACATCAAAAGATCATCCAATATTTTAGCTTTCCCTTTACACCTTCTCTGCAATTATCGATACTCACTGTTTCAAAAAGTTGGTTTTAGTATGTATGTTCTGTTTAAGGCTCTCACGATCCCACTGTGTAAGACTAAGTCTAGCCTGGACAGCAAAGGTCTTACTGCCAGACCAGAGAGCTAAGATTACCCGCTAGAATCAAAGATGCTCATCCCACCCAAAAACATACTTGTTCAGTGATAGAGGAACCAATAAGAACTGATACTTGTAGCAGTTGTCTTAAAAGAAATGAAGCAAGAGGTTACATTCAAGAATGGTGACTCCTTGCTTTAAAACTAGTCAGCCTTCTTATTTACTAAGCCAATATGCAAGCCACCGCTCTGTGACAAACAACTAAAACGTGACATTTTTCTCATGACTGAGAGGCAATAATGTTCTTTCCACTGTAAAACGTTCTTTTAAAGCAATATTTTCTCAGTATGAAAAAGAAATATTTATCAGGCTAAGTTCTTTTCTAGGACTGAGGGGGAGGAAAAAAGGGAGTCCTCGATGCACAGCAACCAATTACTAACACATGAATAGTGCATATAATGAGCTTGGGTTACATCCTTTTTTAATGGCTTTCAGTATCTCAAGTGCCCAAGACCAAATGATCAAATATCAAAGTTTTTAGCCAACCTTGCAGGTCTTGCTTAAATTGAATTTCAATTTGGGTAGTTTTCCAGTTTTCTTAAAGCATCAGTAAAGGTGGCTAAAAATATGGAAACCCCGGTCAGAGGCCTGTCCTCCTCTGCTGAAGGGAGCAGTTACAAGGCAGCAAAACCAAACTCACCTGGTTTGGCAAATTCCTTCTTGGTGGATGAAACAAGTGGGTCTGCCATACTTGGATCTGCATCCAATTTCCAGCTCTGCTAAAAATGGCTTTAATGACAACCTTGTGTTTCCCCCTTCCTGAACATGTAACGCATTGCACATTTAACTTTGTACAGAAGTGTCAATTGATAGTACTGTTCAGGGTGTAATTAATAACAATTACATTACACTAGAAAAGCACGTAAGAGACTGCTTTTTGTATAATGTGCATTTCCTCATCGGCTGGGTGGCCAAAGGAAAACTACTAGACATGAAAGTATGGTACAGCTGTGTCCCATAACTGGGTATTTGAATATTTATAAACTATTGCACTTGCAATACCAAAGCCGATGACATGAATGCATGTTTTAATAAGTCCATCAATAAAGCTCTCCTCATTAGAAATCTGCCCCTAGCATATTACATCAGAGAACTGTTATCATGAACCATATTACTTGTCCCAAATGGCACACTGCTAAAGCCAAAAACACTGTGCCTATTTAAACAGCATGCTTTACAGTACTCAGAGTGGTAGAACTCTCTAGTAATACTACCTGTGGTTTCACACCTTTTGAGTAATAGTAATGAATATTTTATGCTACGAAGTCATGAAGTGTGTTCATCTCAGGTGCTAAATCACCCTGAAAAAATGCTACGAAAGCCCTCTTTATAAACACTTTGTGAATGATTTGCAGGCTATGGGTATTATCTTTTCAACAAATTTGATTATTTTTTATGTTTAAAAAGATAGCAAACAACAGTGGCTGTAGAATAAACAATCAGTTATCGGCACAACACCAAGTAGTTACCATCACGTGGCTCCTAGTATTGCTATGAGAAGTCACATTTGACTGTTTCAATATTAAATATAGTATTAAACATGGATACTTTTTTTTAACATGGAGAACAGGGTGAACAATCTTGGGGGGGAATCTGTTGCAAACTGGAGGTATTTGTATACTAACTGGCTCCTGCACTGATATTTTCCATGGAAATTCCAGCCGCACTAAGTTTTGGCAGCAATTAAAGACTACTTTTGGAATCCTTAACAACATTAAAGGAGTTCCTTTTAACTTTACTTCGTGTTGTGTACTTCTTTCTACTCTTTAAAGCAAGGAAAGCAGGTGGGGTGGGATGGTTTTTTTTCAACCTTCAACTTGTTTTACTGTTAAAATAAATACAAACATAAGCCAGTCAGAATTCAGGCTCAAAGGAGCCCCACTGAAGTATTTATTCCTCTCAAAGAGCTGAGAAGCTCCTCTTTTGCGCAGGTTGTACCTCTTACTGCTGCTCAGTACATTGTGCAACTCTGCCTGTGAGCCAACACGATCATAGGACTCAATGATAAAAGAAGCTATTCAGCGTTTTGGCAGGAAGAATACTTCTGACATTTTGTTTCATCTGGATCACAGGATTAGACTTCAGCTCAGGGCTTTAACACTAGGCTGCCCGTGCTACGTCACACAGAGCCGATTTCTGACACCTCTTCCACTGTATGTCACTTTATTCTTGAATATTCCCATCCGAGTCAATAGGATGACCCTTGAAGAAAGCTGCAATCCATAACAAACATAGTTGAACTTATCTGTTGAAATGGGAAAATTACACCCTTACACTACATAAATATCTGTGTACCGAGCCACATAATCTACGATTTATGCTTCTTGAAAGGGAAACACAAACAAAAGCCAGCATGTATCCAGGCATCAGAAATGTAATTGTACCATATTTCAAATACCAGCTAAACTGTTAAAAGCCTCTGTGACCACGTGTGATGTACTTCAAGCTTATTCATGACTACAAAGCAATTATGCAAACAACGTTAGTATTAATATTGATTAACTAAGTTAATACTAACTGCCTGCCTAGAAAGTGGCTTCATGGACAATGAAAACTCTACATACTTGAATAGGGTAAACATGCTTTTTCTATAATTAACGGAGAGAAACAGGCACATACAAAGGGAAATTCATCTCTAGTGTTCTAGGCACCTTAAACTATCCTTTGAGAAGTATCTAACCTTTTCCATGAAAGGAAAGCCTATGGGATTGGCTTATACTACCTCACCTAACTTCTGGACAGCTAAAAGACAGAGAAAAAAATTCAGTCAGCATAGAAGAACTGCTTTGAATTATTCAATAAAGTATTCTCAGCTTGGAGCAATGGTATAAAGAGCAGAGGAAGTTTACTATTGGTTCTCACTGGAAAGAGAGGTTTATGAGGAGTTTCTGGTTTTGGGTTGGTCTCGCTAGAAAGGTCCATGTGATTACCTTGTCTACCTCCAGTTTTCCTCTCAAAACTCCTGAATCCACTAGTTGATCTGGACAGATCAGAAGGTCAGGCATGTCAGAGGAGATTTAAATTTCCTGAAAGTGTTGTGAAAATAAAGAGCCTGACAGAAAAGAAATATCCTCTCTACAGCCCGAGAGAAAAGATTTCATGTTATTAATCACACTCATTGGGATTCTCTAATTTTATCAACATCCAGCTTCAGGAAGACTTATTGCAAGTTTCAACCAAAGCCATTTGGCTTCATAAAAACAAATAAACAAAACCAGAAAGGAAAATAACCATCCACCTCAAGACCTCCAAAGCCCCATAGCATCATAAGTTTTTCTAGAATAATATAATTTTTCTCTGATTAAGTAGAATTTTTCCTATTGATTTCTGTAACCTATACTTACCCCCAAGAAACCAAGTGGTTTCTTCTTTAGTTTCAAGGACAGTTCACTTGCCATGAAACTCAGTATTAAGAGTGAAACCAAAAAGACTTCCTCCGTGTCCTCTCTACCAGCACTCACTCGCCCACCCACCCACATATTGCTTCACATTGTTACATGACTGTTTCCAGGTAGGAAAGAGAACCATTTGGGGGGAAAATCTGACACCTAGTTTTAACTCCACAGAGAGATGTAACTCTTGATTTGTCAGTGCACGAGCTCAGCAGAGAAAGCAAACCAATGAATCTTCGTTCAACAAGGAATACGTATTCATCCTCTAGTCACTTCTTCAATCAACTCAAATTGATTGAACTTCTTTCATTAACTGATTTCAGCTCATCTGGTTTATTACCATCTATATAACCCACCTGGGGCCCTCGAACATCTGCTGCACTGGTCTGACTTGTTTCTGGAAGCTCAGGCTCCTTTGTTTATTATAAGCATTTCTCAGATGTCTGTTAAGACCTTTAGATTCTCCTGTTCTCTTAAAAACTACGGCAGCTAGCAGCTCTGATTCTCCATATAACCATTTATTGCTGTTGTCCAGCAGAGCTGATCACGCTTCTCTCTTTTAACTACACAGAAAACACATGGGTAGAGCTTCTCAAAGATTGACAGCTCTGCTAGTCTTCCATAAAGGGAGCTACATGGTATAAGGCTTATGCCTGTCGGTGCATTTTCATTTTCTTTCATTTTTTCTTTCTTTCATTCTTTCTTTTCATTTTCATGATGGTCACAATGACTCACTGAGTTCAAATATTTACAACCAGGAGTAGGTGCTGGTAGTGGGCAGGGGACGGTGGAAGATCCAAGCATTTATTTGTGCCCCATACATTTAGGGTGTTGCTCTTGGGCCTCTTATAAGACACTTGCCTGCATGCATTATGCTTACGGAAAAGCTATTGTCCATTACATTCATTTATTGGCATATGAAAACTATATAATGATGTCCTCACATGCAAATGGAAAAAACGTTTCCATTTTTCAATTTCCTCCAAATTTCTAGATGTTACACAGGAGAGTATGAGCAGATAAATTTTATGATAAACAGAAAAAAACACCACCATACCCAACCACCATATCCTCAGTCTCTCCATACCGGACGCGGAATTTGTTCTGCAAAAATCAGTTGGGAATTTTCCTGTATTGTACACAAAAATATTATCTTTAATTGATTTCAGTGATGTTAAATAGCTCAAGACTTTTTTCACGTATTCACCAGTTATTTGGAGGTTTATTTGTAGCTGTTCAGAATGTTTCTCTTGAAAGTAGTTAAGAGTTAATTGACTCAAGATTTTGGGGGTGAGGGGTGAACTTTCTAGAGTACAAGCCACAGTATGTTAACACAGTATTTCACACTATACTGAGCTCCACTAAGATGAAAGGATTAGAGGGTTCACTGTATAATAAAAAGAGCTCATGGAAGCAAAAGAAATAAATATTTACAAAGAGAAAACTGCCTTTAAATTCCTAAAACCCACCACACACCAAAGAATCACCATCATATTGGACAGAAGCTTCACCATGGGGAAGAAAGGGGTGTGGGGGAATGAGTGCAAGCAATAGCCTTCCTTAAAAAAATATTTATCTAAAAATAGTTAGATAATCTTTGACTTTTGAAACTGCTGAACCAGTCAGTTCTCCCTCATGTTCAGCATCATACTATTGAACTAAGTCAAAAGTTTCTGTGGTTACTATCAGATGAAATGAGCTAATTTCCCCTGAGAATTGGCTACACTGACCAGATGTCTTCAGCCAGCTACTCCCCAGATCGAGCAGGAGCAGCACATGCAATGCCTTCTCCGTTACTATGGAGATAGGTTTTCCCATCCACTATGCAGCCGGGCATATAGTAGCTACCAGCTGTTGTCTCGACTCGTACTCCATCAGAAGAGACTGACGAAAGAAAGTGGGAGATGTACGGCTGAGCTTCTCCCAGCCCTGGACCTCATAAACTTTAACCACAGTGTCCAACCCTCAATCTTCTTAGCTGCCACTCGGACTCATTGCTATTGTTTAAAGTGGCTTTACAGTGCTTCCTCCGCTGGTTTTACAGACTCGTAATAGGTCAGCAGCAGCACACAACAGCTTGGTATAACATGTTCGATTGCTGAGCTGGAAACTTAAGGCTTCCCCACCCAACTCATGCTTCCAGTCCAACATTCCCATCTAAATGGCTTCATGAGCTTAAATCTAAATCTCCAGCAGCAACCCATTTCAGGTTCCTGACATTATTCTCGCTCCGTGCTTTCAAAGAAAAACTTTGCGGATTAATGGCTCCCCATCCTTCCTGCAAGGCTGGTTAATGCCTTCAATTCCCATTGCTTTTTAACTCCTGTGGAACTTTAATCCGTCTCTGGCCATGCTGATGAGCTGCAGAGAAACAGCACTAGTTAGGATTTTCATTCTTGCATTTTCTTTTTGAATGCAGCCAAGTTCAAATGTCTAATTATAACATTGCAGAGTTAATGATCAATTTAAGGAAGGCTTTAGAGTATCTTTGAAGTCATAACAACAAGCCAAAGGGGGGTTTAAAATGCTAACTGCACAGGGAGCCTACGTAGAGTGCTTTCTTAGGATTATCTCTCTCACTTAACAACAAAGTTGAGCCATTTCAGAATCCTTCCAGCAACCCCATGGCTCGATCTGGTTGCCACATAGCACAGAGCTCTAGCTAGTGTTTATTTTATAGCTCTGAGCAGCACCAATCATTACCCTATTAATTCAAGCATGTTTAATTCTATGTCCTTCAACTACTCAGTCATGCCTATTTGTAACTTTTAAGCAACTACAGAAAGGTACAGCTTGTCACCACATTTATAGCTAACAGGCGCTAATCACCAAGGTTAGATATACAATGCAAGTAGGGTATATATGGAGAGAGCTACAAGCGATATTCACTTATATGTATGATATGCAGCCGCTCTCCTTCTGCTTAAGGCACACTTTTTTCCACTTATCACACAGGCTGCATTTGCCTTCAGATGTATGTAGCTCCTGCTGATGTCAGCCAGCTATAAATACACACTCTGACCTGTTTACTTTTTAATCTGACATATGTAGCCACTCATATTTTGTATATATTACGCACCATTGCAATGCTGATTCAGCATGGCCAGACGTAACAATAAGGGCACGCTCAGCCTGGAGCAGCACCCAGGCAAAGCAGTCAGGATCCTCCTCGCTTTCCTTTTACAGCAAACCTTCTAGCCAGCATCACCAGACGCATTTTGCAGAGGGTTTTGTGTTCCCTTCCAGGTTCCCCTCCAGGGAGGTTCCCTCCCAGACAAGGGTGAAGATGAAAGGCATTAACCTATTGATAAAAGGTTAAGCAAGGAGAGTCTTCGGACAGCAAAGGCTTTATAGATGAGGGGGCAGCCACTGCTGATCCTACAAAGTGACCAGAGGGAAAAAATGCCAGAACTTCAGGCTACCTGCAGGATCTCCACCAACACATTCCTTTTCACTGTACTGAAGAACAGGGCTGGACATTTTTCCTCTTTAAAATTACAAGGGAGGAAAACTTCCATAGCAAGAAACAGAGACAGTTTCTAAGGCCAGGCACTGTTAAGAGGAACATTTCACAGGTTTGACCCACCAATTTAACAGCCACCCTGTGGCTTGTGCAGAGCCACAGGGCTGCAATGAAGAACTTCTAGGCATGTAGGGGCTTGTATGTGGGGCATTATCAACAAGGAAAATTTATATATCTTCTTTTCCCAGTGCTTCAGTTATAGGCCATGATAATTGCATGGCGACATGTAGGATAAGTAAAAGCTGCATAAGTAAAAAATCAGTGTTTCCTCTCTAAAACAGGCAGTGCAACCTGATTTCCTTTCAGATCTCCCGGGAGATTACATCTCACTGCTTTCTTCATTTAAACCCAACTTCCCTAGACCTTATCTACGTGGCAATTTCCACTTCATGGTGAGCTCGTTCATTACATTCCGGTACTTAAACTTACAGTCCTGCCACAGTAAAGGATTATGGATGCTTGAGTCTAAAGATCACAGAATAGCAGAGGCTGGAAGGGACCTGTGAAGATCATCTAGTCCAACCCTCCTCCCAAAACAGGTTCACCTACAGCAAGTTGGACAGGAACATATTCAGGCAGGTTTTGAATATCTCCAGAGAAGGAGACTCCACAGCCTCTCTGGGCAGCCTGTTCCAGTGCTCTGCCACCTGCAAAATAAAGAAGTTTTTCCTCATGTTGAGATGGAATTTCCTGTGTTTTAGTCTGTGCCTGTTGCCTTTTGTCCTGTTGCTGGGCACCAGTGAAAAGAGCCTGGCCCCATCCTCTTGACACCCACCCTTTAGGTATTTATAAGCATTGAGAAGATCCTCTCTCAGTCTTCAGGTTTCTCAGACCCAGGTTTCTCAGCCTTTCCTCATAAGAGAGATGCTCCAGTCCCTTGATTATCTGCATAGCCCTCTGAGGGACTCTCTCCAGTAGCTCCCTGTCTGTCTTGAACCGGGGAACCCAGAAGTGGACACAGTACTCCAGATATGACCTCACCAGGGCAGAGCAGAGGGGAAGGATGACCTCCCTCGACCTGCTGGCCAGACTCTTTTTCATGCACCCCAGGATACCGCTGGCACTCTTGGCCACAAGGGCACATTGCTGGCTCATGGTCATCCTGTTGTCCACCAGGACTCCCAGGTCCCTCTCTGCAGAGCTGCTTTCCAGCAGGTCAGCCCGCAACCTGTACCGGTGCACGGGGTTATTCCTGCCCAGGTGCAGACCCTACACTTGCCCTTGTTGAACTTCATTAGGTTCCTTCTCCACTCAACACTCAAGCCCAGTCACTTAAGCCCTGGTAAAATGTATAACAATAAAGAAATGAGAGCAGTCAGTCCGCATCACGCTAAAAAAAAAGGCTTTCAATGAAAATACAACACTGCTGCAACAAGACCATGGAATTGGCTTCCCATTTTGGGGGGAGTTCACTTAAACTCTGAAGAATGCTATACCTTCCAGAGACAATCACGGCCGCTTATATTCCTCAGAATTAAAGGGACGATTATTCATTCTATTTTTAAAGCAATTTTGCTAGAAAAATCACATGATAAAATGGTATTTAGACATCATATCACAACCATCCCGACCATTCTTTCGAAGTGTAAAATACAAACATTGTACTGCAACAGAACTGTGTATTCTTGATAAAATACAACTGCATCCAAAAGGGAATGAGATATCAAGTTTGTTTGCTTTTCCATGCTTTGAAAGCATAAGGACTCTGTTTAAATCAGAAACACAAACAAGCTTATTAGCTCTCCTGAGGACGTATAAGACCCTGACATCAGAGGGTGCGTCTCAAGGCACAACATTTTTGGTTGATACAGCTACACAACAGCCATAAATATGCATTATATCCTGAGATGAAGTCCTCACAAGGGTTTCAGTGGTTTAGTAACCCCTATCGTATCTTCCAGAGTGATGTAAGCACTGGGACCAAAATTTGTAGATTTGTAAAGAAAGCTGGATTCTTTAAGAATAGACTGTGCCAGAGATGTGGTGGTGACAGGACATCTGTCAACTGGCACTTCTCCACCTACATCAGGAAGATTCACTGATGCCTTTTAGAGACTTTAGAAGCTCGTATTTCATTTCAGTAATGTAATTAGGCCTGCAATCGTCCCACCTCACTTACTGCTCCTAGGTGGAAAACCCATGGCTCCATCCATAAATCTGTGCAGGACAGCGGCACCTCCAGAAACGTGCTGAGACTCTAACTTTGACATCTCAGCCTCAGGTTAGATGGCATGTGTTCATACTTGAGCCTCAAGCAAAAGCAGCACTCAGGTTCCTGAAAGATACGAAGTACAGACCAAAAAAACCCACCCAAACAAACAAAAAAAAAGAGCTTTGCTGTACCACAGTAAGGTAAATGCACTGATTTTCTGCCAGATCCAACAGTACGGATAAAAGAAGTGAGTGCATGCCAGCTCTTCAGTAGGCCATAAAATTCTCATTCTATTGTATTAAGTTAATCTGAGACCAACAAAAGTTTAAACCAATGATTCAGACTGTCCAACTGCAGCAGCAAAGGAGCCACTGCAGATGACTCTCTCCCACCTCTTATGTGAGCAACTCACACCCAGGAGCATGGGCAGGTGAATTTTTGCATCTGTTGATAATAATTTCAACGGAAAACATTTCAGGGAGAGAGAGTCTTCATTTTTAGGCATTATGTTTTGTGGTGCAACATGTATTGAAAAAGTTGCTATTGTTAGCTTTTGTGCCAATTTATCAAGTGGTTTGTATCTAGCAGATCATACCTTTAAGTTTTTGGCACCAGAAAGCTCCTTAACATATTTATATGATGGCAAAGGCCTCTGCCTATTTAAAATCAACAGCTATGTCTTTCTCTCTCTGTCAAAAAGGGACACTGTTTTGAATCATAATCAGTGCGGACCCTACAAGTGCAAAAGAAGTGGCAGGCAACACGACAGTATCTCACAAATACGAAGAAAGAGAACAATTCACAGTACAAAGCCCTTGTAACCGCAGTCATTGTTTCCCTCCAGAAGGTTGCAATGTACAGGTGCTCAAGACAGTATAAACACTATCAGAAGCTGAAATCTCTATCCAAAACAGGAGTAAGTGGCTAGGTTCAAGATATGTATGAGAGGTTAGACAACTTCACCATTTCTCTTAACCTTTTCCTTAAATTAATGGTTTGGTTATGTAACTAAATGATGGCTTTATTGCCGAATGTGTTTTCAAATGCAGTTACTAAAAGACATGCATATTGCACTACTATAATTCTTGATTAATCATATCAATTTCTAAAACAGACAGATATGTAACTTTCAAAATCCACCTGTTTTGATTCATCTAATGCCATGCAGTACAGCAAGATAGAAATAAAACGCGTTATTTAAAGCTTTCCATAACAGTACATTTGTCAACCATACCTGATCAAAGCCTTTGCTTTGAGTGTGCCATATTTGTTTAACTACTACTACTGCTTATTTTAGCCCATACTAAAGAGTTCTGAAGAATATAACCTGGGCAGATGCCAGAGGAATGTCGCTTTTAAACATAACCTTATATTCAAAGAGCAAAATCAAGCACTCACAACGTAAGCAAGAAAAATTCTGTCATGTACACAAACCTTTCCTGTGTGTTTTTTTTTTTTCTTTTTCAGAACATTTAGTGGCAAAACCAGGATTTAAGTAGTTTTCCTTATAAATATTTCAGAAGACAGTAGAGAAATTCATGCATGGCTCTTGCTATTGCAAGAGCTATTTGAATAAATGTAGAAGTTTTACTGTAGTATTTTGATAACCAGAAAATTAAGCTTTTCACATCAGAATAGATTTCACTGACTTCCACGTGGCTTGTTTTATTGAAGTCTTTTAGGAGGGGTTTGTTTGTTTTTTAATCTGGTATGTATATCTGTTTACTAGAACCACATTCTCACACTTTAAGGTCTTTTCTGCCTTTATTACATAACCAGTAATTAATTGCCATTATTTTTCATTCGATAATGGTCATTGATTCTGACACATTGCTTAGAATAAATATAATATCTTCCTACACTCAATGTTCTCAATTGCTCTTAACTGTTCTTTCTAAACTGTAGGGTACAGTAACACAAATGACTGCAGAATAAAAAACACATGTCATTTAACAAAGCACATTCGTAGATATGCAGACTGTTCTGTGCACATATACTTAAACTGAAGGGCAAAGATTAACATTTATAGCAAATGACTAGGTTATAGTAAAGTCTTTTTACACATTTATTGCATAGAAAGATGTAAGCATACCTCTCTTCTCTGAATTGGCAGTAATGCTACTCCAAATCAGACAGTAGCAACACCCCAAAGTTCCACAAAAGGCCACAACTTGATTTCAACTGCATTGAAGTCTAAAAAACCTGAATCTAAAATCCCACCCGTGTGCAATGAGGGAATAAGCACCTGCAGCTCACCATTTCACATTACAAGTGAAACCTTTGTATCTAATAAAGCTTAACAACAGTGCTGCAGACATCGACATTTTAGGCTTACAAACGTATTTTCAAGTCTGGTCCATATATATTCACGGTGCAGCTGGCAGGGAAGGTCAAAACAAAATGCAGCTGAAAATGCCACTTTTCATCCAGCTTCAAGAATTGTCATGTTTCACAGGGTTTCCATTGCTAATAATAAATCTGTCCCTGCCAGATGAATTCATTGCACCAGATGAACACAGATTTCACAGTGCAGCACCACCGAACGTTTCAAAAAATTTCAGGTGGTGACAAACACACAGGAGACTTTCAGGGCCAGTTCCTGGCCTGCAGTGGTAGTTACCCATTTAGTCTCGCCAGGGCAACCTCCCTAAACAGCATCTACATCAAGACTGCTGTTAGCACCAACCCTAACAATAACACTACAGGGAAATACAACCCATCACTCTTGAAAGCAGCCACTGAAAGAAAGATTTTAAAGTAGATGTCCTAGATCACCCCACTATCAGTGTATCTCTCCTTTGCACTGATATTAAATTGATGTTTTGCACAATTCCACTTCACACAGAAGTCCACTTCTGGCAATCCAGGAGTCAAAAGCAATTTCACAAATATTTTTGTTTCCTCTAGACAAAAACAAATCTCCTCAAACCAGACTGCAAAGAGCCTTTGCAAACATAGTAAATGCCTTCAGCTACTTAAAATACAATGTTTATTTTACTTCAAAGATATTTAGACTGAATTACTTTAAAGAAAAAAGTGCAAGCAAAATAATTTGGTCTTTTTTTCTTTCCTTTCTCAACCTCTTAAAACATGCTGGTTGATCTACACCCACGTATCACAGGCTAACATAAACAAGTGCATCTTTCATAAAATTTATTCCACAAACAGGAGCTAGACCACTGGACAGATGCAGCGGCTGAATTTTAAATATTCTGGCATCCTTTCTCACCCCTGTTTCCGTTTTTCTGCACCTTCCTTTTGATCTGGCCCCACCCCAGGAGTCAGTCACCTTCCTTTGCGGTGGATGTACTGGCGCAGCTCAGCTCAGCCAGATGTTTTGAGGGAAGTTTCATTCCCTCCCTGCTACTGGCTCAAGAGACAGAAGAGGTACTGCTCCGGGCTGAGCTTCCCCCTCACTGGCTCTAGTTGAGCTTTCCAGCTTCTGAATTAATACCCAAAATAAGAAGCCAATTCACAGAAGAAAACAGAGGGGCAGCATGTGAGAAAAGACACCCTATTTATTCGATGGTTCAGATGGCTGTCGTTAGCGCAAACAGGTCCTTTGCTACCTACAAAACAGCACAGATTTCTTTCAGTCCAGTCTTTTGGACCTATTGCTTTTATTCTTCAATACTTAAGTCTCCATATTACGTTTGGGCCCAAAGCACAAAGAGCCACTCCCAAGCCCCACAAGTAGCGTATGAAATAGCAGCAGCAACCACAGAAGCATGTTCTTGGAAGCTCACAGGAAGCCCACGGTGGATATTCTTGAATTTTTCTCTTGCTCAAGGACAGGCTTGCCTGCTTTCCTCCAAGGTCTTCCCCAGCTAGGAAAGCATGGAATAAAGGTACTAGAGGAGGTAGAAGGCAGGTCGCAAATTTGAATAGCATTTAGTACATTAACTATTACAGACTTTTCTTTCAAGAACTGACTTTGCAGGGAGGTTGAGAACGCAGCTATAGGCTTTAACTCTTGTTTTGAGTCTTTCCTGCAATCACACCTTATCATTCGATGGACCATAGTAGCCTTCATTTTGCAAAACATTACAGGAGACTGATGAACCACTTTTTTAGAATTGGTCCACAAAATAAGAAGCTATATATTAATCTCAGAGACATGCTCAAGCATAAGCCCACAACTTTGTGCTTTATTATGAATTCTCTGGCTTTTGAGCTGAAGGCAATAAACCTAGTAGTCTAGCAGAGTTTAACAAGTGGTACAGTTGAAAAAAAATTTTCTCTTGGGAAAAGGATTGTCTGGTGACATTGGCAGCACTGGTGACTGACCCCTAGGGAAGTGGGACAGTCATACACAGATGGGAAATAGCTGGGAAGGAGCTACATGGAAGCACTGAAACATTAGACCCTACCTAGTGGCTGAAAACTCAAGTGTGAGGTCCAGATGCTAAAGTCTGAATGTGTTAGCATCATTGTTAGGGAACTGATACTAAGTGACAGATAGATTATATTACATAAAGTTCAATTTCTGGCTGCCCACAACGGCTCCTAATTCAAACAATGGGCTGACAAGCTACTGACAATAAATAAATCAAAGTAAAACGCACATTGCTTTGAAACTTTAGCCTTATAGCTGGCAATATTACAGTAAGCTCTTTTGTTAAAGGGACTGCTTGATTTTGACCTAATACTACTTTGGTAAAGCAACTGAAAATTATTGATTTCCTGTGTTATGAATTGAGTTGAATAAAAACCTAAGAGATTACAAATAAAAAGCCGTCTTTGTTCTGTATATCACTTCCGCTATGCTGGTCAGTCAGATGCCATTGTTTTTCCTCCTGGTCCCACGGCACATGGAACTTATCTTACTGGGAAACAAAATAAAATGAAAAAAGAGAGAAACAAAAATATTTTCCAAGTTTTTTTACTATTTGTTTCAGGCTTACATGCAAAACTAAGAATAAACAAGAAAAACAGTAGCGGTTTTAAAGAATGCCCCATACTATTCAATGTTCATTTTTGTTTTAAAATGTTCGTAACTCTCTTGTTCTGAAGCCTCTGGGGATGGAGGTTGGGATTAACACCTATACAAAAGTAATTAAAAGACATTTTAATTCAAAAAAGCTGACATGCTTCATTAGCTGCCTTCTCCATGCAGAGTTTGTTCCAACTCTTAATCAATTATATCTAGACACAGCTCTGGACCCAATAAATGTTTCTGCACTGGCCTTGAGCCACTGAATGCTGTAGGTTGTGGGCAGCACAGATCAAGGAAGCCAGAGGAGAACAAAAGGATACTCCACCACGCCAAAGGCACACTAGAGTGATCTCCGTCACATCCCTGTCCTGTTGTAGATGGCAGGCAAGTGGCTTAATGCAACCAAAATGACACTGTGTGTCACTGTGTGACACTTACACCTTCGAATGAAAGGTTTCACCAACAGTCTTCATCATCTTGCTCCAACCCTGTAAATCAACTTGGTTTCGTAAGTGAAAAAGCTCTAGCTCGACATCTCCTTTAAATATTAAGAAAAAATAAATACCTATTAGCAACTTTGTCAACGCCACACCAAATTTAAAAGCAAGGAGAAAGAGAGAGTGAATTCAATGAACAGACAACTCAGGGTGATGTAACAGTCATCAGTAGGAAGAGATGTTTCTCCTGCTTGTCGCCATGTTCTTTCCATAATGGTCCTCTAACACTAAGACTATCCATGATGCTGTCCTGCATTTTTATGCCTTCTACGCTCAAAGAGGCATAGCAGCAGAATCTCCCTCATCTCATCTGCTCTTTCCAGGTAATCACCCTGCCAGATGCAAGTAGCAATAATCTACACATTTGTGGGAAATCTACAGGAGCCATAGTGCTGAGGAGTTCTTATATTACGAAGATATTAAAATCTAGGTCCCTGTTACCTGACTATACCTAATGGAGATGTAAAGTGCCAGAGGATATTAGTCTGAATTAGCATTCATTCCCTCTACCTAACAAAGAGCGCAACACTGCAGTGAGAAAAGGACCAAAATGCCTTACCCTATGGTTACATACACCTTACCCTACGTTTACAAACACTAGTCTCTTCTTCCAAATCAAGGCTAATTTCAAATACAAAACCAGAAGAAATCAGCAATTTAGATACAGATCACAGAGCTCATTACCTATCTATGAAGATATGATTTGGTTTTAAAGACAGAAACATCCCTGCACATCAGCTACTAAACAAATGAAGCTACCTGGGATGTGCAACCTAACAGTCCCTTCCACCCAAACACTTAGAAACCAGAGTTCTGATGCTTTCCAAAAGTGGAAACAACTCCTGAAACAGCTTTCTCTTCATGGCTTCACTAGCATTTCGGAACCACGGTTTGTTGACCTTGAGAAAGTAAAGACTGACAGGCTGCCTGTTTGTTTGGGGATTTGTTATTTGACAAAATGGCAACAGTGCATTTTTGTGCGACCTGACACATGGCTGAGCTTTTCACCTCTGACTCTCATTGGCCATTAGCCTGGCATAAGCGATTAAGACAAGAAAAGGAAATTTCATGTTATTGCTATACCACTTGAGAGCAATTCTCCAACGTTTTAGCATGGAGTTTCCTAGTTTAGTTACCAAAATACAAAAATAGGGCTTAGTTTACCATTACTCATTTTGATTACTGTTGCAAACTTTGTTCTGCTTTCAAGGTCTACAAGATCCCAAATCTATTCTCTCCACCTTACCCATAGTATCACAAATGTATTCGTATGCTCATAACAGTAGAAAGTTTGACTTCACAACAGTCAATATACTGACCCTAATTTTCTTGCATTTTTTCGTTGTGGATGAGATAGCAACTTGCTAAGCTTCCAGTTCAGAACTGGGAATAAAGGAAGAATTTTTTCTTTGCATCCTTTTTAAGCCTGCTTGCTTTAAAAATACACATATCTCAGAGGGGTTAAATATTTAACTGTTTCACTAATGAGCTGGATCCTAACATGTAAGTACAAAAAGACATGTCATTATGTCTAAAAAAATCCCACTCATATCCAAGCAGCTTTTAATTTTTTTTTTATATATATACACACACAGACACGCTAAGGATCTATAAGGTAAGTTGCTATCTCAGGACTAGTCTATGCACACATTTAGTACTGGTATTCTGTGTAGAGATATGTGGGGGCTGGGGGTTTGGTTGTGGGTTTTTTTTGTTTTTATCAAAATAGTTGCAGTAATTCAAACCCAAATATGCCTGTAATTGTATTAATAATAATGATGACATAATAGTACCCTATGGGACTAGGCTACACTGACACGTGCAGCCACGTGTTCATGATCACTTCAAAGACAGTAAGAGATTGAAGATATTACCACACCCGACTCTTCATTACCGCACCTCTCATCTTGGAGATTACCACCCACAAAGCTGAACAACAGGAATCTGTTGGGGAAGTGCTCTTAGCCCTCTTCGATCTAACCGAATTAGTTTTAACCATCTTTGGTGGTAAACAAAGCTTTCTGGGGCAGCCAGGCACTGCAGCAGACTACGAAAGCAAATGCAGTACAATCCAATTCTGGGTAGAGTAAAATCCCGTTGAGGGGTAGCAGCGAAGAGCTAGCAGATGACTTCTTCTAAGCTCTTCCAGAGAAACATGCTTCTGCAACCCTATCTGCACCCTGTCTCTTCTAGCCGAGTTTGAACAAAACAGCTTTTGTCTGTAAAGACAGCCTAGCTGCCAATTCGAGTTCAATAACTGACTCTGGATTATAGTAGGCATGCCTAGACCTATACGATAAAATTAATTTCAGTCAAGTTGGTCTCAATCAGCTGTCAGGCCGACATCCTGCTGTCCTGCAGCAAAACAGATGCAAAGTAAACATAGCATGCTACTTAATTCATTATTCAGTCAAATCAATACCAAAAAGGCACAGAGCTAAGCATGTAAAATATAAGGCAAAATCTCAGCTTCCATATATATATAAAAAAAGCTTTCAAAGTTCTAAATTAGGAAACGAGACAAGAAATTATGTATATTTCTTTTTTTCAGTGTTATGATTGCTGAGGCCCATCACTGAACCTGACCACATGGAGCAGACCAAACTCTAAGTTATGTTCTTTCGCTGCTTCAGCACATGGCTGCGCAAGAGGCTGCTCACACTTCCTTCCGCTCACCTTTTCACCATGTCAGCTGTTTAGGCTGCAAGGTCTATGGCAGTAGGAACCAACTTTTAGAGCATTTTAGGCCTCTGCTCTACTAGGTCTTGTACTTGATCTTAACAGGCAAGGCCCTTTGAATGGGCCGTAATGTAAACAACAACAATAATAGCCCTTCTCAGAAAGAGAGCACACAAGTCTGCTTGTAAATTGTGTTGCTGATAAAGTTTCCATCACGCTTTTAACTATCAAAAGCTAACAAATCTTACTCTGCAGTTCCACAAACACTTTGTGAGAAGTGAAGAAATTTTTTCCATTTGGAGAGAAAAAAAAAAAAAGTTAGTTTGAACTCATCTGGGTTCTCCAGCAGAGTTTACAACATAGCTGCACAAATGCTTGTGTTGGCACAAGGAATAGAGCAGCAGGACCATTTCTTCAGGTGTCAGTGCCAGTTTGAAACCCATTCTCGAAAGTGCAGCCGAGGTTCTCTGGAAGATTTATCTCATAAAGCCAAGTTAGAGAAGAAAAACTACGGGTCACTCAATTTTACTCGTAAAACTGCTAATACTCACCTCCCAAGAATGCTGCAAGGTTAAGTACATTGGTGTTTGTAAGGCATTACGGAAGTAAGATTAGTAAATATTTAATTTTCCCTCCTCCCTTTTCCCTTGCCCTGGCCACTAAGCATAACTCGTTTGGAGTTTCATATAATAAATGAGTGACTTGGAGCAGCTCCTAGAAGGTAGCTGTCAAGCTCCCTGCCCGTAAGCCAGATGGAGGTCAGTCATCATACACACATATTCCAATTTAAAACTGTTCTGCAAGGTTGCAGCCAAAACAGCATCTAAATACAGTGTACCCACCCTGCTGCAGGGAACCATGGAACAGTCAAATTACCCCTACAGCAGCCGTGCTTTCTCACCTTGATCTGGGGAACAGCTGCAGAAGGATAAAGGACAAGTAAATCAAGTCCTTTTGTGTGCATTCCACATGCAAACACATCCTGTCAAGCTGACAGAAACAACAACGAAGAGGAGTATTTCTGAAAGGTACCTTAATAAGGATGTTAATGGCATGCTGGAGAAAAAAAAAAGGTCAGCCTTAGTGTCATTAGCATAAGGAAAATCATCCAAGCAAGGCAGTGCATCACTTGCTTTTACAGACTGGCTGCGAAAACAGGCATTTTGGTTATTTTGCAAGTTCTTAAAAGTCCTGCTGCTTCTGAGAGCTAATAACAATTTTTGACTCTCCATCATCTCTAAAAATATACTAATGTTTAATGGGTTAGGGTGGAAATACCTGATGCAAACATCACACTAAGATACAGGTCCCTGAAATCAATGAACAATTGGCATAGCTGAGCAGGGCAGAAGTTTTAGGACACCTGTCCCAACATTTGGTCCCTAGAGGCAACTCAGAGATACCTACAGAACTTACTCCTTTGCACATCCTCTGACGCTGTCACCACCAGGGCACATGGGCACTCATCCTTGTTTGAGGCCAAGGCACAGGACGTGCAAGGAATGTGGATCAGAAAATGCAATACGCGGCAGCTCCCTCGGCTATCAAGACTTCTCCAGCAGCTCAGTACAAGCATCAAGTTTGCAACAAAATTTATCTATTTTATAAGCTGAGATAAAGTGTAAATGCCCATGTTATGTATTATGAGCCACTGAATCAACAGCTCTAAAACTCCTTCACAAGATCTTTCTGATTGCTGTGGTAAAATAGGTCTGGGTCCCATTTTGCAACAGGATCAATCCTAGAAACTCATCGTGCAAGACAAGTCTAACAGAACTGATGCTTCATTTTGACATTTTTGCTACTACCAAAATGAAAGTGAATTAGGTAAAAATAAATTCACTATACTAAATATGAGATAAATACAGCTTGGAGTTACATAAATCAAACTCCTGTGCTTCCTAGGTTATCCCTAAGTACAAGCAGGCACTGTTCAAGAAACCTTTCCTATTACGCCCCAATCCTGTTAATATTTATGCATGCAGGAATCTCTGCTGAAGTCATGATGACTACTCATATGCTAAAAGTGAGACATACTGCATAATTGCAAGTCTCATGACATAAAAAATTCACTTATAAATGTAGAACCTAATTTAGCCGCCTATACCCATATACATAAAAACCCCAGCATATAGTCTTGACTTTCCCCCACCCCCCACTCCTAAAACCACAGAATAAACTCTCCGTAGGGTGGAGCTACCAGAGGCTCTGCTCAATACAAATGAAATCCAGCTAGAAGTACTTTTTCTAATCATTACTAAAAATAGAAATATGTTCTATATATAGCAATACATGTATGTAAAGAAGCAGACATATAAATATATTTCAAGAAATAACAGGCAATCTCTATACCTTCTTGTTCCTTCTCTGTCCACAAAGTCAGGTAATTTGTCACTTTTTTCATAGCGTGGCAAGTTTTTAGCAGGACATTCATTTACTCATTCCTTTTCTAAGAGTAGTTAGCACTCAATGCTGAGAAGCACTTTCCTACTGTCAAACGCAGAAGTCAAGACATGAAATAATGAAGTTTTTAGAAAATGAACTCATAGAAGCTTACTTTAGAAACTGCTAAGAAAAAGAAAGCCACCAAGAAGTTCAGTTGCTTTTGTTTTTTAGCTAGTTAATTGAATCCACTTAATCCAACATTGCAAAACAAAATTCTTAATGCATTCAATTTATTTACTCTCTACTAACTCCTGGAACCTCCTTTCTTCTAAGACTTTGGCATTCACTGCTCTACTGCACTAAAATTACACCACACCTGCAGAGTTTATTCCAGTTTTGCCTACCAAGGGCCACTTAAAGCCATTCAAAGGCCACCAGCTAGTGACAGCTGGCAAACTCAAACCTGTCTCAGTAGTCTATCATATGTAATCAATTGCAAATAGAACTTCAACAGACTCATCCCATTATTTCCTAGCTAACTCCCCCCGGGAAAACAAGCCAGCAAGCTTCCACTTTGAATCATGAAGCTAGTTTTGCCCCTGTCCCTCCCTCCCAACTTCTCCCTTTCCTCTCTCTCTGCATCAGTTCACTGCACTGTTTCAGCTTTTCAGCTTGATATCCGTTATGTTATGTCAGCTGTTACATTACGCTTAAAACAATAGACTCCAGCTGGCTGAGGTCAGATGTGAAAACAAGGACCTAACAAAGCTATAGACCCTCCAGTTATACTGAAATTGAGATACACACTGAATGTAGCACTTAATGACAAACTACTTTCCAGACATTTGGGCAAAGCATAAAGGAAACACCTGTCACTGCAAACATTACACACTAATCCAGATAAATCCTAAATTTAAAAATCTTTGTTTTCACTACTTGGCTCTACCAAGCACCAGTATTTCAGAGTTTTAATTTTTTTTCCAAGATGAAGTTTGTATTACTCTGCTTGTTTACTAAAATATTAATTAGTGAAAAATGTGTGTAATTTCAAAGAAAATAGGCTTACCATGCTTCTTTTAGAGTTACCAAGCAAATGCTCTGAGCTTGACAGAGACTTATACCCCAGAAAGGCTTACTCAAACTTTAAGCAGAAAGCTCAACAAATGTGAATAAAAGATGTAACAGTGAATGAAACATACTTTTTCCAGTGATGGTATTTTACTGGACACAACTTTGAGCAGAATTTATTGGAGTGCAGCTACATGAAATAATAAAGAAACAAGAGACTGGCATATTATGCTACTTATGAGACCAAACACAAGCTCTTGAAAACAGGTGAACTAGTAAAAACTCTGGAGCACATACCCCCCTCTTTTCCAAAACGTTGGATACAATAAAAAAGCAATGCTTTCTGAAAACTGTCACACTACTGTAGTTCATCTTTGAAAAGCTGGGAAGCTTGTTCAGCACAAAAGGACAACTTGGCACTGGGTTCATTTCAGTCTTTGGCCAACACCCTCACGCTGCCATTAAGAGAGATCAGCGTGTCAGATCATGTAGGCCACCAAGCAGCCAGCAGACGGCACCAATCTATCACCAGTGGTTCGTGCTGCCCCGCAATCTGTCACCAGCTCCGCTGTGACTTGAGGAAGGATGCTCTTCCCAGAGCCTGTCTTAGTCTTCAGAGTTTGAGCCCCAATAAATGCTTGGTGCTTCGTAGCCATCTCACCCCAATCTATCTCCCCAATGGGGAGATCAACGCTCAATTCCAATTCCTTTACTCATAGTGATTTAGCTGTAGACTTTATTTTAAATTACAGCATTCAGGTGTGCCACCACAGAACTCCGGCTACAAAAATCCAAGGAGGATTATTTTGTTTTTTTTCCTAGTTCTTAGAAAGGACAGACATGGAAGTGACCCATTTTCTGCATCCGAGCTTATCTTTATCAAATACACACTCCAGTGTGCCAGACACAAATTAGAATTCAAACCCAGAATATTTTGAACTGCTAGATGAAATGTATACAATACGTGTAAAAAGTTTTCTTTTCCATAAAAATCACTGCTTATTCTTATTATATACATCTAAAAGTAATTTTTGGTGGTAACTTTAGAGAAGTTTAGACAAATAAACTACTACTTTTTTCTCCACTGAAAAGGAAACATCTAAGATGCCAGGAAGAGCATACTTGGAACAACATAACATACGGAAAATCTTTCAGTGTGTTAACAACTTTAGTATCTTTTTCTTTCTCCTCCATGCAAATACTTGTCCAGTTCATTTCACTGAAAGCTTTAATTGTTCTCTTTTTTTTTTTTTTCTAAAAGCCATCCACATGACGAGAAATCAGGCAGGCCAAACAACATGAATTTTGTGTCTACAATCACAAAGTGGCCGGTTGTCTCTGGCAGCAATGTTTACACAGCCTTTTTCTTCCACCCCTCTTGCCCAGAATTATTTTTGTTGATTACTCATATAAAATTCCCCAAGCCCATGTGAAAAAACATCTCTTTATTAATAGTTCACTTCTTCCAAAAGGTATTTTTATCTACTTCAGGACACCATTCAGGATCTAAATCCGGCCACCCCAAACAAGGCACAGCGTGGTCCGATGCTGCCCTCTACAGATTGCAAACAGAAACTATAGGTCCCTTTACAAGTGTGCGATTTTTGGCACATGTGAAAACAAAAAGCAGCTCATCTTTCCCCTACTGCTCTTGACATACTTTTCCTTCCATATCACCTCTTCATTCCTTCCTGACATTCCTCTTCAGCTCAGACTTCATGCACACCAAACAACAACAACAGGCTTGTCTCTGGCGTGGTTTCTTTTAAGGCGTGGTTTCTTTTAAAGCCCTTTTCGTTAAATTGGTTCAGCTGTTCCTAACAGACAATCTTATTTCCACTTTAGAAGCATCTGATTTGGCACACTCAGACCTGTTCAGAATGGACATAAAGCAGAATTTCAGCTGGACTAAAAGCATGTTCACGCAACCTTCTGAACCAAATTAATTAAATCCCTTTAACATCACATTTACATTAAACACATAACTCTCCTATACAGACCAGAGGAGTTGACAAGGCATTGCTTTGTGAACAGCTGGAACAAGTTAAGATGTTACTACGAGCAGCGTTTGAAACCAATGCAGCTGATTTTGCAGTGAAGCAGATTAGAAGCACTCACATTATCTGCCAGCACAGCTCAGCCACAAACATCAGAACCCCTGACTGGAGCGCAGCAAGAAACACCTGGGTTCAGATTCACAGGAAGCTCCTTGTTCCAGCTACTGACTGTACTGTCACCTAATTAAAAGGGGGGAGGGCGATTTTAATTTCTCTTCACATTTCCTGAACCTTTGAATCTCTCACATTTGGCCTTTTTACCACAAGCTAAAATGTACAGAAGCTGACTTCAGACAAAAGCTAGGATTCCTAACTTCATCTATCAGCAGACTGTCAGAAAGGAAATGGTGCAGTGATTCCCTGGACAGGACTATCTGCAGGTCTAGCAAAGGAAAAGGATTAAAGGGCACAAGTCCACCATGCACACATCTTCTACACCAGCTGACCTCACTCTCCATCAGACCAGGGGACATTGCTGAGGCTGCAAAGACAAATTTTTCACTTTCTCAGCTACAGTTTTTCTTTAGAGAGAGTCTGTAGAGCTACAACCAGGCATCCTTTACAGACATTAATCCCACTTAACTTTTCAAAAGGATGGAAATGGACCAATGTCCAGATTGTCTCTGGCCTTCTTAACCAAGGAAAATAATCAGAAAAAGAAAATGCACCAATGTCCAGATTGTAAGTTTCTGGTCATCTTAACCAAGGAAAATAATCAGAAAAAGAAAATGCACCAATGTCCAGATTGTAAGTTTCTGGTCATCTTAACCAAGGAAAATAATCAGAAAAAGAAAACGCTGTAACCACTTCGAACTATTTGAACCGCTTGTTCTCTGTGAAGAACATCTTCAGAATCAAAAGCTGTAAGTATTTTTCTTTATCACAAGACCCACAAAACACTCTAGCAAACACAACCCAAGGCTTATACTCAAAACAAAAGATTATATTAATAGAAGATATAAAATCTAGATTTCTCTTAGGTCTAGACTCTGTGCCACTTTCTCTTAGATGCAGGAATAATTTCAATGCCAATAACATAAATGTTAATCACCTGAAACTATTACCTTTTCCCTTAATTGGTAGTCTTTTTAATGTTTAAAAATTGTTTAATCTCTTCACTAAGAATCATGCTAAAGTAGAAAAGGAACTCAGAAAACAGAAAGCTGGAAAGAACTTATACTTTCATCATAAAAACATACTCTTCCTTTTTTTTTTTGGTTGGAATCAATATTGAAATGAGATTCCTACAAGAAAATAGCTTTTTCAGGCACACTAAATATCCCTTGGTTCAGCAGAATATTTAATCCCCTTGGATCAGGCACTTGGATTTTCTTAGATCATGCTGAGATAACAGCATTCTGCTGTGTTCTGGCACCATAAAATCCTTGCTTATGAAAATAAAAGAAAAATATGGCCTCTCTGGGAACATACATCTCTGAATTACTTTTTTCCATAGTTTAAATATTGTAGTCTCAAAATCAGTTTTTACACAGATATACCACATTCTCTTTATGAGTCATGGCAAAAGCTCTCCCGCACCACTATTTTAAATGGGCCAAGTGTACATATACCCTTCAAAATGATGATCCTTTCACAGTCTTGGCTCAGATTCCAGCTCATGCTGGGCAAGTGCCAAGGAGTAACTGGAGTCAAACCCCTCCAACAGCACCATCTAGTGAAAAAAGATAAAATAAATGCATGCAAATTTAAACAGTTTTCACTGCATTCTGGAAAACTAACAAAAGGCCAATTCTCTCCTAATCTCCCATTACAACTGCATTTAGGTATAGCTTTCATTAAGGCTCTTTGCCTTGTGTAATGACAAGTAGAGAAAGATTCAACAGCTAATTGTAAGCTTTTTGTCTAAAATTGGAACACCACTTGAAACACATATAAACTTTGCCTTGTTTATTTTTCCAATGCTAAGCTTGCATTTTTCTTATTGTTATGAAAAATAGAAGCACTTTAAAATGCTTTAAAATTATGGGTAATGTAAGATCTTCTATTTCTTTCTCTGGTAATAGGAGGTGATACAATAAGACAAGTAGTTCCAGAATAAAAAGGAAATAAATACACATAATATCAACAATCTTTTTAGACCTTATTTTCATATAATTGTCGTATCTTGTATGACTATATTATTGAAGCATGAAAGCCTTGTTCATGAAAAAGGGCACGCTCAGCTTCCATCTATAACTTTAACGTAACCCATATCTCACTGGTTTCAAGATCTTTCACAAGGTCAGAGCAAAGAAACCTTTGGCTATGTGGAAGAAATCGAACATTTTAGTTCTTAATTATGAGTGTTTTACAGGGTCTCGTCTGAATGGTTTTTCAGTCAGGAGGACTGTATTTTTCTAATTCTAAATATCTAAATTCTAATATCTAAAATTCTGTATTTTTCCCAATGTGAATCTTCAGTGCCACGCAACTCACAAGTGGGCCGTAGAAGGGATTCTGTAAGAATAGTAGTTTACAGATAACACACACACGTGCTTTTATGGTTATGCCATCTCATTTTTGAGATTAATCAGATTTACAGTGCCCACACAGTAAGCTCATCTCATCAGACTTGCTCCATGGGGCTGTTCAGCTCAGCATACCCACATGCTAACTCTGAGCACTCATTCCCAGACATTCAACGCGATACGGTCATTTCTTGCATTTCCAGACCTACAGCTGCTGGCTCAAAGCCTCCTCCTCACCCAAATACAAGTTGTCCACAAATCTCAGGTATGCAAAAGTTCAAAGCATGACACTGCACACTTCCTACCGCTGTCTCAGCCTTATATTTGATTCACTACAAAGCATAATTCATTTAGAGAGAATTCTACCCTACATAGGAAATATGTCTAAACAAAAGGCAACCTGCTCCTGACAAA
Organism: Chionis minor; assembly: GCA_013398295.1. NCBI lineage: Eukaryota > Metazoa > Chordata > Aves > Charadriiformes > Chionidae > Chionis > Chionis minor. The sequence continues at coordinate 163,812 of VZSF01007657.1, read as the reverse complement.
GCTTCAGTAATTTTCCCTTTGGAACACAGATAGGGAAAGGTAGACTCAATTTTATAATCTTCAAAAGAAATAAAGGGCTTTAAGTGTTAATTTAATTATTTTAATCTCACAGAGCACACACGCAAGCAACGTAACTAAATTTTCATGGAATGACTTGAGGTCTCATAAACGTCAAATTCCATATGTGCAAAGGTTCCCTTCCTCTCACCATCCCAGTTAAGCCCAAGCAGAAAAGCTGCCTTCAAGATTCCCATACTCCTCCCGGTAGGTTGTTGCTACACTGGCTCCTTTGAGGTGTCTCTCGCTCAGTATTTGTAAATCAACTTGGTTGCCCTTCTTTGCTTCACTTACAATGACTGACTTACTCATTGTCTGGCTCCAAATTAAAACTATTATTGTGGTGTAACTAAAAGTCCCTCTACAATACAAAAGAGAAATTAATTTGTACTCAAATCAGTAGAAAGAAAGTGCTCTCCTAAGCTTTAATAAGTCTCCTTACATCACCATTTGGGTGGAAGCTTGCACTGTATTTTTTCCTGCTGGGTTTTTTGGTTTTGGTTTCTTTCGGTTTTTTGGTTTTTTGTTTTTTTAAAATTTCTGTATGCTGTTACACTTTCTTTTACTTCTCTCTTTGCATTTTACAGTTTCTCTTCAACCAGACATCTCTGATTAACGCCCCCCCTTAAGAATCCAATTACATCTAATTTTGATAGCTTGTAAGGATATATTAGAGTGAAAGTAAAATCTTAAATAAGAATAGAATAGGAATTTTTACTGTGTAGACACCAACAGGAACCAGATTCTGACATTTATATTTGTGTTGCAAGGTGCCACAACTCTTCTGAAAATCCCACCAAAACTGGATAAAGCAGGGAGCACGAAGAAAACAATTATCAGAACATGTTAATACTGAAAAAACAAACAACTGCTGAATTCCCAAGAAACCATGATCGTAGGATTTCAATGTTAAAAAATTAACCATAGTTTTTCTCGTGATATATAGCAGGAACACTGCTCCACACTACTTGGAAAGCAAGATAATACAGAATAGTATGAACACAGAATACATACTGGATATTACATACATTTTATGTAAACCTGAGTGCACTGCATACATATTATACTGAATATATTACACATATACAGACAATACATACTGCATGCAGTATGAACACACAAAATGAGTTCCACAATTTCACTGGAGGGAGGAGGGGGAATGAAACATCACTAGTTATGTTGTCACTATAAGTTATTTCACTGAAACAACACACTAGGTCCATGTAAAATACCATTTTTTAATATATATTTCTTTCTCTCTCACACTCTCTCTGTCTCTATATATATGTATCTCTCCTTCAATGATGAGTGAGATATTATCACAAGTGAAATTCGTCACAGAAATTGACAACTGCTAGTTGTGGATAAAAAGACAAAAACAAACAAGAACAAATCTTAAACCTATAAAGAAAGAAAAGCCCAAACCACAAAACAGAAAAGGTAGTGGGATGCAGGACTACACATATTGACTCCCCTAGCTGGCAACTAAAGTTACATCTAAGAGTTCAAATATCTTAGAAAATAGTTAAATATAATATACCAGACATTAAGTTACCTTAAATAGAAATAGGGCTATTTATGCTGTATTTAATATACCATATTCTTACTCTTACAGTATTCATATTAGGTATAAAACCTTAGTATATAAAATATATCAATTTAGACAAAATTTATTATAATTGATGGAGTTTAAGTGAACTTTTTCATGTTAATAATGATAACATAAGAAGGACATTACTGGTGCACAGCTACAAGAACTATTTCAAACAAACATTTAAATTGCTAGTTAGCATTTTCTCAATACAGTGGCAGTGGTATCATAAATAAAATAATGGTCATTTATTTACAAATACAGAGGAATCAATGATTTAGCAAGGCATACCCCACCACTAAGGTACAACAAATTTATAAATTTTTTTGTATGTTTAAAATCATGCCTCGCTAACTTCAAAACTAAGGCTCTTGAATGAAATCTAAGCTGGCAGGACAGTAACACTCTTGGACGATTTCGAGATACATTATTTGTTGCAGCACTAATGTACTATAAACAGAAGGTAACTATGTCTTCTCTGCTAAAGGGAAAGTGCATAAGACTGGTAGAGCAAGTTGTCTTAACTCTGAAATCAATGAAAAACCATGACTTTTCCACTTGTGAAAGCAAGCTGCATCTAACATCAACTAAAAGAAAGGAATTCCACTTATTTTTTTGCCTCTCTATGGTCAGGTGTCTGGTCTTTAGTATGGCTGAAAAATTAACTAACCTAAGCAATATGAGAGATTCAAGTTTAATCAGAATGGCCTTGTGTATGGGACAAAATACAGACACCCTCAATATAGACCGTATAGGGTAAGACTTGCGGTTTGGGCTACCATGACTTTTGGTGTTTCTGTGGCTTTACAGACTTGTAAGGGAAAAGGAGAAAAGCCTCTTGTCAATTAAAGCATAAGGAACGTTCAGCTTGATACGCTGTTAGCTCAGGAGATCAGAATTTTCACTAACAACAAACATGCATCAGTCACATGAACATCCACATACATACCATCCAAAATAATGTCCCTGTAGCAAGAGCCGCATACTGTTCAATTGTAGAAAGCACGCTGAAGATAAGGCATATCAGCACAATAAGGAAGCTGTAAATAAAAAAAATTAAAAAAAAATAATGTAATGCAGTCTAGTAAGAACCTAGAGGAAGGACAGATAATTATGCCATTACAAATTATCTGTACACACAGAAATATCATTGGTATTGGATTATCTTAAAACACAGCTGGTAACTTTTGAGGGATCCTGCTTCATGTTGGATAGTTTATTTCTCTTCAGACACCGAGTTTTTGGGTTGGACATTATCAAATGAAACCGCACAATAACATTAGCTGCTAGCCTCTAAGACTTGCTGTTTCCCAGCCCCTCAGGAAAACAGCATTCCTTGTTCTTTCCCGTTGTAAGGGCTACTACAGCTGAATCACCACCACACAACCG
>VZSF01007657.1:146671-160761 GCA_013398295.1 Chionis minor | reverse complement strand
CACCCAACCGCCCCCCCCCCCCGGCCAACATATTTCAAATATTTGCCTTTTTCTCGTTCCAAATTCTAATAAACTGCAAAGAGAAGTCCCAAATAAGCCAGAGATTAACAGGTTCTGCCCACACTGTCTTTTATAACCAGTCCCCAAAAGGCCTTAGATAAATAAAATCTGACATTTGGCAGCGGAAACACAACCTAGGACTGATTCCATTTTTAAAATAAAATGTCAAAGCAACTATCACAGAGAGAGAGAGAGTGAGAATATAAGGGTTTGCTCCCCAGTACTCCCCGCCCAAGGGCATCCTTAGGGAGGGGACCTGTTACCCAAGGTAAGATTTGGGACAGCCAGGGAGTTGCAGCAAACGCAGCCCAATGGCCTGTATCCCCCAGAAAGCCTTTTCCACCAGCTGGGAAGTGAGGCTGCCCAGCCCTGCGGCTTCTTAGATTGGATATTAGGAAAAACTTCTTTACTGAAAGGGTTATCAAGCATTGGAACAGGCTGCCAGGGAGGTGGTGGAATCACTGTCCCTGGAGGTATTTAAAAGACGGGTAGATGTGGTGCTGAGGAACATGGTTTAGGGTTGGTTTTGGCATAGGTTTATGGTTGGACTCGATGATCTTGAAGGTCTCTTCCAACCCAAGTGATTCTATGATTCTGTCTTCAGCTTCCGGGCAGCTTCAGCTGTGCCCATTACCCCGCAGCACTGCTAATTGCCTTAAAGGAACATAACACACTTGGAAGCAAAACATTTAAGACCCAAACTGGATGCTATCCACTACCCACTAGGCATAGGCAGCTTCTGGTTCCCAAAGAACTGCTTTTTTCTTTTTAAAACATGGCTTGAGCAATGAAGACTACTTAAAACATTCACTTTTTAAACACCAAGCTAGTTGTTAGGGGTATTTCTCTCAATTTTGTTGAGCCAACAAGCAACACCAATTCTTTGAGCTTGACAGAAATTTGCTGCAAAAGCCAGTGACTAATCATTGCCCCTTTGTTACAGATCTCTAAAATGGTTAATTGGTTCTTTTTCCTCAGAAAAAAGAACAAAAAAGAATTGTCATAATGAATAAAACTGAACTCAAAAGGAAAAACATTAAAACAGGACATCAGTGACTGCAAATTGGCATGGAAGCTTTATCTTTCTTCACATAAGTTAAGAACTTCATTGGGTGAATCTCTCAAAAGGCCAAGCACTCAAGAAAACAAAAATGCATCAGGGTTGACATGATAAGGTAGACTGCCCAACGATCACTTCAAAATACAGTGCATATAAGTCCAACGCACACACAGACAAACGGTATTGTAAACACATTACAAAATTGTGGCGAGCAAGTTTGTAGGTAATAGGTACAAAAATCAAATTAGTAAGAGATAACGAATTGGAAGTCAAAAGGATAGAGATTATCACATTATTGACACAACTACACATATGAGAATACACTTTTACCTAGGCAGAGTATAAATGTGTGGGTGTTCCTGATTTATCTCTAAAATCATCTCGTTTTACACTGTATCTCTAACCTTGGCCATTCTTGGATAGAAGGAAGGTGTGCAGACAAGGCAGGGGTATGCAAAGACGAGCCAGTCATTTGAAATATAGCATAAATGTTCCCCAAGTGTCCAGCCCTTCCACCTACAAAATTCCTGCAATCGCTTCAGGCCAATATACTATATATATGTAGTCACAATATAGCGACAACATGAATGTAAATGGGTTCAGTTACACAGAGGTAGCTAACAGTCTCTGGATAGAACACCCAGCGTGCACAGAAGTACTAGTTGAAAGCAAACAACGAGTTGCGTGGGATGGTGTAAGCTGTCTGAAGCAGTAACTACTACTAAGCAGTAACAATTAATACTTGCATCTAGTAGCAGGCTTGTTGAAAGTGCAACCTGGCCGATACACGAAACCACAAGAGGGCACCAAAGCAAGGACTATCGCGTTTCTGTACTTTGCCTAAACAAATGCAACTAAAGAGAACCTAATAAGGTTTAAAGGTGAAAGCTTGTCTGCTTAAGTGACAGTAAGATAAACTTAGGGTAAATTGTTTGCCAAATCTCTTCGCTTGTTATATTAGAGAAATTGAAGGCTGACATAAGAACTTCATCAAGTACCACAGTACCTACTTTTATGGGTTTTCATGCACATGGATCCGTTTCAATCTTATTAATTCTTTTTTTTCAGAAAACAAAGACTGAAATAAGAACTCCATCAAGCACCACTCGCTGCACTACCTACCTTTATGGTTTTTCATGCACATGGATCTGCTTCAGTCTTACTAATTCATTTTTTTCTCCCCCAGAAAAATTCTTGAAATTTATTGTTGTGCTCTTCCCAGGCTGAAGCATGAGACACCTTCATACTCACAAATACACATTATCCCAAGCAAAACAAAGATGTTTGGTCAGATATTGTTGCTTCTCATCCGTTTCTTTGACACTAGACGGAAGATGCCCACAAGCCCCACCAGTACAACCATGCCAGTGGAGCACCACAGCTGAGCTCCTAACCCTGCCACACTGGCATCACTGGTTTGCTTCTGAAACTAGATCAATTGCACATAAGGCACGGAGGGTGCAAAATTAAGAGATTAAAAAAATACATGGTCCTCCTCTGACATCAGCCTTGCTATTCATTTCCTTCCAATGCTCAGCTCTTACCCTGTTTTTGTTTCAGTACTACTGGCTTCCTCCTCCAGTTAGAATGCAAATGAACTTGTGTGAATTTTCAGAGGGGGGGAAAAAAAATTAAAAAAATAATCAAAGGTACAGCCTTGGCAACAGAAGATAAAATTTCAAAGTCACCAAATTGGTATCTTTTTTTCAAAGCAAGCGTTACAATTTTCACATGCCCAAAATAGCCTTATCACTCTTAATATCACTTTTATGTTATCGCTATTACTACATTGTCCAAAAAAAGTACTCACCTTGATACAGATGAGAAGCATGTAAACTGTTGATTCAGTGAGTTAATATCAGACAAACTAAAGGGCAACTGAAACCAACCTTACAATAAGAAGCATTGGACAAATTACTAGTAGACAGATGTATCAACCCTACCCTAATCAACCACATAATTCCCGATAGCTAAATTGAGCGCTTTTCTTTCAGACAAACTAAGATTTACTTGCACTTCAAAGCTCTGTTGTGAGTGCAAAGACATTAAACACGTTAAGAGAACAATTGTGAAAGAAGTTACTGTGCAAAACATTTAGTTATTTCAACTGTTGAGTGGGTGAAGACTCTAAACACGGACACTTAAATTAGGCCAACTGAATGTGAGCGAACCAGTGTACATCCTAATCCCCAAACATTTACTAGACTTCACAGAACAGTCATTTACGTTTCACTGGGTGGTAGCCACGCCAGCCTTGCTTATCTGTCTCACAGTAAAAAAAAATTAAAAATACCTTAGCTCCCATACAATATCACCCAGGGACTTAAAGATCTAAGACAGATGAACAGTTTAGCCCATAGCATCAAGCCACTATGGAACACTTTGCTAAGCATCCAGTGTCATGTTATTTCACCAATTGTATATGGGGCAGCAGAACAAACATTCATCATGGTGTTTGCCCTAACGACTCCACTATAATACCTTTTTCCTTTAAAGCAGACACAGACAGCAGAACACTAGAATTTCTTTAAATCTAGCAGGCGGAAGAGACTTAGTCTCTTGGAAAACAGAGATCTCTTATCTCCTAAAACCCGTTACTTGTTTACCATCTATGCACAAACGTGACCATCTTCAAGAAAGGAAGCAGAGTGATGAGGACTTCAGGCCTTCACCAGCTCTGATCCAACTCAGATTGTGGGGCCAAGCAAGCATTAGAGATGAGGCGATAGTGTGTGAAGTCTTTCATACTGCCTGTCGCAGGTTACAAAGGAGCATCTGCCTGCATGTAGATAAATCGCAGATACTGCATCAGTAGATGCACTCAAAAATAACTAACTTTGTGGTTAACTCATATCTAGCAGTGCTATGTTTTCTAACACCAGGAATTTTGCAAGTGTCTGATCACCTCTGTGCTTCTGGATGTGAAACCATGAAACTACTATTAAAGCAAAATGGACACTAACATTTATAAAGCAGCAGACATTTTCATACAGCTGACAGGTAAAAACAGCCAGCGAGTATATTTATTTTTTTTTCAGTGGTGCCCAGTGATAAGACAAGAGGTAGCAGGCTCTTACAAACTTCTACAAGCTTCTTACAAACAAAAGAAGTTCCATCTGCACATGAGGAGGAACTTCTTTACTTTGAGGGTGGCAGAGCACTGGAACAGGCTGCCCAGAGAGGTGGTGGAGTCTCTGACTCTGGAGACATTCAAAACCCACCTGGATGCCACCCTGTGCAACCTGCTGTAGGTGGACCTGCTTTGGCAGTGGGGTTGAACTAGATGATCTCCATAGGTCCCTTCCAATCTCAGTGATTTTGTGATATGCACTATGTTTAGCAATATATAGAAAATATATTAACAGGCAGAGGTGGATTTAATTGTTTCTGGCTATTCTAGGATATATTTCAGCTTTCAGAATAGCTCCAGACTGAGCTATTCTGGCTCAGTGGCAGCTGCAGAAACTTGACACATTACAGGTAGCAATCAGTACTTTGCAGCCTCCAGCCCTGAGCTGGTGCTTTTTTTCTGGATTTAACTAGGGTTTTAGAACATTAGCATGTCTTTTTTGTGGCTTGAAACAACAATGATCAAAGGAACAATTAACCATTTCCTGAGAGATAACAATGCTCATTTAGTAAATGTCACAGGTAGAAGAACTGATAAAGGTATATAAAATATATCTAGTGATACAACCTGGAACATTTCAAGAAAAAGGTGCCTGAGACGAGCTGGAAGTACTTACCAGATTAATATAGTTTCATGCACACACGGACATAATCATCAAAGCCAGTGTTAAAATGTGGGTAAATTTTATTCTTTGTTGCAGTGTTTCTTACATAATCTCAGTGGGAGTCTTTTAATGAACCTGGGAAAAGTTAGCATTAGGCCCTAAATTAAGCTGAAACCTCAAAAACATTTAATAGATGAGAAGGGAGATGCAAAGTTCAGTTCACTTTATATAAATCCAACTTGAGTTCTAACCCTCCAGGAAGACAGCCAGTTTTTCCTTGTTCAATGTCACAGAAGAGCTGGCTTAAGTCTACTCTTTACATTTGAACAACTTTTATTCATTACAACTATCAATCCTGAAGGTATTCAACTATCAGTGCCCTTGCATACAGGGAACACTATTTTAACTTATAACTGTTGGATCTGTGCTCTTTTTTTGGCATGAGGTCAATCACTAGTTGTAGTTCATCCTCCCTGTCTACTAGAGAAAATGACTGAAACTAAAAAGAAATATTCTGTAAATAAAAGTCTAAGTCCTTCTACATCTTTGGTAACATTCTACCTAAGCCTCCTCCTTGAATCTCTGTCTGCACCTTACTTTCGGGCAATCAGATTGTCTTTTAAATGTACAGCTTTGTTCAGTCACATGCATGATCAACCACCGACTGTGCAACTTCCTCACCAACCTTTGTAACTCTGGGGGTGGGTTTGTTTTTCTGTTTGTGAGGGTTTGTTTGTTGGGGTTTTTTTTACAGAGTAAGTAACTTTTTTGCACTTTAGCTTTTATCTGTGATAGGTTTCACTGGTAAACAAGGGAATACAAACAAAGTTTAACCTCCTCTAAACATACAGCTTCAGAAGAACTGGAAGCATGACATTGAGAATGAACGACATGAGTGCGCAGATTAAATACGGGCAGATTCTTATCTTGAGCATCATAATTTGCAGACTACAATGCTGCTGCATATCCAGTTCATATTAGTTCATTAAAATATATGACAGCATCATTACTTCATCTTTCATCTCCATGGCTTAGACGTACTGACACTTACTTTTCAGATTGTGAACACAAAGGTCAATGGTATCATGAAAGGATGTTTGGGCACAGCTTTCCAGGCAACAAAAAGAGTTACTGTAATAAGGATATAGATAGACAACTTCAGCTGAAAGACACACTGAAGACAGGGGGATCACTCTTTCATTTTGTTATATGTTCTGTCCCATTCCAGGCCAGAGAAGTCATTCCTTACTTAATTTTCATCAGGAAAACCTGTTCTGAAAATGTTTGTATTACTACAAGTCCACATAAATCCCTAACCAGCCCATGCAGTACTGCATAGTAAATTCCATGGTGCAACTAGGTAAACATTCTTATTAATCTGTATCAAGTAACTACTTACTGCAGCTAGGCACCAAGTCTTGTTCTTTCATTCAAGCCATTTTGGGGTTGCTTGAGGAAATATATTCTAATAAAATGTAGAATTTAGAAGGGGAATAGAATTTGTGAAAGAGAGGACAGCTGAGGATAAGATAGAGGAAAGGACTCTAGATCATAAACAGCATCACCAGGAAGCTAGGATACAGGATGGCAATTTATTTTATGGGATCATCATCAAGGTATAGTGTCAAGTACCAACTGGTGGTTTTAAAAGTGAGAAACTCAGATAGGGTTGTTTTTTAAAAAAAGAAACAGGATTTCACCATGCAGAGAAAACTCTCATCGTTAATGGAGTTCACGCGCATTAATATCCTGTATACATAGGTCTTATGCTGAACTCTTCAGCAAGTCTGAACTGAACACTGGAAAGACACCAATTCTGTCATGACTATAAAGTACCAGAGCACAGTGCCAGCCTACTAATAGAAGGCTAAATGAGCATTCAATTTTGCACATGATGGATGTCAGAGGTCCTCCATCACTTCCTCCATTAAACAAAAAGTGTTTGTCTTTAAGGGAATGGTCTGGTGAAGGTACATGATTAGAATGAAGGAGCCCTGCACTTCAATACATTTGTGCTCGTACCTTTGGCCAACGTTGAAATTTTTATTAACACATATATTTTCCTTCAAGAGTATGGCCGTGAACTCTAATCTTTGAATGAAAATTGCATAATAACTGCATTAGCTGTGCTGCCTAACCAGTTCAGCTAACTTGCTTAGGAGACAATAGTTTTAACTTCCAAAAATACACAAATTTTAATTTGGGTTTAGATTGATTAAATAGGGCAAAGTAAATAACAAAAACAAACAAAAAAATACCCCACCACAAAAACAATCACTGTAGCAAGGAGTTAGAAGAAACCAGCAACCTCCACAAACCATAGCAGAAGATGAAACAAGTAACAAAAATTACTTTAGTCCTGATAACAAACAAACAAAAAAAAAACCCCAAAGGTAGGGGTTTAGATCTCTGGCCACGCAGGCTCTTTGTATAGTTTTCCTCTAAGGATTTGTCTTATCTTTTTCTGTTTTGTTTCTGAGGCAGGGGAAGGAAGGAGGGGTACAGCCCCTTCCCATCTTCCAGCCTCTCTGCAGCATGAGGATGCCCAGCAGAAAGCAAAGTATACTTGCATTCACGCAGGGAAGCATGATTCCCTCCAGGAACTGGCTACAAGAGTTTCCTGTACAACGCACGCTTCCTCTCTGTTGTCCTACACAGGTCAAGCCAGTAGACAGATCACTATTCTCAGTTGTCACTTGCCATCAAAAAGCCTTCAACAGACAAAGTGCGAATGCTCTGTTTGTGTTAGCTTAGGTCTATCAGATGGAGCTTCCTGTTAATGTGTATTTGTTCCAACTGCAAGGCAAAGCATAGTTGGTGCTTCCTGAAGGAAACAATGGCATAATTTTTAACCAGCTCCTTGACTCCTTGTCAAAGAAATACTGTCTTCTAGCTCCTGTGTGAGAAAGCAGTTTTATTGTACAATAAAGATCATGTATAATGCAGGGTAGTCTGATGCTAAGAAAAACAGGTTAGCTATACAGCTAAATAAGCAAGGCTTCTATCACACTTACGTGGCTTTTCTGGGAGATTAGAGTCTGTAAAAATAACTTAAATTATGGGCAGTGTACCAAAGCACAAAGCACACAATGAATCAAAAGTCATTTAGGATACAGCAGCAGAATTATTGCAGGAAAGGCCTTTAAGGTCTTAGCAAAGGGTATGATTGCAGTAGAAATGCAAACCAGACGTCAAGATGCTTGAAGAGGAAAGGTCAACTGCTCACAAAAAGCAATGTTATTGCATCCTGCAATGAGGTATTGGTTCCTTTGAGAACAGGCACAGTTGAACAGGAAAAAGATGATAGGTACCGTGTAAGAAATGGGAAAAAGTACATGCTGCATTCAAAACAAGTGCATAACCCAAGAGATGTGAATCGCTGGACTGCAGAAGATTCATCAGGCCTCCTCAGATGGTTCTGAACAAGCTTCCGATGTGCCTGATCATTAACATGAAACCCTACCATAGCAACATGACAGCCATGGAAGGAGCAAATGCATATACACAACGGGGAAAAGGATGTCACCCAGTGCTACAAATTGAAATAATTTCTGCACTTCTTTTCACATGCACCTCAGGCTTAACAAGAGAAGGATATGTCTTCATACTTGAAGAATACAGAAGTACATTGAATATACTGTAAAACAATGAAAGATTTTCTCCTATTCTCATGGTTTGATGAAACCCGACAAAGCAGGGGAGAAAGTATAATTTTCACCGTTTATTTTGCTTGGAATATCACATCACATTTTGTCACTGCAAACTACCATTAGGAAACTGGTACAGTGGTATGTGCTGTCCTCATCCTCTCGATACCACATTCAGGTTTGCCCAAGTCCTGTCGCAGCCCATCATTCAAAGCAAATCCCATCATCCAGCGACATGTTCCAAAAGCCATCCACTGCTGCGCACCCTTTTCCTGCAGCTCTAACACACTGCCCATCTCAAAGTGAGCATCTGTGCCAGATTCAGCCTATACTTGGCTTTAAGCACGCATGCAAGCACAAGCAGAGCTGAACCACAGCTTTTCAGCTGCCCAGGCCAAGTCACCTGGTGGTGGTGGTGGTGGCGGCAGCACCAGCAAGAGAGCAGGCAGCATACCTCAAAGGGCCCTCAAAGTATTTGAGACTAAATCACCCTTATGCTGTGCTGCAGTCAGTCTGGGGGTGCACATCTGCCTTATTTTACACAGTAGGTGAATTCAGGCAAATCCCCCCTTGTCGTCTCCCCCCCAATGCCATGAATTGCAAACAGGGGCTTTGGACACTACATCAGTTGCACACCATCACTGAAAGCAAATTGCAATAGAGGACTTCCTTTTTTATCAGCCGGTTCTGGATAAGTAGTCATTTTAATGAGAGGGGAAAAAAAGATAAGGAGAGAGGCATGTTCTAGAAACTGAGTGCCACAACACCAGTAAAACTTGTTTTCTAGGTGGAGTTTGGTCTGAGGTCTTACTACATCACTCTTCCACTTGTCTTGTAACAGCAAATTCAAGGCACCAGAGTTTAAAATAATTTAGTATCCAAATATTAAAAAGAAAAATACTAAGAGCTCTCTGAGACTTTGTAAAACCCAGCTTCTGAAAAATTGCCAAGCCCAGACTATTGCTCTGCTTTGCTGTTACCAAACATAAACTAAATAAATCTTTCTAAATGAAATACTGTAGTTTTTTGATTGTGTTTTGGATTTGTTTTGGGCCTTGGGGTGGCTTTGTTTGTTTGGTTTTTTAACATAAACTTGAAATTACTTCCTTAAATACACAATATTTCTTTAAGCAAGTAACAATATTTACTCCTAATGGTTTCTCTTGTTTGGGCTGGCTGGACACTATTTTGATAACTTCATCTAACAGAGCATTTTCAAGAGCTGTATGGATCACCCCTCTTTATTATTTTTTTCCCCCTATTTACTTTCATCACAGCAGTACCGCTACAAATCACTTTTCCTCCCCAATTAAAGATCAAAGGATGTTGTATTATGCCTCCTAAAGCATACTCATCTTATAATACTGCAGAAAAACTAGACTTGGTCAGCTTCTCAGCTCACAGAATTGCTTGCTCAGTAACCAGCTGTCTAAGGAGAGGCACTATCCCACAGTATTGTACAATCAATTTACTAGTGCACGTAAACTTGTCTAGTATTTTATTGCAGTACAAATCAGGAGTTATGCTTCTGTATGTTCTAAAAAGAAAAATCCACATTGCTAGCTCACTAAAACCCCTTCACAATAGGAAAACAATATACTGATATTTTTGACAGCATCCTTTATCTTTAGTTGCGAGTCAAGGGAAAGATTGACAGGGAATAAAAAGCCACAGATAGATAAATATACAAATGGGGAAGAAGCAATCATACCTTGAGCTACTGACCTGGGTAGATGCTTAATTTGATTTATTCCAAATATCACAAAAGTGATACCAGACACGAACAACTCTGGCCTACACCCTCACTTCATCAAATGCCTTCCTGTGCTTCTTTCTCCTGAAACAACCATGCCTGAAAAGGCACTTTCATCAGTGCCAGCAAGTAAGATGAAGACCGTGAGAAAAATCTGAAGCTGGAGTAAGTACCCTCACCACCATTTCCATTATGATCCTCTGCTTTAATTATCTACAGGTACAGTTGACAGATGCTTTCACAGCAATCAGTATTGTCACCCGCTTTTGAGGTTTTCCACATTCAGTTTTCTCCTGCACTTTTCTAGGGGTGTTGGGGGGAGAAACATGGCACCATTAATGCATCACAGCTTAGAAACAAGGAAGAGAAACTAAGTGGCAGGTTAACATTCCTAAGGTGAAAGCAGAGGAATTCCACAGACAGACATATTTCCAGAGATGAAAAAGTGCTTGCTGAAGGGAAGACATAACACTTAGAAGCTATGGCAACTTGACTTTCTTAGTTTGTTTTAAGGATGATGAAAATTTCAAGTCCCCCTGGAGGAAAAGAATGAAAAAGAGTCCAGAAAATGACAGGCAGCTTTTACACTTACAGCAACAAAATCTTTCTGTAAATCTCTATAAGAGTCTCTATAAATATGTGCCATGAAATACAGAAACACTTAATACTCCCTTTCCTCAAAAATACCTAAAGAGATTAAAATTCCCAAAAACAGAATCTGTGCTATGCTTCAAGAGCTTTAGCATTGTGCCCTCATCACTCAATAGACAGTTTTCCAGGCTGAAAATGATGAGGATAATTAGTTCCATCATTCCAGCAGTTAAGTTAGCTGCTTGTGGAAATTCCAACTGTCAATCACTGGGTTAAAAGTTCTGCTGTATGGTCTGAACTTGCATGAAAACTATTCAAGACTTTGATCTATAAATTGATTTTTACCCTTTCAGAAATAAATCTTGCAAATCTAAACAACATCCCCACAGATATTGGCATATTTGTTAATACAGTCAGTGATAAAAGCAAAGAAGATAACAAAGAAGAAGTTATGCAAAGAAGCCCTATTTATTTTGTAGCAAAATCTCAAGTTCTCAGTCAGGTAACTTCAGGAGCAAGGATTTATCAAAATTCATTAATGAAAAAAAGACCCGAGAGATGGTAACCTTTTGTGGTGCATTGAAACTACCAGGAAATATAAAATGAGATTTTCTGTCAAAGTTTAGTGCATTTCAGATTAAGCTGCCATTACGAACATATGTTTAGAAAGTGTCAGTAAAATGTATTGATGTGATCTGCCAACTTGTTAAGAACATCCATCTGAGTAACATATGATCTCATGGCAAAATTATGCTTTAAGATACCATCCTTGGTCCTAAACTACTAGACATTTTAAACAAGTATTAACAACATTGCAACAGCATCCAAAACCCCCAAGAAAACCACAGGGTCAAGTTCAACCACCTATGTGACACTGCAATAGATGCATATCCTTCCGTGTGCGTAACCGGATGCCAGTCGCAGTATTCAGTAAGATACTCTCACTTCATGGTATCTATTAGTTCTACCTATTTAGTTTTCAGTTACAGGAACTTATTGTTTAGAACTACGTCCTGTAGATTCTGATGGCACTAAGGCGAAAAAAGCAGAGATGAAAGCTGGAGAAACACAGCACCATAGAACCACTCGTCAAGAACACTGAATTTGTTTTGTTTTGTAACAAAGATTTGTATGGTTATAATGAAAGCTATTAACGTTTTGAAGGCGCTTCTGGAAGTGCATCATAATTAGACCACTACACTTCACGTGCATTAAGTAATCCATAAAATGCTTCTATGTAAGGATTAGATTTCCATCTATGTTCATCATCCAGGAGCTCAGCCATGATTCTTTCGAATAGATTTTCAACTTAAAGCACTGATGCCTTTTGAACATGTAGTTCCAGCTACAGATCCTAATCACTTTTAACCATTCAATCTCTAGTGAATTTAATAAACTACAAAGTTAGCCAAGTAGAAGATTCAGGATCCTTATTCCATGCTAACCAGTAACTTTTACAAGGACTAAAAAGAGGTAAAAATTATGATATTCAAGACATAATAGTCACTCTGCAAGTGACAAGACAAAGAAAAGAAAGTTACAAAGGACAAGAATAGTTGACCTTCCTTTTCAAACTGCAGCTTTATTGAAAAATGTACTTCTTACTTCCAAATGATTTTAACAGGCTTTCCCAGATTAAAGCACAACCTCAGTTTTAATGGATTTTTTTCAGAACAGGCTGAGAAAGTCCTATAGAGTTCAGAATTTCAGGCCAGACCATGAAGCTCCTTTTTTTTTTTTTTTTTTTTTTTAAAGTTAAAAAAATTTTTTTTTTTTTTTTTTTAAAGCTTAAATAGTATCATGCTTTGTTTTCTTGAAGTCCCCAGGACCAGTTGGAGACAGAGGGGTTACTCCTTCTGTTTATCAATGTTAAAACCCGACATGAAATAATTAATATTGTTTTTAAAGTTGCAAAGCACTTCAAAAGCCGCAGAAGGCTGAGAAACACCAGTAACACCGAACAGCATCAGAAGAAAAGTCAGCAGTACAGTGTAAGCCTGAAGGACATGGTTTGATTACAGACATTATTGAAATGTCACCTGTGCCACTGGAGAATTTTTTCTATGCAGTTTCACCTTCGTCAGTACAAACAAAAGCATTGTTCTATTTGAGAAGACTTTGGCAGCAGAGTTGGGAAAATAACAAAGTATCTCTAATGTGCACAGCATGTAACATTTGTTACATAATCTGATGGAGCATAATTAATTTCTTGACCAGCCGACAGGATATGCTTAATTAAAAAAAAAAAAGGTGGAAGGGAGCTTTCCTAATCTATGTACTCTTTTTTTCTTCTCTAAGCAATTGCCTGGGCACATTCCTACTCAAGGCAATCTGCATGCGACTACCGCATGAAGCTACACTGAATGACAGAAACTAGGTAGAAGTGCAAGCCTCTGGCTTTTATGTTTCTTAGATACTGTTTATATTTTTCTTAATATTTCTTAGATAAACATAGTAGATGGTTAGACAGATTTTGACTATCTGCTGCCCAAAGGGCCACAACCATTACAAATATAAGTAAATAAATATATACCAAGTCCCCACACCCAAGGTGTCTTCCCCATAAAACAATCACTTTTAGAAAAGATAGTTATTACAACTAGTCTCAAAAAAAAGAACCACCTAAGGACAACTAATTTATAAACTTCACATTTTCTTTTATATACTCTTTCTTGTTAGTCAACAAATACCAAAAGAAAATTATGCTACTGTGAGCTATCCTAACAAATACTGTTGATGTGAATTCTTAATTGGGAAGAAGGTGGCAATTTCACGTCATCTATCTCTGACACAGATTTGTTGGATAATAGTACTTTTATAAAAAAAAATATTCTTTTCAGTAGAATTCTGGGTCCAGACCTTCATTTGAGCTCAGAAAAACCTAGCATTGCAGGTAAAGAAATGTGGGTCACATCAGCAAACAAAATACCTATTTTTGACCAGTGAAGTCATGAAATCCCCCAGTAATAGACTCTAAACAACAACAACAACAAAAAAAAAACAGTTATTCTGAACAGTGTGAAGATTCTCATCTGAAACAACAGTCTCCAAACTTTTAGAAGTGATTCATGAAGTTTTTGTGTTTTCCTTAAGTTGGTACAGACATGTTTCTCATTCACCTCAGACTCTTAAGCATAAGTTAAAATATTATCATGCCCACAGTGAAGAGGACTTCCAGAAACAGACCCCTTTTTAACCGATAAAAGTCACCTGTTCGAAAGATTTTTTTTTTTTTTTTTTTTTGA